>JAJJMB010005771.1:1693338-1789892 GCA_023531105.1 Papaver atlanticum | reverse complement strand
AAATATATACAATAGAGATGAAAATAGACACATAAATGCGTCTATCACGTAGCCATTTCAAGTTGAAGCCAAGTTTCTCAGAACTCTCCAAATCGTACTCCCAATCAAAGAGTACATCTGGAGTAACATCACTTCTAGCTCTGGTTCGTATATCGTCTATAACACGTAAGATAGATCCTACTTGCATTGTCAAGAAGTAACTACGTTTGGGGTCTTTGTGAAAATACGAGGGTACCCAAATACACCAAAATCTTTAATTTATCCACCTATAAGTCCTCTTACCAAAAGTGATTGTCTATGGACAAAGTCGAGACAATACGAAAAATCGGTATTCACACTTTGTGTGATCGTCTATGGATACGAGATCGAGACAATACAACAATCAAAGTGTGATTACTTGATAATAAGTTCGGACTTAACCAAACTCTATAGGATCACTATCAAGTAATACGGAGTTAATGTTTGTGTATTTTACTTTTAATTATAATTGTGGAAATAGAAAAGTAAAAGACACAACAAGATTTTGTTAACGAGGAAACCTCAAATGCAGGAAAACCCCGGGACCAAGTCCAGAATTGAATACTCTCAGAATTAAGCCTCTATACAAAATCTAAACCAACTTTGTATAGTTGAGACCAAGCAACTAAACCTACTTCACTTAGTTTCTTCAGTATCCATGCGCTTCCGACGTTCAATAAGTGCACGCACTGGAAAAATTCCTTTGGATCGTATTCCAAATAGTAAAGGAACAACAAATCTGTTTGGTAACAACTCTATTGGTTCTCTCCAGATAAAGATATCTCAAGTCATATGCAAAGGCTCTTTCGTTTAAACTAATAAACTTCTTTGCCTGGTTAGATCAATCTAATCTCTATTACCTAAGTAATAAGATTCGGATTTGTAACAATCAAAATAGAACTCAAGAAAACTATTAGGTGTTACCGATCTCACGCAACTAATCAATCAAATAAATCCGATTCTAGTTGGATCCCAGCCAATAAAGGTTTGTGCTACACAAAGATATTAGAAACCAATAAGAAATCTTCTTCGTCTTCAAATCTTCTTTAATCTTCAATTAAACCAGCACAAAACCACTTGAATCTCTTGTGATCAATCACGCACAGAACGGAGTCTGTTAACAATAGATTATCACAAGATGTCTTTAGATCTACAAACAGTTCTAAATATCCCGTCGACACTTCGATCTAGTTTGAGTGAGTCTTATATCATAAGAGAAGATTCTCAAGAATAAACAAACTTGGTGCAATCAAAGTTCAACAACCGTTAGTCAATCAAATCAATCGAAAACTAATAAACTGCAATTATCTAGTTTCCCACCAACGGTACTCGTAGAGCTTCTTGATCCCACAGAAGTCTTTAAACGAGCGGTCGTAAGAGATTTCGCCTAATTAGGGTACTTTCCTCTCCGGATAGACGGCTCCACCAGAAACAACAAAAAGATGAAGTTTGCCTGGCTCTTAGGATAGTTTGCTAGAAATGCAAACTTAGGTATTTATAGACCAAGGATGTTTGGACACCAAGGAATTTCCAAAACCGAAATTATTCTCAAGATATGCAATAAATGCCCAAATCGGTTTTCATAATTCCTGGAAATGTTTTGTCCAATATTTTACGAAATCTCTCAATAGAAAATCTCCAATTAGTAAATGCACATTACTAATTTTTTATTTTCTAGAGATATGCATTTAATTGCTGGTAATTAAAGCATATAAAACTAACAACCTTAATTAAAAGATTCTTAATTTATTTCGGATTAGGATCTCCTTGAGTAATTAAGGAATAACTTTGAAAAATAAAAGATAAGCGTTACTGTTCGTGTTCAAAGTATGATGACATCTTTTCTTTGTAAATCATCTTTCATATTTACAATCTTGGAATCGATTATACCACACTTCCAAACAAGTTTAGAATTGGTTCATCTGTATTCCAAGACAACTATGTGATTGATCAAATATCAAATCACAATCATGGGTTCAATCGGTTCTACCAATCACTAGGATCGGTTATACCTTAATATGGATTACTTGTGATTGGACACACAAGTTACCAGGACCAGTTATGTCAGTTACCAGGATCGATTACGTCAATTACCAGGACTGGTTACCATATACTCATGGTATTGCTTGTGATCGGTTACACAAGTCACTAGGATCGGTTACACCAATCACTAGGACCGGTTACACCAATTACAAGGATCGATTACACAACTCTTTTGTGATCGGTCACACCAATTACTAGGATCGGTCACACCAATTACAAATATCGATCATACCATCTCAGGTGATTACTTAGGATCGGTTACACTAATTAATCAAAACTAGTCATTCCAAATCATAAGTCAGGCATTGTGATAGTTATACCAAGATACAGAACAAGTTATGATCGGTTTTACTAACTCACACATATTGGTAATCCAATGATATGCAATGAATAACAATACTAATAAACCTAACGATTTCCATTTCGATTCATAAAACAAGTTCATGAATGTACTTCCTTTAAACAAATGTAAACATTGTTTCGTAGGATGAAATCTTCACCTTTACCCATACACATAATCACAATAGCATTCATACGATTATGTCGATGTCATATCTACGAAGTTCAAAAGATAAGTGTTATACTTCGTAGTCTAATTCCTTAATATTATGATCATATGATCATGTCTCACTACTAGAGTAAAATAATCATTCACAGCTTCGCAGTTATGTTTTCAATATAGCACAACTTGAAAGATACGTTAGGAATGAAACAGTTCAAGTCAATATTACTAACCTCAAGAGGAATGATGATGTCGTCGTTGTAGCTCGTTACTTCTTCACGTTCTTCAGGTCTTCGAGTAATACTTGTATGTCTCATATTCCTAGACTTTCTAGTCTAACCTATACGAAGTTGTCTCTAGTACATAATCAAGCGACTCTTAGATGAGTTTTGGTTCACTAAAATATGACAACCAAACTTGACATACAACCGCTTGGTGGGTTCAACCGAGTTATGCTCTAACACTTTGGTAACGACGATATGACCATATCTCTTCCATAATTCCTCATACATGCCGGCATATCCAGTAAGAACACTAAATCCACCAACTAGTTCATGGTACGGGAGTAACTCACCGAATAGAGGATCAAAAACAGTCCCTGCATTAGGGTATTCGTGCACCACCATACGGGTCTCAATCATTGGAGCAACTTATTCTATCATCGGAACAACTTTTGTTATCATTGAAGCAGTTTCTTCTATCACTGGAGCAGGAGCAGTTTCTTTAATCACAGTTTCTTCTATTCCTAGCCCGGTTTTATGTCTCTGAAGTAATGGTGACTTGTGCCTCGTTCTCTTCAACAACTTCAGTAGTAACATTCTCATGGACCTAAGGTGCGGAGATGGTAACATCATCATTTTGATTCACCATATTGTTCGAATCATCGTTATTGGCTCCATTATCCTCAACTTCGTCATTTGGCACCTAATATGATGATTACATAGGATTCAAACACTCCGAGCATGGAAATCAAAAGCAATCATCAAATTTATAATTTAAGTGATCTAAAAGCATCAAATTTATTCATTATGCATTCAAGACACGAGCAAATAGCGTAAAAGTCATAAAAAGACGTTTTACGACAAGTTCATCTGAGGAGGTTTTTTACACTGCCCTGAATAAGACGACGAAATGTGAGAAATTGTTAAGGAATCTAAGGTTGATTCATATGTAATTATCTTCGTATGGGTGTTCTTTTCAACATACACAAAATTTATAGCAATTGGATAAACGAGGAAAAAGATGTGGCCGCAACATCGAACAACATGACAACTGAAAACTTCTTGGAAGTTTACTGTTTCACCGATTTTGACCCCTAAACATGTTCAAAACTCAAAAATCTCCATTACTGAAGCTAGGAAATTTCATGGGCATAATAAAACTGGGGTAGATCGCGAAAATCTGATGTCAGATGAAGATTATACAGCGTTTTTACTAAAAGACTGAATTCTGAATTTTCCGTTGACGTATTTCGGCAAAACTTCTCGTTTATTCACATGGATTCTCATTCATTCACAAATCAACAATTTTATACTTATATGAATAAAAAACAAAAAGCACACTTACATGAGTGGTCTCTAAACCGTTCGAGGGATCGATATTGCCGGTGTCACCATTAAAAGCATTATTACCTTCATTCGGTTCCGACTCTGGAGAATTCCATTTATCACCATCTTTTGAAGACGAATGAGCATCATTAGCGCCTTATTTATCCATGATAATCTCCTCCTGGATATATCAACAATAATCATTATTACTTCATTTAAGAAATATCATAATTGGTCATGTAAAGAAGTACTTACATTGATTTCTTCTTCATCGACACTGGATTCAGGAATTGCTTGCCCAGGAGCAAGTTGAAGACCATCAATGCTCGATGGAGCAAACTTCAGAAATAAATTAACAAATATTTGTTTTGTGATCCTAGTTACACGGATAATAAAAATTCATGATGGAGGAAACATTGACAACTCACCAAAGAAATGGCTGGGGACTGTACACTATTTGGTAACATCCTGTAATCTTTACTTATGGGCTCTCCGTCCCAGGGACTTTCTTCCATTTCCGTGAAGTCTACATTAATCTGAGGTCTCACTACACGACCATCCTGTGGAAAAATTAATGAAATAAAATTCATAAGAAGAATACTTACTTATGAACATCCTGAAAGTACTTTTCGTTTATCACCACTGGAGAGATACTTCAATCTTGGTCGATCAGAAATCATCTCAACAGAAAAAGGTTCCTGTACTAGAGGTTGAACAACCATTACAAAATTATGTAAACGCTCAAGTTGCTGATTCCAGAAAGTTATATAACCTGGGGTTGGGTAGGTGACTCAGTCAGAACAAGGGAACAGATATTCGTGTTCATTCAAATGCGTACAATCTAAAGAAATTTTAAGTTGGTCGACTGATGGCTTTCTCTTCCGAACATCTGGAACACACTGATCAAGGCCCATTTTCCGAGCCCCTCTATCGATATTATATTCCTCCACCAGAAACTTTCCTTGTATTACTGATACTAAATAACCAGGAGTGCAACTCAGTATAAAGGATCTCTCACCATCACTCAGGTCTGTACCGGATTCCAAAGTGACATTTTTTTCCAGCAGCATTAAAAGTGATTAATTGTGAGACGAAAGAAGGAACCGATACCCATGGACGAAAATTAAACTCAAACTCGTTGTCTAAAACATTGATGAGGCGTGTCTTGAGTCGAGGCTGCTTTATGGACCAACGCATAATCCTGGCATTATCTTTCTCAGAGAAAGCATGACGAGTATCAACATTTGGTCCTTGCAAGACGCTACGAGGGATCAGTGCATAATTCTTGAAATGCTCCCACAATAAAGCTTGGAAAAACATTGTATTAACATACGTTTCAATTTTCATAAAGCCATTGGAAACGCTAGAATCTATGACCAAGGAGTCTAAATTGGAGAATAATGAACCCAAGAACAGACTACCGATGGGAAGTTTCTCACCTTAAGCCATCTTAATGGAAAAAAGAATCACAAATGGCTTCAACAAATATCCACTATCTTCAAGCACATCTATGGAATCCACAAGCACAAAAAAGCAGCAATGGTTAATGTAACGTCGACAGGTCTTTCAGGAGCCATATCTCTTGGCCACCAGTGTTTTAACCATTGAGCATAACAAAATTTGCTGGATAACTTTTTAAAGTCATGCATCGTAGCTGTTAAGATGTCAGACATTGCAGTCTCCTCTGCTGAAAGTCCTTCAGGAAAATTACCCGTAACTGGAAGATGCAATAAAGCAACTACATCCTCCAAAGTGATGGTAAATTCTCCCCATCTGTATATGAAAGTATGAGTAGGAATACACTAGCGAACGAGAAAAGCTACCATACCTCGTATATCATGGTAAATAAACAAGTCTCCAGCTGCTTAGATAGCCCGCGTCACTTGTGCACGATCCAGCATGACTCGCACATGATCGTAACCCAACATATGTCTCGCCCATCCAGAAAAGTCTGTTAAAGGTTTTCGAGAAATCTTGAATTCTATATGCGAAGCAGAGTAGTGTCCTCCTTGCAGACAGAACCAAATTATCGCTCGAGGAGATACCAACTTTCTCTAAGTAATATCCCTATGATTTATAAGAAGGCGAAACGAAGAACCTGGGAGACGTTTTTCAGGTCTATACTGAACCACAAAGAAATCATAATCAGTGTTCGGAATATTCTTTATTCCAGGTGCTTCTTCTTATTCATCAATAGAAGTCCCATCTACAGAGGTACCATTTCTTGAAGTTGTATCTGCGGAGGTATCATCTATGGAGGTATCATATCTGGAAGTATCATCTTTGGAAGTGCCATCATGAGAATCAGTCATCCTTGCAAAGCTGTTGCGACATCCATACAACATTTCTACTTCAGTATATCATTCGTAGATGCAAATTTCATCAAAGCAATGGAGTTAAAGCACAAAAAAAATAATTAGGATGCTCACATCAGCGTCTACAAAAATGGTAACTCTCCAACTCTTACATGTTTGCAATTTCACTAGCTGTAGTGACTATAACGTGAAAATTTCGAGAATTTGCTCATTTCTTCAAACCTGCAAAGACGAGCAAAATTCATTATTCAAAATCATAGCTTGATTTTTCATAAAATTGTGAGCAATTCACATAATTTTCACCGTGTGAGCAAATCACATAATCTTCACCGTTGAGCAATTTACATAATCTTCACCGTGTGAACATTCATTGATTTTCTATTGTGTGTGCATACACTATTAAGTAAGAAAATTTATAAAAACATTATTTCATCACAAATAATTGTTTGCTTTCAACAATTGCTTAAAATCAAAATTTGATTTTATGTTTTTAAAAAAAAATACAGTGAATAATTCACGTATTTAAAAAAAAAATTGACGTGAGTAAATAACTCACGCAAATATAAAAAAAATAATACGTGAGTGAATGACCCCCGTAAATAAAAAAAGAATTTCTTTTTTTCGCTCGAACGAGCGTTCGTCTTTAAAACGAGGGTCTTTTCTATTCTTATGAAAATCCGCATATTCAAAATAAAATTTTGTTTTCATGAAAGCTCATAGACAAAGTTTTCTTCACTGCGATAAGGTCATGTCTATTCAAAAAATATATCTTTCTCTCATGCTAGGGATTATTGTTCGTTTCTTAAACTAATGGACGGACGGACGTCCGTTTCCTAAAACAAACTTTTTATATGAAAATTTACGACATGCATACACACATATGGGGTTTTTTTTATGAACAACTCATGAATAACAAAAATATGATATTTTTTTTACTTACCTGGTCGGTGTTGTCGGCCTGAATTTGGCCGGCGGTGATCAGCGGCTGTCGGCGGCGGGAGCTCTGACGGAATTTTTTCTTTCCTCCTTTACTGCTTGGACATAAAAAATAAAAAGGGGTGGTCGGTCAGGAAAAAATAAATAAAAAATTTATTAGGGTTTCTTCCCTTTTATAACAATTTTATTTCCAAAAACCTGATCAAACAAGGATTTCCTTTTTAGGTCCGGGCCTGTAAACGCTAAACCGACTAAAATTGGGCGTCTGACCGCCCAAACCAGCAGTTCCTTATCTCTCCGTGCTCACGGGATAACACTCTATCATACTGCCAGAGTCCTTATCTAGGCATTTGCTTGAACATGACATCATTGGAGCAAATTGGAGATTCTGGAAATGCCTTTTATGACTAAGTTCATCTACTTATCTCGTCTATTGGGAAATCACCATCCAGTGCTTACTGTGGAACATGACCGTCCCTTACTAAGCAGGGGACTTAATGTTGATGGTGGATTTTCAACAAAGGCTAAAATCGTAAAATCATGATATTGCATGTTTCTGACACGACTTCAGAAATGTATGTGAAACTTATAATTTTATGATCCATGATCCATTTCACGATCTCTGACTGAGCGAACATCCTCTCAGAGCTCTGATGAATATGCTACTCGTACAGCCTCTCAGCTGAGTTTTTCGACACTTCACATATTTCATCAGCACCTCTACGTAGAATCGAAATGATTGGACGGCTCCTAGGCATATTGCATGCTAGTATAGAGCGTTAACGTCTTCAGGACGTCACACTGTTTGTTGTTCCCTGACTATGTAGAGAGAATGTATATAGAATCTCTTAACGATTGGACGGATCCTAGACATATTGCATGCTAGTATAGAGCGCTAACGTCTTCAGAACGTCATACTGTTTGTTGTTCTCCGACTATACACGACCAATATTCAAAACGAGTATGATGCTTCCATCATCTCATACCTCGATTCTCGAATAAATTCGCTCCTAGATATATCGCATGCTAGTGTAGAGCAATTCATAGATTAATTTTAGCGTGTCATTAATCAACTGAAATCCTAGAAAATAATCTATTTATCTCATTACTCAGTTCTATGGATGATCCTCAGCTGGATTCCATGGATTAGTAATAGATAATCATTTTATCTCATTACTCCATTCCATGGTTGATTTTCAGCTTGATTCCATGGATTAGTAATAGATAATCATTCTATCACATTACTCCGTTTCATGGCTGATTCTCAGCTGAATTACATGGATTAGTAATAGATACTCAATTTATTTTATTACTCCGTTTCATGACTGATTCTCAGCTGAATTCCATGAACTAGTAATAAATAATCATTGATCGGGCATCTAGGCCACCACCGAGTAATCCCCTAGAAAATGGTGTGAGTTAACTCAGCAATAATGTACGAACGAGCGCACGAATGAGCACTCAAAAATATGGACAAATGAGGAAACCTGTGCAAAATAGGGAAAAAAGTAATATTAATAAAATAATAAAGAGGCGCCCAGGGGGACCTGGCCCACCGGTCGGCCGGTCCCATGCCTCTTCCTTTTATTTTACCTTATGTTATTATTTTTTCCTAATCTCATGAAAACTCCTTCATTTGAGCAAACTCTCTCTTTTGAGCACCTTATGATCCCTTATTTTACTAGCCGTCCGACCATGCCATAGCTGTGGCTGGTCCCACACCTTATGATCCCTTATTTTATTATTATTATTATTATTTCCTTCATCTTATGAAACTCCGCCGTTTGAGAAAAAACCCTGGTTTTTCCATATTTTCTCAAATATTGCTCAAACTGTCAAAAGCCAAAAAGTCAAATGGTCACATGACTAGGCTTCTCACGATAAATATTAAAATATTATTTTAATATCGCTAAAATATTGACCGCACGAGCAAAGTCCTACTTGCTCATTCGAGCAAAATCGAGAGTTTCAGTCAAGATCAAACTCTTTTGAAAATCCAAAATATTGCTCGAACTCGCGTCAGAAAATATCAAAATTCTCAGAATTGAGACAGGGACAATATGGTGACACGGGCATGCCACCTTGACCGACCAAGGTCGGCTCTTAGGCTTGCAAGGATCCGGTCCCACATACTTTAACAATTTTGACCTAATTAATCTTCTGCAGTTCATGTTGGGTTCAAACTCTTTCCAACCAACTTGGAACTTGTTCAATCGACCACCATCTGGTCCCACGACCACCAAGGGACGGTTTCATACCCCTTTGTCGGTCCCTTATCTCTCCATAATTAGGTTTTATTGCCTAATGCTCAGACGAGCACTATTTCAATAAATGATTAAACCAGCATTTAATCATCATTTCACCAACTGATCTACAAAGGACTTTGGTGCATGCTCACTCGAGCACCTGGGCGTTACATGGTCATAAATCATCCAATGTAGCCGGTCCCTCTCTCACTCAGTGATTGATTTTCAGTAAATCATCAATTGATACACAATCGATCAAAATTAGGGTTTTGAACCGAATGCTCTGCAAATCATAATTCTGAGCAAGTTGAAGCACTAATAAATTTATGTTGATCTAGCAATCAACATCTTGATTAATTATATAATATTCGGTCCAGCTGCCAATATTTTAAATTAATATTTTATTTGGTCATACTACCAATAATTGTTCAAACAAGCAATATTTTCTCAGACGAGCAATATTTGCTCAGATTATCAATATTGATTCAACAATCAATATTCAATAATCCATCAAATGAGCAATATTTGCTCAGACGGGACTAGTAATATTATTCAATTATCAGCGTTTGATACTTCATTAATCGAGCAATATTCGCTCAGACGAGCAATATTTTCTCAGGCTATCAATATTCATCATGTTGATTCAATTATCAACATGCATTCGAGAACTATACATATTTCCCAGCAGACATGTTCAATCCATGTATCATAGAGCATTCGTCAATCATGCTCGACTTAACAAAACTTAGACTCATCGTCTAGTCAAGTCAACAACTGACTAATTAAATATATGTCAGCCTTGCAGACTCCACGTTCGTGAGACATCAATCACGTCACATGGGGGGATATTAATTAGAGTATTGTCTTGGTGGCCTATGGCACGTGTGTTCATCCACGATGAGAAATGTGAGTAAGTCGTGCAAGCAGTTGAGGGAGTTAGGAAAGTAGTGGGTGGACAATCAACCAAGTCTCCGCACGACCTGAAACTGGTTTAACCATGATTTCCCACTTTCCCACTCTTTCACTCGAGCAACCGCCATACTTACTGGGATCAATGTGTCTACTATTCTTGCAATATAAATAAGTTTCTGAATCCACGATTGAACAACCAAGAATCATCGTCTAACGAAGAATTCTCATTCGAGCAATCACTCTCAAGAATTCAATCAATCAACCAGCACTTATTAGAACTCAAAAGTTCACAGAAAATTTGCAGAAACCTTAAACACATCCACAATCCTTGATCATCATTGATCTCACATACTTCTTAGTTTCCCTCCTACAGATCGACCCTCATCCCTCTTTGTGACCGAATTGACTCTGGAACGGCCATTGTCTTGGTTTTAGGCCGGAGTCCTACAGATTGATCTCTCAAACTCAAAGGACAAAGCACTCCTGTGCAATGCATCTGTTAGAAGCAGGTTTAAGTATTTTGCTCGGTCAAAGAGTCTTCGTCCGCACGGTCGTCTCTTCACTTCCCTAAAAAACCAGCAAATTGTTTTCTTCCATCTACATCACTGAAAAAAACTGAAACTCTTAAAAGTGAAAGTGTTGATAACTCTGTGAACAATCTTGTTGATCCTGATTTTTTCAGATGAAGATCTTGATGACTCAGTTCCATTGATCACAAGACAGATTAGAGAACTTCTTAGGAAGAGAAATAAAAGGTTCACTAGATAAAAGCTTCATATGTCATCTAGGCTACATAATCGTATTTCTGTCAAAAACAAAAATTTGAACGATGCTGTTGAATGGGGATATGCCACAGTGCTTCAAGTTTAAAGGGTTCGGCCACTTTGCTAATGAGTTTCCAAATCGTAAGAAATACAGTAACAACAAGAGTCTTGCTGCAATGCATGATGAAATGTCCGATCATTATGATTCTGAAGAGGATGATGGATCAAGTGTAGTACTCTGGGGTGAAATTATCAATTTTGATGAATGTAGCAATATTCATATCAATCTTGATAATTTAATTGATGACTCTTCATCAAAATCATTGGAGGATGTTATGGATTTTTCGTATACTGATGAAAATTTTGTTAATGTTTCAGGTACCATGTGTTTAGCTGCTAACGTCGTTCCTGAATCAATCTCCAAACCGACATGTCTTTACTATACTATTGAAGATCACAGACACACACAATGTTACAAGTACAAACACAAACTAAGGTATGTCAAAAAAATGCAACGGAGGGATAGTTATTTGGCAAATGTGCTTAAACTTGTTCAAAAGTTCAATCTTGAGGTACACAAAGTTAATTCTTCTTCTTCTAAGAGATTGATTGATTCTAAGGTTAAGGTAAAATCTTAAACGAAGAGAAAAGTTCGGACTAAATGTTACTTAAAGAATGATATTACAAATTACGTGCAAGAATCTAGTGGTGAGCAATCGAATGCTTACCTCAACAAAATTTAATTGTGTTAAAACGTGCATCTTGTCTCATGTGCCCTTAAAAGAGACAAAAACTGTGCACGTCAGGGCTTTGGATCAAATTTGAATATTATTACTTGGATGTTCATCTTTTATTTATCTTAATCTATGTCTTAAGTAATGGTATTGAAAATTTCGATCTATGTGGAAACTTAAGGAAGGATAAAAATGACATTTCATTTTTCGTAGGTTTTATGTATCTTTTCTAGTACGTGAACTCTTAATGTTCTGAAACCCTGCATGGTAAATATATTCTACTTCAAGACTCATATCTCTTTCACAAGAAATGTTGCTTGTTGAGTAATATATTTGTGTTTCACAAATCCATTTTATCCTTATGGAGTATGGAGACTCCAAGCACAACATCTTCGCGTGAAATCTATGCTCCAATGGTTGTTGATACTCATCCAACTAGAAATGAACAAGAGATGTCATATTATTTTGACTCATCTCTTAAAAGGAAAAGGAAGAATAAGAAGAAACCTAGAGCCAATCGCTCCAATCTGAAAAGGTTTGAAACTCTTCTTGAGGAACTTAAGAAAACCAAGAATGAGGTGCAGGGACTGAAGATGATTCTACAAAAGGCTCTTAAACTACAAGAAGCACTTGTCAATCAACAACCTACCAGGTTTGCAGGAACTAACTCTTTCATTCATGAACCTTATGTTCTTATGCCCGTCGTTGACAAGGAGTTTGGAGATGATAAAGAATTTTTCAAAGATTTTAAATACTAGGAAACTTCTTCTGAGAATTTATTCTTGCTTTTGATAAGGATAACTAGGGTTTGGTATAACATAAATTGTGATTACACAAGTTATTTCCAACGATTTTCATCTTGCATGTTTTTAGATTTATTTATTCAAATTCTAGAGTTTTTGGAAGATGAACTTGCAGTATGTAATCATTATTGGTTTAATATTGCAAAATTCTTATAAGATATATGTGTCCTTTACTTTTTGTAAACTGAACTGATATCTCATATATGCTTAGAAGTTATATCTATTATGTTTTTTATAAACTGAAAATATAACAAACTTTTTGAGAAATTTTCTCGCAGTATCGATCTACTCTTGGTCATACTTTGGTGTTATTACTGCACTATACACTCCGTGAGATTTTCTTATGTTGAGTCATACCAATTAAAATTATCTCCTTGTTCGTAACAGACGTTGAGACTAATTTAAATCGATGTCCAGGATACAAATCCATGTGATTTTTTAATGTCCGACAAAATCCTTTTTTTTCATTAAAGTAAGGTCACTCGTGTTGTTCTCTTGGGAATGACATTAAATGGGAGAGAGTTCTTAAATGAACTTGTGCTTAATTGTTATATCTTTGTGGGGTGTGTGGCTGTGGAAATTAAAAGAGATGCTTGTATCTTAAATCTCCTAGATGAGCACTAAGTTTTTCATACTATGTGATATCATCTAAATAAAATTGATATGAGGAGTTACATACTAACTATGTTACTATGTATTATCTCTAACTTCCTTAAATCTTGAAGTATCTTTTGGTTGAATTCATTACGATCCCATGATTTTCGTACCTTAATTTGCCAATTTTTATTGACATAAAAGAGGAGTATTAATTAGTAGTTTCACACTCCATACATATGGTTTACAGATTATTATGTAAGGGGGAGTGAATCAATATCTAAAGGTCTCACCTATTATGCAAAATATGTAAGTATTGATCAAGGGGGAGAAACATATCACCGTAGTATTACTTCAAAATTGTGATACAATTGAACTTTGGAGAAGATAATAATTCTATGTTTCTGTATAACGATGATTGAGAATATCTGTTTTCAAAGTTGTTATTGCTACATATCTTCAACAACAACGATGCTGAGTTGAACACGTTCAGAATCATTGCAACTTGAAGTAACGAAGAATTTAAGAAGTTGAAGAAACCAAGGAAATCAAGCATGATGGATACGAGGAGTTTTTGAAGATTTATTTTTTAATCCATATGTATTGATAGTTTTGTCGCTAAAATTGACAAAGGGAGAGATTGTTAGAGCATTGCTCGGTCGAACTCACAAGTGTTGCTATCTCAAGCTTGTTGTCAAATTTAGTTGTCAAAACTATATCTTAATTTCTAGTTTACAATTAGTTAAGTCTTGGATTAGCATAGAAGATGTAGTTGAGAATCGGATATCACTGCGTTCTACCATTTGAAGTCGAAGATCAACCGAAGCTTTTGGAGAACTTCTTCAACAAAAGGTAAGTGAAGACTGAACCACCTATTTTTCACGTTATATTCATCTCTCTATCTATGAGACGTTGTCGCATAACTAATTAGACTATCGTAAGCATGTCAAGAATTTCGAGTCAAGTTTATCTTGTAATTAGTTCTCAAAATATATATGACTAAGCTTAATGAACATACTTGATGATATATTCATTGATGTTATTTGGGAATGTTTCGGATTGATCTAGAGAGAAATATAGAATTACTGAAAAATCTGGATACAAGACAGTATGCTAAGGGAATCATTTGCGCAGAGTCCTGTTGGGATTCCAGAGGCGTAAGGAACACGACTGTAACTGAATTGATGTGAGGGTTTAATTTGTTCTCAAATACATTCCAGTATGAAGTTAATTGGTAGTAGGCTAGTGTCTATAACGGCTTAATACAGTTTGGTGTTCAGTCTACTAGGTCCCGGGGTTTTTCATGCATTTGCGGTTTGCTCGTTATTAAAATCCTAGTGTCTGTGTTATTTCTTTTTCCGCTTTATATTTTTTATCGTTATAATTGAAATATCACAAGTTGTACGTTAATCAATCAAAGTAGATACATCCATCCTTGTTTGTTGGATAAGACTTGATTGATTCTTGGATATTGATCTTTGGAATCGTCCAAGTACTCTCACACGCAAATCAGTTTCACGAACTTGTCTCTATGAACCTTCTGATTGTGAGCGAAAGAGATATAACTTTAAATATTATTCCTTAATTGAGATTCATTAATTTGAACTCTCAGAATGGTATTTAAGTTTGTCCATACAAGTTGCCTAAAAAAAGTTGGTGGTGTATTTTGGTACCCTCAGTGTTTTCAATTGGTATCAGAGCAGGAAAACACGTTTAGGATCCTCCTTTTAGTAGTCACATCCCTGTCTTTTCTGGAATCATTCTTTGTTAGATAAGTTAATTGTTTGTTATAGAGTAAAGCCTATTCCATACCTAACCAGCAAAAATCTAATATCCTAAGTCACATATCAGTTAATGTTTTCGTTTTTTTTCTACACCACATATGTTATATTGAGTGCTGAAAACATATATAGATCACTATGCATCGCACAGATACACATAGTACACCACCCTCTCCAAAGTAACAACTAATAGTAAACCCAGATTATAATTATGTAAAAAATATGCTACCAAAGCGGGATGAAGACCGGGATACTATCAAACAGAATAGTGATTTTCGCTTCAACTAGTAGAGCATGTTCCTTGTAAGATATTTTTCTGAACCTTACTACGATAATCTTAAAATTCAATTTACATATTGTTAATTTAAAATTTAATTTCTCTCTTACCTTCCGCACATCGTGACTATAAATTCAGTATGTTATGAGATAATAGAGTCATCTTACAGAGATATTCTAAATCTAGATCTCAAGGAACGAAATGGAGATGCTTATGTTTCATATAGAGAAAAACTGACCAATACTCGAGATAAACACCATCTAGGTTTTAGACGCGTTAAAAAACGTTAAAAGCTTATTGGTATAATGTTGTTACAAGACTTTGACGATGGGAGTAGTATAAAAAAAAGAAACATAATCATCATGAAACCAAACAATTAACAAAAATCAAAATAAAAAAGAATTTGGGATTTTGTCTTGGTGATTTTATTTTATTTATGAAATAAATTTGTCTTGGTGACTCTAAAACTAAGGTTCTAGGGTTCTTCAATTTGGGGGAGATGTTCTTCGATTTTATCAAGGTGGACATGTGAGTTTCATGTGTTAACGACGCCGTTAAAAGCGTTATCTATTATAATTTTTTCAAACATAGTTATTAAACAGAAGTCAATATTTAACATAGTCAACGTTGGTCAACATTTTTTCCAAGTACCAACCACCAAGTTGGACAAATGTTAGACCAAATACTAAAAATAGAAAAAATGTAAATACCAAACACCAATTAACCCAAGATAAAAATACAATAACAGATAACAACGAGTAGTGTTTTAGAAAAGGGTAGAGATAATGCTTCAATAGGTCCTATCAAAACCATATCCACATTCTTAAAGTAAATATATTCTCACTTGAAGATGAAGAGTACTAGTAACCTTGCGAATTTTTCAAAGTATGCATACTCTAGAGAATAGAGTGGGATCATAGTAAGATAGTATGATCGTCGAATATTCATTTACATTAGCTTTTGAAATAATAAATGATGGTGGTTGTTAAACCCCATAACATATGATTATCGGCATACGTGATTAGTTGGCATGTAACCGAAATTAGGTTGGATTAGTTTCTCGATTGACGCAATTACAGGTTGGAATCGTTCACAATGCACAATGAGAGAAATATGGTCGTTCTATGAACGATTTGAGAGTTTCATGCTTAAACACTAGGATTACATCAACAATTTTTTGTTCTCCCTGTATGATGCATTTGGCATACATGGTAATCCTTTAAGGACTCTTGTTGCATTAACACGAGAAATATGGACTAAGAACGTATTTGAAATTGCAATTATTAGAGGATTCAAACTATATCCACGCAAAAATTTGTTTAACAATCCTTTAAGTTTTTTTTTAATATATATATATATATATATATATATATATATATATATATATATATTTTTTTGTAAAATAACAATATCAGGATTACTTGATGATATGAACTTTGTAGGTCTCTTGAGGAGTCCTTAAAAATACTAAAATCCACGCTTTAACGACATAAATCTTATTTTTAATTCACAGTTTAAGATTAATACTAGCATAAACTCATATATGATATAGAGTGAGTTATTCTTTTGATGCTTTTATTCTATAATAATATTAATATAGTTGAGTGACCATGGACATAAAGTGTTCAAGTTGTTATCATCTCCTAATAATTTGGATGTCCTTCTGAATCGCATAAGGTTTAATCACAAATATTGCTTTTATTCACTCATATTATTGTATTCGTATCTCGGCACTTTGTTGAAGAAACTACATCAAACACTTCCTTAAATCATCTCTGGGAAGCTAACAATCCATGACACAAGCCATAAATGTGTCTAAAGAAGCACGAAAATTCAAATATTATACTATCAGAAGACAACACAATTTCTGTGATACAAAAGAATGTTTTATCATCTAGCTAATTTCTTCGCGAAAGCATGGCAATCTCTTGCATTCAATAAATTCTTTTATCAAAATTGTAAAGTATCGACTCAAAGATTTGCAAGGCAAGGTTTGATTAAAGTATTTATTAGGGGGATCATTACCATTAGAGGTAGATTTACTGGACTATCAAGTTGTACTTCGTTCTTTCGTCAAGATTTTGTCTCACTGGGTTTTCCTTGTAAATTTTTTAATGAGGGAACATATATATGTATGTCCAACTATGAAAAAAGAGAGGGTGTAACAACCACACCCAATAATTTGTTCGGCAATCTATATGGACTAAACTCCAATATAATTCCGAGAGCACCAACTTAAAAGGGAGCTCTATCAAGAGATATATCAAAGAGATTTATCTCTATTTCTCAATGCAATCAGCAAATCGAATAGATAGAAATCTATGAGACTGATTGATATGAGAAATAACTTGGACGGTACTAAAGACCAATGCCTAAGTGTCAATCAAGTTATATCCAACAATCAAGGTCGGATTTATCAACTGATTGAACTACGCACAACATGTGATATTTCAATTATATAAACGAATATAATGGGGAAAAGAAATAACACAGACACCAGAAATTTTGTTAACGAGGAAACCGCAAATGCAGAAAAACCCCGGGACCTAGTCCAGATTGAACACCATACTGTATTAAGCCGCTACATACACTAGCCTACTACAAGTTAACTTCGGACTGGAATGTAGTTGAGCCCTAACCAAGTCTCACACCGATTAAGGTCCAGTCGCGTTCCTTACGCCTCTAGAACCACGCCGAATTCTGCGCACTTGATTCCCTTAGCTTATCTCACCCACAACTAAGGCTAACCCCTATGGGCTAGATTGAGCTGCTAGATTGGCCAAAATGTGTTGCAAATCAAAAAGAAAGTGTGGTCTAAAAGTTAACACTACTTCTCTCTCCTAGCAAGTGCTCGCAGTTCAACTAGCAGCGAGATTGAAACGCTGAATTGTTCGGCGCTCAAAAAGTGACTTTAACGCTGAATTATTCAGCGCTAGGCGAATATTCCAGGGCATCAGTGCTGTTCTGTTCATCATTCAAGGGTGGCGCTGCACAATTCAGCGCTTGACTTTTTTTTTCTACACCTCCTGTACACCACCAACGGCTATTTGTTTTTCAAAATTTGATTTTCTAAATGTTTGGCAATTTGTTCCAACGGCTATGTTTGTTTCAAAATTTGAGAATTTACCAAAGTAAGGGAAATCTTCCATTACATTGCAAAACAAGGTTACAATGCTTTTTGAAGAAATTAAAAAAAATACATTGAAATAACTTAAATAACTTAAAACATAAGAAATTAAAATGCTTTTAATTTAAACAAGGTTACAATGCTTTTAAAATTAAAATAACTTAAATAACTTAAAACATAAAAAAGTACATTGAAATTGAAATCCTACTTCTAAATAACTTAAATAACATAAAAAAGTACATTGAAATTGAAATCCTACTTCTAAAATTTCTAGAATCATTGATATTGAACATGTATTTTCGGGTGTGTTTGAGTGAAGAAATGAAATGGGGAAGAACTGAGGGAGAGGGGTTTCTGCGAGGAAGATAACCCAATTTTCAGGCGCTGCTTCGTTCAGCACTGTCAACCTAGTTGACCAAGTCAAGCGTTGTTCTATTCAGCGTTCACCTGGGCGCTGATCTATTCAGCGTTTCGCTGCTAGATTAGCCAAACCATAGGACTTAGGAGGTTGCCCTAGCTGACGTGGACTGCTAGATTAGAAGACCATAAGACTTAGCCTAAAGTTGCTATGACCCTAGTATATACTGTATGGCAGTATATTAAATTTCCAGAAAAAAAAAAAAAAAAACACCCGAAGCAAATTATATTTCCAAGAAAACCCAAGATCAAATAAAGAAAAATACTCCCTCTGACCCTAAATAGATGACCTATTAATTTTCAAACTTTGTCCCACTAGTAGATGACCTATATCATTAAACATGAGATATTTCTAAATTTACCCTTTTGATCGATTGTTGTTTGTATATAATAAATATGTAAAATATGATAGTCATGTTTATATTCATTATGTAGGAGTATTAAAATGTTTTTCAATGATATAAAACTTACGAGGTATAGTTAAAGAGATAAATGATTTCTGTTATAGGGCCTATGGCCCATGGATGTGCGGTCCATTAGTATACTAGGGTTTTCCCTTTACTCTTGTATAAATAGAATACTATACCTATGTAATGGGGTTCCCCTCTCTGGTTAATGAAAAGTTCGCTTACTTATTCGCTTTAGACCCACTATTAGCCAACCATTTTCTGCGTACCAGTTGGTAACTGGATATGAGCCTGATATTTCACATTTATGCATTTTTGGTTGTGCTGTATACGTGCCTATTACGCCCCCACAGCGTACTAAGATGGGTCCCCAAAGACGATTAAGTATTTATGTTGGATATGAATCCCCAACAATTATCCGCTATTTGGAACCTTTGATAGGCGATCTCTTTACCGCTAGATTTGCGGACTGTCACTTTGATGAGACAACCTTCTTGTCGTTAGGGGGAGGTATGGAAAAGGATTTCATAAGGGAACGACAGGAATTTTCGTGGTGTGTCCCCACTTTGTCTCATCTTGATCCCCGCACCTCACAATGTGAAAGTGAAGTGAAAAGAATTATTGATCTTCAGAATGTGACAAACTCAATGCCTGATGCATTCACCGGTATTGCTAAAGTGAAGAGATCATATATACCAGCTGCAAACGTGCCTGCAAGGTTAGAAATCCCTAATACGGGAAAAGGCACCTTATATAGAGGTGTCAAACCTACACTTGGTGGAAGTGTAGCTTAGGCCATGGCCCCCCAAAGGAAGAGGGGGAGATCACCTGGTTCGATGGATACTCACCCAAGGAAGAAGAGAGTGAGTAAGGCACAACCCGATCCATTTATCATCAATACAGATAATCCATCTCATGAAATTGTCTCTGATTACAGTTATTTCCATGAATAAATACTGGAGGACGCTCCGTTGTTTGAAATGATTTCAGAGAACAAAGAAATCTCTATGGATTATGAGAGTGCATACGTGTTGATGGAAAGATCCTCCACACAGATTGATGATGCATTTGCATACACTGTTGCTCAAGAGATCATTGAGCACGATGACATAGAACCACGCTCTATTGCAGATTGTCAAAAAAGAGCAGACTGGCCTAAATGGGAAGTTGCAATCCAGAAAGAATTAAATTCACTGGCAGAGAGACTAGTATTTGGTGCGGTAGTGCTAACCCCACTAGGTGTAAAGCCCGTAGGACATAAATGGGTATTTGTCAAAAAGCATAATGAAGTCTTGAGGTATAAGGCTCGCCTTTTGGCGCAAGGTTTCTCACAACGCCCTGGAATTGATTATGAGGAAACATACTCTCCCGTAATGGACGTCATAACGTTCCGCTACTTAGTTAGCTTGGTAGTTTCAGAAGGACTTGAAATGCAGCTTATGGATGTGGTTACAACATATCTCTATGGGGATCTAGATTCAGAGATATACATAAAAGTGCTTGATGGCCTTCCATTGCCCGAATCAAGTGACTCTAAACCACGGAGTGCATTTTCGATTAAGTTGATACGCTCACTTTACGGATTAAAGCAATCCGGGCGGATGTGGTATACCCGTCTAAGTGATTATTTGATTGGGAAGGGATATACAAATAATGAGTTATGCCCCTGCGTATTTATAAAGAAAACAAGTTCCGGATTTGCAATTATAGCTGTTTATGTTGATGATATGAACATAATAGGTACTCTTGATGAAATAAGAGAAACCGCAAGTTATCTGAAATCTGAATTTGAGATGAAAGATCTTGGGAAAACTCGGTTTTGTGTAGGACTTAAACTAGAACACCGACCCTGTGGAATATTAATCCACCAGTCTGCATATGTCCATAAGATACTCATACAATTCAATATGGACAAGGTGCATCCTGCTAGCACTCCCATGATTGGTCGAAGTTTAGATGTACAAAAGGATCCATTTCGTCCAAAGGAAGATGGCGAAGAGGTATTGGGAGCTGAAATTCCCAACCTAAGTGCAATATGCGCATTATTGTACTTAGCGCAATGTACTCGACCTGATATATCATTCTCAGTGAACTTGTTAGCTAGATACAGCTCAGCGCCTACGCAGCGTCATTGGAA
Source organism: Papaver atlanticum (assembly GCA_023531105.1). Classification (NCBI taxonomy): domain Eukaryota; kingdom Viridiplantae; phylum Streptophyta; class Magnoliopsida; order Ranunculales; family Papaveraceae; genus Papaver; species Papaver atlanticum. Next base: position 1,768,332 of record JAJJMB010005771.1, on the reverse strand, counting down.
TGGTATAAAGAATGTTTTCAGATACCTGAAAGGAACCATTGATGTGGGTTTATTCTATCCCTATGAAGAAGTAAGAATAACCGCTAGTGGAAATGCAACTCCCTACACTGAAACCCCAAATAATGTTTTGGTTGGTTTTGCTGATGCTGGGTACCTCTCCGACCCACATAAAGGTCGATCACAAACTGGTGATGTTTCACCATTGGAAACACAGCGATATCTTGGAGATCGACCAAGCAGACTCTTGTAGCTACCTCCACGAACCACTCTGAGATCATTTCCTTACACGAGGCGGTTCGTGAGTGTGTATGGTTAAGGTCTATCATTACACACATTCGAGGGACATGTGGTATGAGTTCTACCACCGATGAGCCAACTTGCATTTATGAGGATAATGCAGCTTGCATCGAACAGATGAAGCAAGGGTACATTAAGGGTGATAATACGAAACATATATCACCAAAGTTCTTTTACAATCAGCAACAACAGTCTCTTCTGAAAATTCAAGTCAGTCAAGTAAAATCTGATGAGAATGTGGCAGACCTATTTACTAAGTCACTGCCTAAATCGACTTTTGAAAAGCACGTCAAAAGTATCAGACTAAGAAAATTGTCCGAACTCCCTTGATTGTAATCAGGGGGAGATGGCGACATCAGGGGGAGTATCTAATGATATGATGTCGACATCAGGGGGAGTGTTTGTTGAACTTTTTTTCCCTTCACCGAGTTTATTTTGTCCCAATGGGTTTTTATTACTCGGAAAGGTTTTTAATGAGACAACAACAACACCATGGTTATGACTCCCCGATTGAGATTATCATTTTCCCACAGGGTTTTTATATTTTAGGTTTTTCTGAAGAGAAGTGGCCAGCATTATCAACACGTTGTACTCTTTTCCCTTCATCAAGGTTTTGTCCCATTGGATTTTTCCTTATCAAGGTTTTAATGAGTCAACACATTTGAAGTTCCGCTTTTGAACCGCACAAGGGGGAGTGTTATAGGGCCTATGGCCCATGAATGTGCGGTCCATTAGTATACTAGGGTTTTCCCTTTACTCTTATATAAATAAAATACTATACCTATGTAATGGGGTTCCCCTCTCTGGTTAATGAAAAGTTCTTCTCTCTCTTTTCTCTCTTTCTTATTCTTACTCCAATAATTTCTAAGTTTTCCTAATTATTATCTGTGAATGTAGTTTAATTATAAATATACTTACAAAATAATTATATCTCTTTTTTATCTTAAAATTTATGCAAACTTGAACGAGGTCATATTATTCGGACGGAGGGAGTAAATGCAAACCCGCAAGTGACCACCTCATAACTGTATGGATCTTCTTGATACTAGAAACCCAACTCCCTGTTAACTCCTCTTCTTCTAAAACCTCAGACCATTCCTCTCCAACTGGACTGAGGAACTTACTGATGCTGCAGCATGAACACTTGGGTTAAAGCAGATCATTTTGATTCTACAGGTATGAACCCAGTCGTTACTATAATTCTAACTTTTAGGGTTGTCAAAGTAATTCTTTAGGAAACAAGAGTTTCAACCAGATGCTTTTAGGTTCTCATCTCACCATATATTTTTCATAATTCTAGGTCAATCAATTCATGCCGACGTTTTAAGCATGGCTTTACTGAAATTGCTAATACCTTATTAATTAATGCCTTATTAACAATATGATAGTGTGCTTGCTTGGTGCCGACTGAACTTTTTGATTTGGTGCATAAAACGCAACACTCCAACACCCGAATGGAATCACCTGACTTTGAAGGATGCATTGTGGGTTTATAAAAGATTGAGAGGGAGTCTTTTAATGAATGGTTTCTTGTTTGCCTCCATTTTTGTGTTTTTTCGGCTTGTGGGAACTAGAGAGATCTTTGTTGTCGAGTGCATATCAAGACCTGGAAAGTTTAGACAGTGTTGTAGAAGTTAGGAGGGAAATGCAAGTAAAAAAAAAAAAAAAAGAAGCAAAGATGTAGTTGGTTAAAAAAACGAATTAATCTATGTATATGGATTATTGGATAGCCAGGTAATTTTCGATCACATGGTCAGATACTTATGTACTCCGGATGTCCTTGTGATATAATCGTTTGATTTCTAGTGTAGATGCTTATCTGGCATGAATACGACATGGAATTTCTTATTTCTGTTTTCTACCTACAGATGGAAGGTTCACAAAATGTATAAATTATCAAATAATCGTTTGTCAAGTTCAAGAAATCTAACCTCTGACTGAATCAATCTTATTGATGCTAACATTCTGTGAAATTTAAATGTTGCAACTCAAAGACTAATTATACAGTTCATGTTGTGTATGTGGAGCTTGCTCTCGAGAATTGACAAAATTAGGGATGTTATGATGATCAAAAGGAAGACTTTCAGTTTGGATCCGTACATATACAATGATCTTAAAAGTGATTTATACACTGTCCATTTCTGGAATGGCTTGTGATTATCTCCTTGTGCATTGTTTGTTGAGTCAGCATCACCCACTACCTAATGCAGTGTCCCGCACCTTAAGTGATACGATTGAGGACAGACTAAATTTTTCCAGTACTACTGAAACTTTCAAGAGCTTCTTGTTTCAAAGAGGTTCATATTGTTTAAGCAGCGTAGTTCTGTAACTAAAATGGGACTACGGTCTCATTGCTCCTCAAGATTATGAAAACCTCAAAGCTTATATATACTGGCAAACGATTTTAAGAAAGTCGTTCAAGATATTAGAACATGAAATAACTCAGTTGATAAAAATAATAATTTCAAATTCGATTTTTTCTTTATATAGTATGCGAGAATTTTGTACACTGTGCTGCCATTTGTAAGCAATAGATCTACTTTTCTTGTTTTTACATTGTAATGCAGGTCAACAGTGGTGAAAATATAAAACAGTAGAGTGAAAAGGAAAGATCAGTTCCGAAGTCCTCAATGACGCTTCACCTGCGCCACACATTTCTTGCACGTTGTATGTCATCTTCTACCTCCTCAAAAGTTCCATTACTTTGGCAGACCGAAATTGATTCTGATACCTCAATCTCAACCCTTCAACTACTATCATGGGGTAGAGGAAGTTCTGGCCAACTTGGCGGTGGAATTGAAGAGATCAGAGCATATCCTACCGCTGTCGCCTCTTTTCACCTACCCTCCAATTATCGCCTCTCTCCCACTTCTGGCCTCCTCCGAGAACCCTCCGCTGACTCATCAGCATTTGAGAAATTATCATTGTCAGAGATAGGCATCTCCTGTGGTTTCTTCCACTCATGCTTGTTAATTAACGGAAACATCTGGATGTGGGGTAAAGGTGATGGTGGGCGCCTTGGCTTTGGCCATGAAAACCCTGCATTTAGTCCAACTCTTAACCCTAATCTTGACTCCGTTCGAAGTACTGCTCTTGGTGGACTTCATTCTGTTGCTCTTACCTCTCTTGGGGACGTCTACACTTGGTCAGTTTCAATAAGTGTCAAACAAAATTCTTGACTTATTGTGTTTATTTAAATTTTGTTGTTTAAGATGAAGGGTTTCTAATATGTTTACATGTGTTTGTTTTATGTCTTTACGGTGATGTGAAGTTTGCAGGGGTTATGGTGGATTCGGCGCTTTAGGCCATTCAATCTATACTAGGGAGCTGTTGCCTAGGATGGTAAACAAAGCTTGGAGTGGGAAAATATGCCAAATTGCAACAAGTGGGGCTCATACTGCAGCAGTCTCTGAGTTTGGTTAGTTTCTTTGTCTGATTTTTCTTTTAACACTATTCGTCTACACCAAGTACATCTTGGTGATTTTTATATTTGTTACTTACCAATTTACTTGAAAAGGTCAAATTATTAGGTAGGTCTAGCAATCATAGGACTTGCACACTTAGATCTGTTGGCATATCTGGATAATCCATAGGACTTGCACACTTAGGTCGTTGGTAACAGATTGAGATTCTAAAACTGCCACAAATATTGAGTGCACCATTACCTGAATTAGAAGAGTGGGAGAGTTGAAGGGTTCAGCTAAGCTGGTAATGGGAGAAAGATTGGTAATGTTAATGATCTCTGCAAGAATATTAGCTCTAGTGCTTGTGTTATATTCTACTGCTTTGTTATATTTTTAAGAGTCAAGTTCAACCAGCATCACTACCATTCTACCACTACAACCACAACCACTGCAGCTCCCCCTCAAACCCTCAGTATATATATGAACATTGAACAACATTAGTTTGTCATGGTGGTGTTAAGCCCATTGGAGTCTATTAGCTCAAAAAATAGCCCACTTCAGTTTACAAACAAGAGGAGTATTGCTCCACGAATCAGCAAAGTTTACATGTGCTTGTCAACAAAGAGAATTGTGTTGAGACCAATCGTCCTATGATATTATATTAATATTCTTACTTCATATTAAGAAAAAAGAAGAAGGTAAATGTGTAGTGTTTGCTCACATGTTATGTTGCGGTCAGGAAAACAAATCCAAAAGAGGATACCTTAGTGAGCTACATATCTGACATAGTCAAATCAATTGTGTTCAGCGTATCTGTACTACTTTTACGTGGTCGGAATTGCAAACTACTAGTGATTTTTCATAATTATCACGCCCTTTCTAGCAGACCAGTTTTCCAATTTAACATCTTGCCCTAACAAGGCCCCAATTCCAACACAAAATGGAGGGGAAAAGCATTCAGTCATACTACCGTGGATGCATTTGATGAAAGTTAACTAAAGCGTAAGCCATGTGAATAGGCCGAGACCACTCAGTAATGGGTGTGAGTGTCTGTTTCAAGATTAGAATGAATTAACCCGCTTGAATTGATGTCATACTAGTGTTTATAACTACTTCCATGTGTTGACTAATTCTATAATGCAGGCGATCTTTATACTTGGGGCCGAGATGAAGGAGATGGTAGATTAGGACTCGGTCCTGGTCGTGGCCCAAATGAAGGTGGCGGACTAAGTATCCCCTCCAAAGTAAAAGGGTTGTCTGTACCCGTGGCTGCTGTATCATGTGGGGGATTTTTCACAACGGCATTGACTAAAGAAGGGCAACTTTGGAATTGGGGTGGTATGGAGCTTTTCTTTGATTTCCTCTGTTTTTCCATGTCTAGGAACAAGCTTTGGTTCCCTATCATCTAGATAAGATATAACAATTTCACGGGTTGCAACGCTACAATGGAAGTGATGTTGTACTAATTTCCTTTTTGTGCAGCAAACTCTAACTATGAGCTAGGAAGAGGAAACAAAGTTGGTGGTTGGAAACCACAAGCAGTTCCTAGCCTTCAAGATATTCGTATAATTCAGATAGCTTGTGGTGGATATCACTCCTTAGCCTTAACTGGTAAGATAACTTGATAATAGCAGACAAATAACATTAAAGAAATGTAGTTATCATTTATCTAACTCTGCATTTGATGGGTCTACGTGTATATGAATCCCCCACATTATGTTATTCCCTGTTTTTCATTGTTTATTGAATCAGGACCTGATTATCAATTATATCATTTAATTCAGATGAAGGTAAAGTACTTTCATGGGGTCATGGTGGTCATGGTCAGTTGGGTCATTCTTCAATCGAAAATCAGAAGGTTCCATTGTTAATTGAAGCTTTAGCTGAGGAAAATGTGGTTTATGTTGCCTGCGAAGGTTCAACTTCAGCTGCTATCACTGGTAAGAATAGTGATATCTGTATTTTCTTTCTTAGGGTGAGTGTATTTTGTTCACTCCATACATGGATTTGTGTGTTAAATGCTCCTCAAATTAAATAAGGCAAGCAGATCGAGGTAAAACTCTTGCAAGAGTCTAGCTAATTATACTAAGAGCTTTTGATTTTATCTTATCGAGCAGAAGTACCGAGTCTTTTTCGTTTTAATTACAGATAAAGGGAAGTTATACATGTGGGGAAATTCGAGGGATTGTCAACTAGGGGTTCCTGGATTGCTGGAGGTACAACATTTGCCTGTCGAGGTGAAGTTTCCTGTAGAATATGATGGATTAGGGCCACACCATGTCCTTTCAGTTGCGATAGGAGCATCTCATGCAATGTGCTTGGTTTTGAGGTCTCCAAGCCAAACCACAGAGGAGAGGTAAGTTCATAATTCAGAATTGAAAGTTTGTCTTGCGAGAGAATCAAAGATCTTTTGCTTGAATGTCTATTTGAGAGGACTTATATAACATAGGATTCCATTTATCTCATTTTAAGTTGTCACTAAATTTAGAAAGATCCTTCTATGTGGTAAATAATTTAGGAACATTCAGCAGTTAATTATCAGCATTAAAATTATCAAGGTTATTTTTCCAACTTTCTTACATGTCTGTGAATTGCATTATCTTGGACAAGAGAAGGTCACTAGGGTACATGATGCTCCAGTAAAGAGATTCTGTTACACTCTTTCGAATATAAATAGAAGTCTTGCTGTAAGTATAGTTGGATGTACGAGGGGTAGTTTTCTCTAGTAGCTCTAATCCCAGTCTCTTTTAAGCTCTCTGATGTGGTCACTAACTTACTGTTTAAGGTTTGAAGCTAGAGCGTCATGGCTCCTATATTACACAAACTAATTTGGTCAACGGAAGGCTATTCCGGGTAAAAAAAAATGGGAACATTATTTAAATACCCCTTAAAATTCGCCTCTTAAAATATACCCTTATTCCATTTTTAAAAATACCCCAACTTTCTGAAAAGTGGAAGCAAGCTTTCAGAAGTGGACGCAACTTTATATAAATTGCTTCCAAAAAGTGGAAGTAACTTTCTCAAGTTGATTCTAAAAAAATTATTTTTTACTCCTCGGGGATATTTGTGCAAAGTCAGTAAAAATGGAGGGTGTTTATAACATTCCCACTAAAAAAATTAGAATCCTATTATAGGGGCTTCAGAGAAACAGTTTTAAGGGCTCAGGGGCTCCAGAGAAACAGTTTTAAAGGCTCCTATGGATTCAAATATCCTAAATGAAGATAAAGGGAACCTAATCCATCACAAAAACACCAAAATACCCTTCACCTATATTAATAACCAACCTAATACTCCTTCCGTACCAAATATACATGCGGAGGACCAATTCTCTTAGATTAAGAATTCTTTTTTGATTTCATAAATATTCCTGACTTTTCCTGTTTTACCCTTTATTATATTCCCTATGTTAGAGACATAAACTCAATTGTGAGGATAACCAAGCAACAATAATAGGGGTAAAATGGTTAAAAACCATCTTGAAATTGCCACTCCGCCTATCTAATGGTATAAGGAAAATGCAATATTCCGCCTATATAATAGGTACGGAGGGAGTACTAATTTAATACCCAAACCTCAATCGCCTCCATCGCCTCTTCTTCTCCCCCATCACCTATTTTCCTCTTCTTCGATTTTATCTTCGATTCTCAAAATTATTCATCGCCGATTAAACCTCTACAAAAGAAGATGCCCCGAAGGAAGGAGACAAATAAAAACAAGACTAAAGATCCTAAATTGGCACAACATGCAAATAATCCACCACCAAATGGTGAATTCATTGAAGATGAAGAATTGAACAATCAAGGATGAAAAACGGGGGTATAACAACCACACCCAATAATTCGTTCGGCAATCTGTATGGACTAAACTCTAATATAATTCCGAGAGCACCAACTTAAAAGCGAGCTCAATCAAGAGATATATCAAAGAGCTTTATCTCTATTTCTCAACACAATCAGCAAATCGAACAGATAGAAATCCGTGAGCCTGATTGATATGAGAAATAACTTGGACGGTACCAAATACCAATGACCAAGTGTCAATCAAGTTATATCCAACAAACAAGGTTGGATTTATCAACTGATTGAACTATGCACAACCTGTGATATTTCAATTATATAAACAAATATAATGCGGAAAAGAAATAACACAGACACCAGAAATTTTGTTAACGAGGAAACCGCAAATTCAGAAAAACCCCGGGACCTAGTCCAGCTTTGAACACCACACTGTATTAAGCCGCTACAGACACTAGCCTACTACAAGTTAACTTCAGACTGAAATGTAGTTGAGCCCTAACCAAGTCTCGCACCGATTAAGGTACAATCGCGTTCCTTACGCCTCTAGAACCACGCCGGATTCTGCGCACTTGATTCCCTTAGCTGATCTCACCCACAACTAAGAGTTGCTACGACCCAAAGTCGAAGACTTATAAACAAATTTGTCTCCCACAGATAAGTCTATTCTGATAGATAAATCTGTCTCCCACAGAAGTGCCTATGAAATTTTGTTCCGTCTTATGATAAATCAAGGTGAACAGGAACCAACTAATAATCCGGTCTTATACTCCCGAAGAGCAGCCTAGAAATATTAGTCACCTCACAATAACTTAACTATATGGTGGTAGGAGAAGTTATTGCGGAATCACAAAGTTTGAGAAGTAGAACTTTGTGACTACTTTTTATATCTTACCTATCTGAGATAAATCTCGAGCAAATCTTACGATAGAACAAGTAAGATCAGAATACGCAACTATAGAGAAAATAGTTGGATCTGGCTTCACGAATCCCAAATGAAATCTTCAAGTCGTTAACCTAATATGGTTTTGGAAAAACCCAGGTTAAAGGAGAATCGACTCTAGTACGCAACTAGGACACGGGAAAGTGACGGGATTAGGTTTTCCAGTTGCTAGAGTTCTCCCTTATATAGTCATTCAAATCAGGGTTGCTTACAATCAAAGCTAAGATAGATTAATAACAAAGCATTCAATATTCACTGTTAGATGAAATCCTGATTTATGATTCAAGCTAAGTCTGCTTAGAAATAAAGCAATTAATCTCCACCGTTAGATGGTCTTAGCTTGTTACACACAAATGAAATATACCTTCATTTAGATAGGGTAACCGTACCTAAACGTGTATATTGAGTTGGCTCAATAACAGTTAACCGAAGTTAGCCATATGAACACTTTTGTCTTAACCACATTCATCTAACACTTCTGGATCAAATATGATGATCAATCAAATATGAAAGATAATCAAATGAATCTTATTGTGTTTCACATAGAGTTGTTCAATTGTTCACTATCTCATAGAAATATATATGAACAAATTGAAACAAAATCGGATTGATTCGTAATCGTACAAAGTACTTATACAAGAATCAATTCATGAACATTAAGCCACGGTTTCCAAAGATTGCATTCCTTAATTCAAAAATGTTTTAGTTCACGAGTATGAGAACCATACTTAGCCAATTTTAGAACCTAAACCATTGTGTTCGCAAACCAGGTACGCGAACAGCAGCTCCATACCTTGGCCTGTCCAGCCGTTCGCAAACCAGGTACGCAAACAGCCGTCCCGGAAACAACTCAGGTGAAATCGTTCGCATATTAGGTACGCAAACAAGGTTACTAGACCTTACAGATAAAACCGTTTGCATACTAGGTAGGCAAACAAGGTTCCCGGACCTGAATCATTTCAAAACAGTTCGCATACTAGGTATGCATACCGTGTTGTATCCAGACATGGTTAATTGTTCTAAACTCCCACTTAAATCATTGAAACATCCTTACAAGACTACAATAGCTGTCTCACACAAACCATTAGCTTCAAGTAATTTTCAAGTGATCGAATGATCAATACGAAACTTTCCAAGTCGACATCAAATGATTGTCTCACACAATTTATGTAAGATGCTTCGAGGCAATTTCCACATGATCATCTTTTGACTTAATATTTAGTTTCCAACAAATAGATTGTTTCCAACTAAACTCGTCAAGAATAATGATGAACATAGTTAAAAATCTTCCAACACATATTTCGAGAAATAGATAACCGATTTAAATTCAACTCGAAATATCAAATGTGTATAGTTTAAAAGTCTATATAGCTATACGACTTAGTCTCATTAAAAGATAAAATATAATAGACTTCTGAGTGATAGATAAGTTTTAGTCTCCATATACCTTTTGTTGATGATGTTCCTCCAAGCTCTCCTCAGTAGATCTTCGTCTTTAATCGATGAACACCGTGAAGTCTAAAGCTCAACTACCCATTCTGAAAAAGCGGGGGTCTAACAACCACACCCAATATTTCGCTTAGCAATCTGTATGGACTAACTCTAATATACTTTCAAGAGAATCAACTAGACAGTTAGACTCAATCTTAAGAAAAGTATATCAAAGAGTTATATCTCAATTTCTCAATTCAATATGCAATCAAACAAATAGGAATTTGCGAGCCCGATTGAATATAAGAAATAACTTGGACGATATCGAAAACCAATATCTAAGTGTCAATCAATTTAATCAACAACCAAAGGTTGGATTCACAATTGATTGAACTGACGCATAACCTGTGATATTTCAACTATATAAACAAATATAATGCGGAAAAGAAATAACACAGACACCAGAACTTTTGTTAACGAGGAAACCGCAAATGCAGAAAAACCCCGGGACCTAGTCCAGATTTGAACACCACACTGTATTAAGCCGCTACAGACACTATCCTACTCCAAGTTAACTTCGGACTGGAATATAGTTGAGCCCTAACCAATCTCACACGGATCAAGGTACAGTTGCGCTCCTTACGTCTCTGAATCCCAGCAGGACTCTACGCACTTGATTCCCTTAGATGATCTCACCCACAACTAAGAGTTGCTACGACCCAAAGTCGAAGACTTGATAAACCAATCTGTCTTACACAGAAAAGTCTATTGAATAGATAAATCTGTCTCCCACATATATACCTATGAGTTTTGTTTCGTCTTTTGATAAATCAAGGTGAACAGGAACCAATTGATATACCAGACTTATATTCCCAAAGAACAGCCTAGAAATATCAATCACCTCACAATAATCTTAATCGTATGGTAGCGAAACAAGATATTGTGGAATCACAAATGATGAGACGAAGATGTTTGTGACTACTTTTTATCTTGCCTATCGGAGATTCAATCTCAAGCAAATCTTAGAAAAGATATTACTCAATCACAATAGAAAACAACAAGATCAGAACACGCAACTACAGAGAAAATAGTTGGATCCGGCTTCACAATCCCAATGAAGTCTTCAAGTCGTTAACATACAGGGTTTTAGAAAAACCTAAGCTTAAAGGAAAATCGACTCTAGTCGTAACTAGTATCATACATGAGGTGTGGGGATTAGGTTTCCCAGTTGCTAGAGTTTTCCCTTATATAGTCTTCAAATCAGGGTTTGCAATCAATGTTACCTTGGTAACAAAGCATTCAATATTCACCGTTAGATGAAAACCTGATTAGACTCAAGCTAATATCTTTCAACCGTTAGATCGAACTTAGCTTATTACACACAAATGAAAAGTGACTTCATTTAGATATGAGTAACCGTACCTAAACGTGTACACCTTTGTTGGCTCAACAATAGTTAACCGAAGTTAGCCATATGAACACTTGCATATCAACCTTATTCATCTTAACCATAACTAGTTCAAATTACTCAAATGAAACTAGTTCTAGAGTTGTTCAATTGTTTATATTCTCATAGAAGTATACAAGACACAATTGAAGCAAAACCGATTTTGATTCACTCGAATCAATTCATGAACATTATAGCCACGGTTTGCAAAAGATTGCATTCCTTATTATATAAATGTATTAGTTCATGAACAAACCGACTTTAGAGCATAACCCACTCAAGTATGCAAACGGGTATGCATACCTAAGTGGCCGGACTAAGTTTGGGTTCGCCAGTATGCGAACGGGTACGCATACCACCAAACTCAGTAAAGTCCCGGAACTTGAACCTCACCCCAGTACACGTACCGGTATGCGTACTTAGTTCCCGGACCTCTACTAAACCAATCAGTACGCATACGGGTATGCATACCATGGTTCCCGGACTTGGAATAACTTGCAATAGTTAGCATACAAGTATGCATACTGTGTTATTCCAATCATGGTTATTTGTTCTAAACTCCCATTTCAATCATTGAAATATTCTCTGAAGACGACAATAGCTGTCTCACACAAACTATTATCTTCAAAGCAATTTTCAAGTGGTCGAATGATCAATACGAACATTCTGAGTCTACATCAAATGACTGTCTCACACAAATCATGTAAGATGTTACCAGGCGATTTTCACATGATCATCTTTTGACTTTCGTCAAGAATATAAGATGAACTTGGTTAACGCGAAAGCTTACCAACATATATTTCGAGAAATATATAAGCGAGTTAAACTCAGCTCGAAATATCAAATATGTATAATCGAAGTCTATATAGCTGTACGACTTTTGTCTCAAATAGGAGATAGAGTGGATAGACTTTTGAGTGATAAATGAGTTCAAGTTTCCACATACCTTTTGTTGATGAAGTTCCACAAGCTCCCCTTAGTAGTTCTTCGTCTTCAATCGATGAACGCCGTGAATTCTAATGCTCAACTACACTTTCTATCCTAATCCGAGACTTAGCTATAAGTAGATTAGAAATCAAAACTTATAGTTTTTGCAACTAAACTTGACAACAAGCTTGAGATAGCAACGCTTGCGAGTTCGACCGAGCAGTGCTCTAACACATTCTATCCTAATCCGAGACATAGCTATAAGTAGACTAGAAATCAAGACTATAGATTTGATCAGTTAAACTTGACAAACAAGATTGAGATAGCAACACTTGCGAGTTCGACCGAGCAGTGTTATAACAAACTATATTCTAATTTTTCTCACAATTTTACTTTTTTTCCTTTCAGCCAGATTTTATACCTTCGGATTTTCTTGACAAGGTTTTAACGGGGCAATTAACTAACTTAATTCAATGATAATCGAGGGGAATGTTATAAAATGATGTTTATCATATAAATGACCATTTTAGTGGGACCCTATTACTTGGTAACCAAGCATCCCAACTCCATGAACAAAGCACTAAACCTTTGTATTATGTGCACATTATAAGAGATTTTTTTCTCATTCTTCTCAATTTTTCTATCATCTTTATTTCACAAAAATATCTAATAAACCATGTAAAAAAATTCTCGTTGGAAAGCTTTCAAAGATATTTACATAACAAGTACATGAAAAAAAAAATCCTTATCATCCACAACTGTAATCAGAAGCTTAGAAATAAAAGTTTCCGCCACCACTATATTCTTCTTTGAATTAGGCCGTACAAGATCAGTTGTAACTTGTAAGTTATATTATCTTGGTATGCGGTATGAAATAAAAAATTATCACTCCTCCAGTCATATTCCGAGATAATGGAAAATGTGAGCTTTTCAAACTTGTGCTGTAATTTTAATATCATTTTCCGTGTTGCTTCAACGGTATTTTAAGGAGTGAGTAAGGCCCATTCCTACGCACCATGGAATTTTTTTCTATATGACATACCAGGTGGCATGGCAAATGAGTTGTGCTACTACACTAAAAGAGTGAAGTGATGGAATTCCTAGAGAGTGATATTGTCAATAGCGCCGGCGACCAAGACTTTATCGCTAGATATAATGATAATATCGCTCGTTTTAGTGACTAGTGCCAACGACTAGTTCTTTCTTGCCTGTAAATAGTTAATTTTCAAATCAATTGTTTCTTTATTTTTCTCTTTCTCAATCTAAAGGTTTTTCAAAATTTCTCAAATGACAGAGTTTCAAACCCAACTTGATTCGACAACGCAGCTTGACTTTTCAGGAGTAGTACTTGAAGGTGTTGTCAAGAAGATATATGATAGTTATAAAGAAATAAGTAAAAAACAAAGAAGTATTCAAGTTTTAGATATTAGCCAACTCAAACTGCATCTAAGAAAAGACAAAGAAGAGTTCAAGGCAATGGAAATCAAGGGAAAACAAATTTGAAGGAAAAGAAGAAGATAAATAAAGGAAACTCAGTTCATGGGCGCATTGACTGGAAGTTATGTGAAATGAAGAAGATAAACAAGATGAAGAATATTGTCCCATATTTTTATTTTTAAAGTTCTATATCTTAAAAACTTATTATCTAGTCTTATGTCTTGTAATATGATTATTAATTATTAGTTCGAAGTTTAATGAATTTGAAAATTTGACTCGTATTGTTGAAAATTAAGCTTACATTCTATTATTAATTCAGTCTTACATTTTAATTAGAGACACATTTTAATTTTAGCTAATAATTTAAGACAAATATTAAAACTTAAGTTGACAAGTAAGAAATTAAAACATACATATCGGATTATTTCTGGGTAACACTCTTAATATTTCAAAACAACTTCCAAATTGGAAGTCTTTTCCGTTGATGGGACGATATTCCGCGCGAGACCTTTGTTCAAGGTCCATTATGGTTTCACCATCCCTAATGTTTCGACCCGCTTGCTGAACTAAAGCAACATACTTAATAATTTCCTTATTGATTGTATTGAAGCGCTGACTCAACCCGTGGGCATCACGATTGTTGAGGTTCATTGATACTTCTTGAAATCTCTCAAATATGTTTTGCCAAAATGGTTGGACATGTATTGCACCACCAATGATAGGATGATCAGTAAAAAAACATAATTCCTGCAAATACATTCATCTTCCGCAATAGTAAATTTTCGACTCCGCCTTGGCTCGGTTAACAACTCTTTGATTTTCGGCAGCATGTTGGTTTTCTATGAACTCAACCATGTTAAAATTTTCAGCCATGCTCTTTAGAAAATTTGAAGAGCTACCGAGTACCAACCATCAAAATAATCCTATCCGTAATTATATTTTCTTCCTCCCTTTTATTTCAAACAATTTTGGGTATGGAAAAACATTTCTTTTGCCCCGGGCTTAAAAATATTGTTATAGGAGTAATTTTTTTGGGCCTCAACCTAAAGCCCCTTTTGGGAATAGGCTATCCCGTAGTGGAAATAAGTATCCTTTTAACATTCACTAGGTCAACCAAGGACCATGGACCACAGGGTTGAAGGCATAGCACATAATTTTGGCGGTCCACATTTCAGAATTTTTCAAAAACAGAAGCGGCAAACTAAAATTTGGATATAGTGGGTCCCGCAAACAACTCCCGCGCTCTCAAATGTTTTATTCACCTGAGAGCTCAAAATTCCCGCTCTAAAATCTCCCTCTGTCCTCTTTGTTAAATACCCATTTCTGATTTCCCTCCTAATTCTCCCCCTCCCCCTTCATCATCTCTCTCACTTCCTTCTGAATCTCTCTTTCTGATCTACAATGGTTAAACAAACAAAGCCAAAGAAGGTGGGGAAAGGTAAAGTAACACCGATACAAGTAGCATTCATAGTAGATCAATATCTCATCGAAAACAATTTCAACGAAACCCGTTCCGTTTTCAGAACTGAAGCTTCTGCTTTCCTTGCCAAAACCCAATCTCGAGAGGTACACTATTTTTATTGGAGTTTTTTCTTTTTCTGTATCAGATCTGTTTTTTCTTTTTCTACTTTCGATTTGTAAATTAGATCTGATTTTTTAATTTTTTTGGTCAATTTTGTAGGCGCCGAAGAGTTTATTGAGTTTAGAGGCGATTTTAGATGAGTATATCTGTTTGAAAGAACAAAAAGTAATGGTAGATCACGAGAAATGTATGGTTGAACAAGAGAAATTTAGGGTTGAGGTTTTATTACAAGGGATGAAAGATGTTATGCAAGCTTATAACAACAACAATGGAAGTATTTCTACTCCACCTCTGATGTCTGCTGCAGATTCAACGGGTTTAATTTCTCAATTAAACCCTAATACTCAACCAACAACAGGTATTCATTGAACCCTAGATTTATTCCACATTTTGATATGTTTATGACTAGATCTAATTGAAGTAGATGTTAATTTGTGTAAGTAAACCCTAATTTAGCAAAAAATTGGATTCAATTTTGTAGCGAACAATGTTTAGATCCTAATTTGGGCAAAATTAGGTCAATGTTATCTCAAAGTGCAGTAGTGTTCTTTCATTGACTATGTCTTGTTTTAACATTGTGTTGAGTACGAATGTGAAATGAATACGTGGTTGTGAATGATTTTAGGGTGAAGGAAACAACGTGTTGATGTTTTTCATTATTACAGGCAACTCCATTTACAAGACCCCTACAATGAACTGTAATCCATTGCTGACCAATTCCACAAATGAAATTACTGGTATCCCAACTCCAACAATCAGCAGCATTACGTCTGGAAACAAAAGAAGATGCTCTAGAAAGGCGCCTGATGACCATCCAATTGCTAAGAGACCTTGCAATTCAGCTCCCAAGAAGCTTACACCAGTGAGAGGTAATGATTTTTGTCTGTAAGCACTTGTATGTACTAAAATAAGCAAACCCTTGAATCTGCAACATTGTGTTAGCTGATTTTGATTGTTTACACCTGAACTTCCTGCAGGTCCTAGGAAACAAATGCAAGCACGCAAGTCGTCTAGTCCCCCAGAACAAACTCAACAGCAACAAGTTTCTGCTGTTCAATCTACGACGACTGTTTACCGTTTCCCTAATGGACCGACTCAAATTCAAGGGTCTTCTGTTGCAAAGAGCTTGTTCAACCAGCCTCCAACTTCTCCCACAAAGGATTCAACAGGTCCAAAGACACCTCCACAAGCATTCGTCACTCAAACTGATAAATCCATTTCTCCATCTGAGGGTGCCTCCCTTGTTAAGTCCACCACTAGTAGTCCTCAAGAAATTACCCCAAGAAAGTGTCCTTTAAATTCCTCAGAAAAAGTTCACGCGAGCCCTTTCAAACATGTATCTTATTATTCAGTGGAGAGAAAAAGCCATTACATTTCTTCATCGCCCAATAAAACACCTCTAAAAAGGCTAAGCAAGAGAGAACATGTAAAAGGGAGATTAGATTTTGATTCTGCTAATGTTACAACAAGCTTAGAACCCAGTACAGCCGAGGTGTCTACATCTGGGACTGATGGAGAAGGGGATATGTTCGATATGGATGTCCCTAATTTTGACATTTTTGGTGCAGATTTCTCCCTCTCTGAACTTCTAGTCGACATTGATTATAACTGTGAGGGAACTGGACTTTCTACGGACTTCACTTCAGGGTACCATTTTCTTGACTCGTACTTTGTTATTTTATTACTGATACTAGTAGTTCCCACTTCTAACTTTTATGAATGTTCCAGATCAATACATGAATATGGGAATTCAAGCTTGGATGAAAACCAATCCATATCCGAATTACCTTTAAGTGTGAGAGATTTTCTTTGTCAGCAGAACGTGAACATGCAAGGTGAATACACTTATCTCTTCTCTTATAAGTGAGCTGACTTCTTTTATCATGCTCTTACTCTTAATATGCGCTGATCATACTTGTTCATGTTGGTGAACCAGGTTCAGAATCTATCGCAACATCAGTGCAATCCATAACAAAACGCATAACAACAATTTTAAGTCCTGGTACTTGCACTATCTTATTCCCTTTCTTTTCCTGGTTCATTTAACAAATTCAAATTATTTTATATAAATACTTTTGCTTGTTTGATTTTGCAGCTAAAACTAAAAATAGTCCCTCAATGGATCAGGAGAATCTGTCTTGAAGAAATTGACTTGAATTATAACATAGTAGTTGACATGGTATCATCTTTGGATCCACAAATACCAAGAGCTGGTACTTTCTGATTAGTGTACTAACCTTCTTGTTGGTGTAACAACAAATCTCAATGCTGGGCATACAATACTTTGATCTATTTGCTCCAAAAGGCGATATGGGCAGTTGTAAGAATGCTATTTCACTCACATTATTAATGAATACATGTTTTTTTCTTCTTCTTTTTTCCTTATCTAGATCTTTCATTTGCTACTGTTCTTTCAAGTGTCAACCTCCCAGAGGCAAAGTCTATGAAATAATTCAGAGTTCTAGAGAAAATGAAACTTAAGGATCATAAAGATGGTGACTGGTTTGACATGGGCCGAGGGTGATTTAACTGGGCTTTGTTTTGGTTTTAACAGTACCACTTTATAGAATGAGTCTGCTTTGACCTATATTTGCTTATGCTTGATCACATTTTCAGGAATTGTTAACTAATCACTAGTTCAGGCAATATTCTTAGCTAGTCCCTTAGACTAGGGGTGAGCATGGTCCGGATTGGATTGTGGTTTTAGTCTCATCTGCATCCAATTCTAGTTTGCTAAATCTAGTTTACCAACGGATATTTATGGTCTTATGAATTTATTGTTTGACATCCAAATCTGGTTTGCTATCTAATGGATATTTACCAATGGATGCGAACATGGATGGATTGGAAGCCAATGATCCAATGAATTCCTTTATAACACTCCATCTAAACATGAGAAGACCCTCAAATAACAATTGAACGAGAAATTGAAAAAAAAAATATTAAGTAGTAACAAATAAACACTTAGAGCAGTTCCTATGGACCCAACAAAACAAGGATTTGTTCATTTTGATCCCACTATGGACTCATCAAACATGAAAAATGGATGAACAAATCAACAAATTTGTTGGTTTGTTGAGTGAGTTGGAAGAAGAGACGTGCGTGTGATGGAAGGCCCGGCGATTGTACCAAAAACGCGCGGTTGTACTTGTTGATGGTGGATTTTTGACAAAGGCTAAAATCGTAAAATCATAACCTTGCATATTCCTGATCCAGTAATTAGACGAGTATGGAGACTCATGTCTCTCGTTTAAGCATGAAAGCTCATGCCACGATGATCTCTGACTGAGTGTATTGCCTCTCAGATCATCCATAAGAACCTCTGACTGAGTGTATTGCCTCTCAGAGCATACATGAATATGCAATCTCTCAATTGAGATCGCGGCATATTTCATCAATACTGAACAATTTCAGTAATTACTTTTATATAGAATCTTAATGATTGGACGGCTCCTAGACAGCTTGCCTATAGAGCAATAACGTCTTCAGGATGTAACAATGTTTTCCCTGACTATATAAAAGACATATGTATAGAATCTTAATGATTGGACGACTCCTAGACAGCTTGCCTGCTAGTATAGAGCGATAACGTCTTCAGGATGTAACAATGGTTTCCCTGACTATACATAATAAATATGACGCTTCAATTAGCTCATAGCGCTCAATTCTCGAATAATCAGAATGCTCCTAGACAGCTTGCCTGCTAGTATAGAGCCGTCAACTAATCAATTAATTATTTCTAGTCGCAAGATTCATCAATTGAATTCCTATAAAGAATTCTACGTTAATCATGATATTTCTTTACTTCAATTCATGGCTTTTCCCAGTAGAATTCCATGGGTTAGTAACAAATATTCGACGTACGGGCATCTGGACCACCACCGAGTAAGCCCTGAAAAAATGGTGCGAGTGTACTTAGCAACAATGCACGAACGAGCACCTGAGGGTACGAACGAGCACTCAAAAATATGGACAAACGAGGAAACATATGCAAAATAGGGAAGAAAAATAATATAATAAAATAATAAAGAGGCGCATGAAGGGACTGGGCCCACCGGCCGGCCGGTCATGCCGCCGTGGCCGGTCCCACATCTCTTTCTTTTATTTTACCTAGTTTTATTATATTTCTTAATCTCATGAAAACTCCTTCATTTTAGCAAAACTCTCAGTTTCTCCATATTTCCTTCACACGATGAAGAATAATCAAAAAATAGGGAAAGGTGTCACGGGACAGGGCCTACTAGCCGGACGACCATGCCCTAGCCATGGCCGGTCCCACACCTTATGATCCCTTATTTTATTTTCATTATTATTTCCTTCATCTCATGAAACTCCTTCGTTTGAGCAAAAACCCTGGTTTTTCCATATTTTCTCAAATATTGCTCAAACGGTCAAAAGCCAAAAAGTAAAATGGTCACATGACCGACTAGGCTTCTCACGTAAATATTAAAATATTATTATTTTAATATTGATCGCACGAGCAATGCCCTACTTGCTCATTCGAGCAAAATTAAGAGTTTCAGTCAAGATCAAACTCTTCAGAAAATCCAAGATGTTGCTCGAACTCACGTCAGAAAATATCAAAATTCTCAGAATTGAGACACGAGCAACATGGTGACACGGGCATGCCACCTTGATCGACCAAGGTCGGCCCTTTGTCTTGCAAGGATCCGGTCCCACACATTTTCATTATTTGACCTAATTTGTTCATATTGGGTTCAAACTCTTCCAAGCATTTTGGAATTTCATCAAACGACCGTTAGTCGGTCCCACGACCACCAAGGGCCGGTTCCATGCCTTCTTGGCTGGTCTTTCATCTCTCCATAATTAGGTTTTATTACCTAATGCTCAGACGAGCACTATTTTAATAAACGATTAAACCAGCATTTAATCATTCTTTCATCAACTGGTCTGTAAAGGACTTTGGTGTTTGATCATTCGAGCATCTGGGCGCTACTTGGCCGGCCATCATCCCATGTATCCGGTTCTTTTCTCACTCAGTGATTGATTTTCAGTAAATCATCAATTGATCAACAATCGATCAAAATTAGGGTTTCGAACTGAATACTCCGCGAATCATAATTCTGAGCAAGTTCAAGCACCAATAATTTTATGTTGATACAGCAATCAACATATATATTAATTATATAATATTCGGTCCAACTGCCTATATTTTAAATTATTTGGTCGCATTACCAATAATCATCAGACGAGCAATATTTGCTCAGACGAGAAATATTTGCTCAGTTTATCAATATTGATTCAACTATAAATATTTAATAATTCCTCAAACGAGCAATATTTGCTCAAATTAACAATATTGATTCAACTATCAATATTCAGCAATTCATCATACGAGCAAATTTTGCTCAGCCTGTCAATATTCGTCATGTTGATTCAACTATTAACATTCATTCGAGAACTATACATCTGTCCCAGCAGACATGCTCGATTCATGAGTCTTAGAGCATTCGTCCATCATGCTCGACTCAACAATACTAAGACTCATCGTCTAGTCAAGTCAACAACTGAGTAAATACACGTCTTCTTTGCAGATTCCACATTCATGAGACATCAATCACGTCACATGGGGGGATATTAACTAGGGTTTTGATCTGGCGGCCTAAGGCACGTGTGTTCACCCATGATGAGAATATGATTAAGTCGTGCAAGCGGTTAGAGAAGTTAGCAAAGTAGTGGGTAGACAGTCAACCAAGTCTCCGCACGATGAGTAACTGGTTTTAACATGATTTCCCACTCTTTCACTCTAGAAACCATCACACTTACTGGGATCAATGTGTCTACTATTCTTGCAATATAAGTAAGTCTCTGAATCCATGATTGAGATAACAAGAAGGCTCGTTTAATGAAAGAATTCTCATCCGCATAAGAATTCTAGTCTGAGCAATCAATTTCAACAGAGCAAATTAAATCAATCAGAACTTATCTTATTTCTTCACGCAGAATACACAACACATACACAATCCTTGATCATCATTTATCTCACACACTTCTCAGCTTCCTTCCTACAGATCGACCCATCCTCTTTTGTGACCGAATTGACTCTGAAACGACCATTGTCTTGGTTTAGGCCGGAGTCCTACAAATTGATCTCTCGAACTCAAAGCACTCCCGTGCAGTGCATCTGTTTGAGGTTAAGCAGTTTGCTCGGTTGAGGAGTCCCGTCCGCACGGTCGTCTCTTCTCTTTCCTAAAAAACCAGCAAAACGTTTTCTCCCATCAACAGATTGGCGACCAAAGTGGGAGATTAATCTCTCGGTTGCAATCCAAACTTTCACAAAGATGGTCGGTCTTAGATCTGGTTCAGTTACCAACCCGGTTTCAACATCCAATCCTAACATTGCAAGTTCTAGTGGTACTGCCACTATTGGTACTACTCCTCTCAACATTGCAGGCTATAGTGGTACTGCTAACTCCACTCCTATGGCCAGCAATGTCACACCAGAAGTAATTACTACTCCTCCCAGTGCTGGTGCTCTAGTGATCATTCTTGCAAGCGATGGTACTGGCACCATCAACAATCCTCTCTTCGGCCGAGCACGCAAAAAAAATCAGAGAAAATCCGCCTACTATAGTTGATCTCATGAAGGAGCAAGAGACTCTCGCCAAAAATCATATCGAAATGGCTGCAACGCAGAAGGAGTTGTGCAATTATTTCAAGACTCTCACAGACAAAATGCCAGAGAAAGCTCAGGACGGGTCGGAGAAAGAAAAATCCAAATAAACATCCCCGGCTGCTGACCCTGAAATCTCTCCAATTCACGTGGTGGATGATGATGAAGTCCGCAAAGCTGCAGATAACCCACCAGCGAAGGAGTCCGCAAGTTTCATCACTCGTGAAGAACTGGAACGCTTTTTGAAGGATCGAGGAAAAGACAAGACATCATCTGTCCATCGTCACCAACCTCCATACCCTGCTGCTACACAGAGAATACCTCTTCCGAAAGGTTAAATTTCTCCAAGGTTCACACTTTATAATGGAACGGGTAATGCTCGAGAACACGTTTCTCGATTTCTGGAGTCATTGGGCGAGCATGAGCACAATCATGTCATTCGTATGAAAGAATTTTCAAAGTCTCTGACAGGCAGAGCATACACCTGGTATAATAATATCGCATCAGGAAGCATTGCTAGTTGGGGAGAGATGATCAATGCATTCTACAGAAAGTAGTTCTTCGTCTCAGAACAAGTCACTCTCTCCGATCTGGGAAGATGTTTCAAAGGAGCAATGAACATCCAAATGATTATGTGAAAAGGTTCAGAGTCCAGGTTTTGGACTATCATGATCCAAATGTCACAGAACAACAACTTGTAGACTTGTGCATAAATGGACTAATACCGGTCTATAGAGCTTTACTGGAAAATCATCGGTTCCAGATTTTTTTCAGAGCTTCATGAAGCGGCCAAGCGACTGGCAACTAACGCACCTTCTTTATCTGAAAGGGCAAAGGATACAAAAGCTGAAGAACCATGGGAAACGCGAGGTAGCAGACGCTTGATTAATAAGAAATATAGCCTCCAACCTTGCACGAATGTTGTTGCAGAATAGAGCAAACGGAAAGCCGAGGCACAACACAAGCACGCTTCTCCAGCCCCTCCAAAAGCATAGATGAAGGATGATCAAACCCGGAACGCACAAGCCTCGACTTAGCGCACGGAAGCTGATCAAGCAGAACATGTCTTCCCTTTTCCCATTGAAGAGGTGATCGAACTGCTGGAGGTCTGGATCCAAGATGGTGCAATCAAATTACCATATGTCAGGAAAGAAGCAACTAAAGAGGACATAGAGAATCCTCGTTATTGCCGCTTTCATAGGTTCGTCAATCATCCCACAAGTAACTGCAGGATTTTGAAGCATATATTCAAAGAAAAGGTCGAATCAGGAGAGCTTAACCTGGGGACTGAAAGAGTACACAGAACCCTCTCCCGGTCAGGACTTTCACTCTCTTTGAACCACCTGTCAAGGAAGCAGTTCAATCTTTAATAGAGCATGCATGTGAATTGTTGTACCTATCAAAATCACAAAGGAAAGACATTTTCGCTGCATTTAATCACACCGTATCGGGGAAGCGTTTATCAATTCAGGAGACACTCCCTGAACCTCCAGTCACAGACAAGGAGATGTATGACTGGGGACTTCTCACCACAGTCCATCTCAAAGGAAACGAATTCAAGCGAGCATTGATTGATGTTGGTACTGCTTTCAATGTCATCCCGTTGAAAACTCTCAGAGCCGTTGGTATCACTCGACAAGAAGCTACTCATGCTCCCATTTTAATCACGGATCATGAAGGAACGCCCAGGGATGCTTATGGCTATATTACTCTTAAGATGAAAACAAGCTCGACCTGGACAAAAACCAAATTTTACATAATCCGGGAAGATCCAGGGTATGACATGGTTCTCGTAAGAGCATGGATTCACGCTGAAAAGTTGATTACTTATGAAGCGCCTACACCTCTCTCAGACGAGGAAAGCTCTGACTCGGAAGACTTAACAAATGTTCCATCAACAAAGCATATGGAGCAATTCCAAACTCTGATGGAGTTGAAATAGGAGCCCGAAGAAGATGCATTAACATTTCTCAGGAGGTTCCGCACTCAGGAAAGTCATATTCCTCCTTATACGTCGATGTCATTTGTTTTCAAACATGCTCTCCTAGTCCGGGGACTCAAACCGGCTAGCAAATCTACTGTGGTGAGACGCTATGAATGGGTAGCTTCACCACAACAATATTTTACGAAATGGTTGAATATGGAGCCTCTCCAAATCGAGCATGTGACTAACACATTCATTGCTGAAATAATGTCCAAACACAACAAGCAATATCCTGGATATTCTCCTTTGCATGAGTGTCCACATGTGCCGCAAGATTGGAAAGCTCCACCAACATGGAATCCCACTATACGAGGAATTCTGAACCGGCAGAAGATATTCAGGGCACGAATAGTCAAGCCTAACAAGTTTCACGAAGGAGATTTGGTTCTCAAAGCAACTAAACGCAATTTCCATTCTACAAGGAACTCCAACTGGGAAGGAACTTTCACGATATCTAAGTCTATTGCTGGAGGATATTACAAATTAGTCAACATGGATGACAAGGCGAATGTGCCAGTAATACACAAGAATTGGCTCAAGGTTTTTGACGCATGAGAATACTGGACGTTTGAGGTATTGGGTGTTTGAGACATGAACACTCATGACGTTTTGGATTTGACATTTAGGATTTTCTTTTACTGTATTTTCAATTCATGCAAAACATATGCAGTACTTGAATTCAGTAATTAATTAAAGTTCATTTACATAAAGAAAATCTCTATCAAAACCAAAAGAAAATCCACACAACCATTCACTTATCCAAAATCAGTCAAAATCAAAACCAAAATAAAACCTCTTCAAAGAATCATGAAAAGGAAACTAAAGGAAATCAACAAAGAAAGATTTTTGCTCCTCTGCAATCTTCAAGTCTCATAAGGCTGCTTTCTCCAACTCCAATTCTTCAATCAACTGGGCTATCTTAGCCTCCTTCTCCACCACAGGATCATTTGTCAAGGGTACATTCTTCTCGACTGCTTCTTTAATGGCTTCAATTCTCTCATGAAGCCATCCCACATTGAAACCCAGTTCCTTAGAATGGTCCAAGTTGTATTCCCAATCAAAGAGTACATCTTTGGTCATAGTATTTTTAGCTCTGGTTCGAATATCATCTATAACACGCAAGATGGCTACTACCTGCATTATCAAGAAATAAACACGATTGAGATCTTTGGTGACGATGATGTGGCCATACTGTTCCAATATTTTCTAATATAAGCTAGCATATCCAATGGGAACGTTGAATCCACCAACTAGTTCATGATATGGGAGTGGCTTGCTGAATGGAGGAATGAGAGAAACCCCTACATTAGGGTATTTGTGCACCACTATACGAGTCTCAATCGTGGGAACAATTTCTGTTATCTCTGGAACAGTCTCTTCTATCTCTAGAGCAATAGTGACTTGAACTTCAGTCTCTTCAATAAATTCAGTAGTAACATCCTCATGATCTTGAGGTGTAGAGATGATTGAATCACCACTTTGATCCACTACGTTGCTTGTATCATCAATATTAGCTCCGTTATCTCCAACATCATTATTTCGCACCTAATGTGGCAAATATACAAGTCAGAGCGCTTCAATCATGGAATTCAAATGGTAATCATAAAATCCAGCATGTAAGTGAAATATCACTATCTAAGTTCTTTATTATGCATCCAAGACACAATCAAGTGGTGTAAAGATATAAGAAAGACGTTTTACAGCAAGTCCGTCTGAGACAGTTTTACGCTGCCCTGTGCAAAGCAACGAACTGGGAGCAAATGGTAAGTAATCTAAGGTTGAGTCATATACAATTCTCTTCGTATGGATGTACTATACAACATATCCAAAATTCATAGCAATTGGATAAGTGAGCAAAAAGATGTGGCCAAAACATCGAGCAACATGACAGCTGAAAACTTCCTGAAAGTTTACTGTTTCATCAATTTCAACCCCTAAACATGCTCAAAACTCAAAAAGCTTCATTCACAAAGCTAGGAAATTTTCTGGGCATAAGAAAACTGGGGTAGATCCCAAAAATATGATGTCGAATGAAGATTCTACAGCGTTTTTACCAAAAGGCTGAATTCTTAATTTTCTGGTGACGTATTTCAGAAAAACTTCTTATTTATTCACATGGATTTGCATTCAATCATTCACAAATCAATAATTTTATACTTCTATAAAAAAATACAAGATGGGTACTTACTTGGGTGGTCTATGAAGCGTTCAAGAAGTCAGAACTGCCAGCATCACCATTAAGGGTATTATCGCTTTCGTTTGGTCTTGAATTCTGAGAATCTTCTTCTTTTCCATCCTCCGAAGACGAACAAGCATCATCAGTACCTTCATTTTCCATGGTAATCTCCTCCTGGATATATCAACAATGATCATTACTACCTCATTCGAGAAATACCATAATTGATCGTACAAGGAAAATACTTACATCAACTTCTTCCTCATTGGTGGTACTGGATTCATGAGTTGCTTGCCCAGGAACGAGTTGAAGACCGTCAATGCTTGATGGAGCAAAACTCTGAAACAAATTAACAAATATTTGTTTTGATCCTAATTAAACGTACAATAAAAATTCATGGTGGAAGAAGTGCTAATAACTCACCAAAGAGACAACTGGGGACTTTACAGTATTTGGTATCATTCTGTAATCCTTACTTCTGGATTCTCCACTCCGAAGGCTTGCTGCTATTTCCGAGATATCCACATCAATCTGAGGTATCACAGCACGACCATCCTGTGGTAAAGTTAATGAAATGATTAAGATATAATTACTATATCTTTGCAAAATCATAAGAAGAATACTTACTGGTGAACATCCTGGAAGTGTTTTTCGTTTATCACCGACAGAAGGATATTTCAATCTTGGCCAACCAGAGATCATCTCAACAGTAGGAGGTTCTTGTGAAGGAGTCTGAGCAGCCATCACAAAGTCATGGAGGGGCTCAAGCTGCTGGGTCCAAAAGCCTATATAACCCGGAGTTCCATATGTGGCTCGGTCAGAGCAAGGAAACAAACACTCAAGTTGCTCAACTGATGGTTTATTCTTTCGAATGTTCAGAACACACTAGTCAAGATCCATTTTGCGTGCTGCTCTGTCAATATTATATTCTTCTTCAAGGAACTCTCCATGTATTACCGATACTAAATAACCAGGAGTGCAACTCAGCATGAAAGATCTCTCACCAATACCCAGGTCCGTACCAGACACCAAAATAGTATTTTATCCAGTAACATTGGAAGTAATTAGCTGAGAAACATGAGAAGGTACCTCTATCCACAGACGAAAATTAAACTCAGACTCGTTATCTAACATATCAATGAGGCGTGCTTTGAGCCGAGGCTATTTTGTGGACCAACGCATAATCCTGGCATTATCCTTCTCTGAGAAAGCATGACGAGTATCGACATTCGGTCCTTTCAAGACACTACGAGGAATCGGTGCATAATTCTTGAAGCGTTCCCACATTAAGTCTTGGAGAAACATTGAATTGACATAAGATTCAATTTTCATAAAACAATTAGAGATGCTGGAGTCTACACCTAAGGAGTCTAAATTGGAGTATAGAGAACCCAAGAACAGATTACCGATGGGAATTATCTCACCTTGAGCCATCTTAATAGCAAAAGGAATCACGAATGGCTTCAACAAATTTCCACTATCTTCAAGTACATCTCTGGACAGCCACAAGCACAAGAAAGCCGCAATGGTTAATGTACCATCGACGGGCCAGTCAAGAATTCTATCTCTCGGCCACCAATACCTTAACCATTGAGCATAACAAAATTTGCTGGATAATTGATTAAGGTCGTCCATCTTAGCTGCCAAGATGTTAGACATTGTAGTCTCCTCTGCTAAAAGTTCTTCAGGAAGATTACCCGTAATTAGAAGGTTCAACAAAGCAACCACATCCTCCAAAGTGATGGTAAACTCTCCCCATTTGCATATAAAAGTGTGAGTAGGAATGCACCAGCGAGCGAGCGAGCAAGGCTACCATACCTCTCACATCGTGATAAATAAACAAGTCTCCAGTTGCTTGGATAGCTCTTGTCTCTTTTGCCTGATTTAACATAGCTCGAAAATGATTGTAACCCAGCATATGTCTCGCCCATCCATAAAATTCTGCTAAAGGTCTTCGAGAAAGCTTAAACTCTATAAGTGAAGCAGAATAGTGTCCTCCTTGCAGACATAATTGAATTATCGCTCGAGGAGATACTAATTTTTTCTGAGTGTCCCTGAGTGATAGACGCATTTATGTGTCTATTTTCATCTCTTTTATGTATAGTGTTAGTACCCATTTCTGTACTAATTTTGGTATTTTACCCCCTTGTAGGTGTTTTTGGAAAAATGGGCTCTTGCGGGAAAATTGGCTCGAAAAGTTGTTAAAGGCTCTTGGGAGGACATTTGCTATTCGGACTCTCACTTTGGATAAGGGGTAACCCATTTTCAGGCAGCTGCTAAGCACAGACCGAGACTGGATAGGGGGAGGACACATTTATTTACGTTTTCAAAAAAACAGAAAATGGCGGGAATTCTCTTCACACACAGGCGATTTTTTGGATGGATTTTTGATCGATTTTTAGGGAGATTAAAGGGCTGAATTTGATTGGGTTTGTTCCTATGGACCTAACAGGCAAGGTAAGGGTGTTGGAATGGATCCAAAGTGGCTAGAACTCGAATTGGAAGCGAAAACTTTCCAAAAATATCATGGTTTATTTTGGGCAAGTTTCTTGGTTTATTCTTGGAAACTTACGTGTAGAATTGGAAGGAAACTCTTCTTAAAGACTTGTTTCTATCAAGGGAGGAGTTTGGAGAGCTTTTATTGATCGAATGCACGTGAAACAGAAAAAAGAAGAAGGAAATATCGAAACTTGCTGTGGAGGAAAAAACCAAGTTTATTCTCGAATTTTCTTTGCTCTACTATGTATAAAAGGGTTGGTTAGGGTCCTAGGAAGGAGAGGAAGAAGTTAGGGGAAGTTTAGAGCCTTAGAGAAGCTAGAAAAATCATTGGAAGAAAACACGTTTCTGCTGCTGCTGCTGTTGCCGGAGAAGACGAAGAACACAGAACAGCGGAAAAAGAAAGTTGCAGAGGCAGACTTATTTTCAGTGACAACGATTTACGGTCGCATCATCCAGCAGTCACCAAAGCTCATCAGCAACGATTCCGTCCGCTGTATTAGACTTTCAGCGACTACAGTATTCCCTTTTCTCCCTTGTAATCAGTTTTTGAGCCATAAACATGTATTTTGAGAACACGATTAATATGAGGAGCTAAACCCCTTAGCCGAGGCGACGGAGGAAGCCATTGTTCCATGAAAAGTGGTATAATTCTATTTTTATTATTTATTGCAATTATTTTACATGATTTTTTTGCATAGAAATTAAAAGAAAAATTGATTTTTATTGAGTGGTTGTGAATTGTTTTGATGGAACATGCTAGGTTTTGACACTTTTGATGTTTCATGCTTTGTGATTACAACTACTACTTCAAAAATCTATCAGAGGCAAATATTAGAATCACTTAAACGAAGAATATTGCATGAATATTGATTAGAGTTTATCGATTAATTGGTCAATGGTGGAATCCAGAGTCTTGGTACTTTCTTATTATTATTGAAACAATTTTATTTAATTCTAAAAAAATCCTTCACAAGCCCGAGTTGAACGAACTTTACTCACAACTTTCACTACAACTTTAAAACCACATCACTGAGATTGACAAGAAGACGAAATGAAGAGCCTATAATACATTTTAGGGTCTATATTGAGCTACAAAAAATTTGTCATTCGCGTTTGGAGTATTCTTGATCACCGATTCTTCCTCTTCATCGATTGAAGTAGCGCCATCCGTGTTTGGAGTGCTCTTAGTCACGGCTTCTTCCTCTTCGTCAATTAAAGGAGTCTCATAACCATCGTTCGACATCTCTGCAAAGTAGCTGTGACATCCATGCAACATTTCTACTTCAGTATGCCATTAGTAGGTGCAAATTTCATCAAAGAAGTGGAATTAAAGCACATCGAAATAATAAGGATGCTCACATCAGCGTCTACAAAATGGTAACTTTCCAACTCTTACCTGTTTACGAATCCACTAACAGTAGTGATTGTGATACAAGAGTTAATACTTCAAAACTTGCTCGTTTCTTCGAATCTGCAAACACGAGCAAAACTCATTATTCAAAAATCAAAACTTGATTTTTCATAAAACCGTGAACATAGTTTTCACTATGTGAACATCCACTAATTTTTCACTGTGTGAATATCCTCTATTGAATTGTGAAAGTTTACACCAAGACAATATTTCATCATAAATAATTTTCTATTTTAAATGATTATTAAAAATCAATTTCTTTGATTTTCAAAAAAAAAAAAAAATTTGACGTGAGCAAACTCACGTAAATAATAAAAAAAAAAATCGTGAATATTCACGTATTTTGATAAAAAAAAACTTTTCCCTCGTACGAGCATTCGTCTTTAAAACGAGAGTTTATTGCAATTTTATGAAAGTTCACACTTTTAAAAAATAAAATTTGGTTTTCATGAAAGCTCACAAACAAAATTTTATCATTAGACGCAGGTCTATTTCAAAAAAAAAATCTCTCCTAAGTTAGGGATTATTGTTCGTTTCTTAAACTAACGAACCTTCATTCCTAAAACAAGGTTTTTTTTTGTGAAAAACTCATATTCATATGAAACAGCCGCCGGAGCTGGCCGGATTCCGGCCTGACGGTGACGGTGATGGTCGGTGCCGGCGACGAGATTTTTTTCCTTCTTTTCCTCCCCTACTGCTCGGACGTGGGTGATAAAGGAGGAGAGAGGTGGTAAGTTCGTGTGAAGAACAAATTATAAAAAAAGGTGTTTATCCCTTTTATATCAAATTTTATTTCCAAAACCTTATTCCACAAGGATTTCCTTTCTTGGGCCCGGGCCCATGAATCCTAAACCGACCAAGATTAGACGTTCCATCACCAAAAATCAGCAGTGCCGCACCAAATTCATGCTCGTCAGATGACATTCTATCATGTTATTAAGATCTTCATCTCGGCAGTTGCTCGTACGTGACATCATTAGAGCAAATCGAAAATCCGGTAACATTCTTTCTCACGGCTAAGTTCAATTACTTATTTCGTCTGTGACCAAAAAATCACCATCCAGTGCTGACTGAGGAACATGACTATCCCTCACTAAGCAAGGGATTTAATGTTGATGGTGGATTTTTGACAAAGACTAAAATTGTAAAATCATAACCTTGCATAATCCTGATCCAGTAATCAGACGAGTATGGAGACTCATGTCTCTCGTTTAAGCATGAAAGCTCATGCCACGATGATATCTGACTTAGTGTATTGCCTCTCAAATCATCCATAAGAACCTCTGACTGAGTGTATTGCCTCTCAGAGCATACATGAATATGCAGTCTCTCAATTGAGATCGCGACACATTTCATCAATACTGAACAATTTCAGTAATCACTTTTATATAGAATCTTAATGATTGGACGGCTCCTAGAAAGCTTGCCTGCTAGTATAGAGCAATAACGTCTTCAGGATGTAACAATGTTTTCCCTGACTATATAAAAGACATATGTATAGAATCTTAATGATTGGACGGCTCCTAGACAGCTTGCCTGCTATTATAGAGCGATAACGTCTTCAGGATGTAACAATGTTTTCCCTGACTATACAGAATAAACATGACGCTTCAATTAGCTCATATCGCTCAATTCTCATAATGCTCTTAGACAGCTTGCCTGCTAGTATAGATTCATCAATTAATCAATTAATTATTTCTAGTCGCAAGATTCATCAATTGAATTCCTATAAAGAATTCTACGTTAATCATGATATTTCTTTACTTCAATTCATGGCTTTTCCTAGTAGAATTCCATGGGTTAGTAATAAATATTTGACGTACGGGCATCTGGACCACCACCGAGTAAGCCAAGAAAAAATGGTGCGAGTGTACTTAGCAACAATGCACGAATGAGCACCCATAAATATGGACAAACGAGGAAACCTATGCAAAATAGAGAAGAAAAATAATATAATAAAATAATAAAGAGGCGCCCGAAGGGACCGGGACCGCCGTCCGGCCGGTCATGTCGCCGTGGCCGGTCCCACGCCTCTTCCTTTTATTTTACCTTATTTTATTATATTTCTTAATCTCATGAAAACTCCTTCATTTGAGCAAACTCCCTCGTTTGAGTAAAACTCTCGGTTTTTCCATATTTCCTTCACACGATGAAAAATAATCAAAAATTAGGGAAAAGTGTCACTGGACCGGGCCTACTAGCCGTCCGGCCATGCCCTAGCCGTGGCCGGTCCCACACCTTTTGATCCCTTATTTTATTATCATTATTATTTCCTTCATCTCATGAAACTCCTTCGTTTGAGCAAAAACCCTGGTTTTTCCATATTTTCTCAAATATTGCTCAAACGGTCAAAAGCCAAAAAGCCAAATGGTCACATGACCGACTAGGCTTCTCACGTAAATATTAAAATATTATTATTTTAATATTGATCACACGAGCAATGCCCTACTTACTCATTCGAGCAAAGTTGAGAGTTTCAGTCAAGATCAAACTCTTCAGAAAATCCAAGATGTTGCTCGAACACACGTCAGAAAATATCAAAATTCTCAGAATTGAGACACGAGTAACATGGTGATACGGGCATGCCACCTTGACCGACCAAGGTCGGCCCTTTGGCTTGCAAGGAGCCGGTCCCATAAATTTTCATAATTTGACCTAATTTGGTCATATTGGGTTCAAACTCTTCCAAGCATTTTGGAATTTCATCAAACGACCGTCAGTCGGTCCCACGACCACCAAGGGCCGGTTCCATTCCCTCTTGGCCGGTCTTTCATCTCTACATAATTAGATTTTATTACCTAATGCTCAGACGAGCACTATTTTAATAAATGATTAAACCAGCATTTAATCATTCTTTCATCAACTAGTCTGTAAAGGACTTTGGTGTTTGCTCATTCGAGCATCTGGGCGCTGCATGGCCGGCCATCATCCTATGTAGCCGGTCCCTCTCTCACTCAGTGATTGATTTTCGGTAAATCATCAATTGATCAACAATCAATCAAAATTAGGGTTTTGAACTGAATGCTTTGCGAATCATAATTCTGAGCAAGTTCAAGCACCAATAATTTTATGTTGATCCAGCAATCAACATATATATTAATTATATAATATTCGGTCCAATTGCCAATATTTTAAATTATTTGGTCGCATTACCAATAATCATCAGACGAGCAATATTTACTCAGTTTATAAATATTGATTCAACTATCAATATTTAATAATTCCTCAAACGAGCAATATTTGCTCAAATTAATAATATTGATTCAACTTTCAATATTCAACAATTCATCATACGAGCAATATTTACTCAGACGAGCAATATTTGCTCAGCCTGTCAATATTCGTCATGTTGATTCAACGATTAACATTCATTCGAGAACTATACATCTGTCCCAGCAGACATGCTCAATTCATGATTCTTAGAGCATTCGTCCATCATGCTCGACTCAACAATACTAAGACTCATCGTCTAGTCAAGTCAACAACTGACTAAATACACGTCTGCTTTGCAGACTCCACATTCATGAGACATCAATCACGTCACATGGGGGGATATTAACTAGGGTTTTGGTCTGGCGTCCTATGGCACGTGTGTTCACCCACGATGTGAATGTGATTAAGTCGTGCAAGCGGTTAGAGGAGCTAGAAAAGTAGTGGGTGGACAATCAACCAAGTATCCGCACGATGAGTAACTGGTTTTAACACGATTTCCCACTTTCCAACTCTTTCACTCCAGTAACCGTCACACTTATTGGGATCAATGTGTCTACTATTCGTGCAATATAAATAAGTCTCTGAATCCATGATTGAGACAACAAGAACGCTCATCTAAGGAAATAATTCTCATCCGCACAAGAATTCTCGTCCGAGCAATCACTCTCAACAGAGCAAATTCAATCAATCAGAACTTATCTTATTTCTTCACGCAGAATACACAACACATACACAATCCTTGATCATTATTCATCTTACACACTTCTCATCTTCCCTCCTACAGATCGACCCATCCTCTCTTGTGACCGAATTGAATCTAGAACGACCATTGTCTTGGTTTAGGCCGGAGTCCTACAGATTGATCTCTCGAACTCAAAGCACTCCCGCGCAGTGCATCTTTTGAGGTTAAGCAGTTTGCTCAGTTGAGGAGTCTCGTCCGCACGGTCGTCTCTTCACTTTCCTAAAAAACCAGCAAATTGTTTTCTCCCATCAACAGTACCAAGAACGCCCGCGGCTCTTCGTCACACGCCCGCGGTTGTACCAAAAACGCCAAGTACAATTCCTAATTACTTTACTATTTTTTTATCCTATTTTATCTCACTCTATCCTATTTTATCTCACTTCATCCTATTTTATCTCACCTAAGTATTATATTTTATATTTTACCTTTATCCTACAAAATATTTTATATTAAAAAGAAATATTAGTGGGCTCTGAAAAACCAAATCTGTTCATTTTTCTCTAGTTTTCCATAGTGGAAAACGGAGTTTGTTCATCCACGTGGCTAAAAAAAACATATTTGTTGATTGCCATAGGAACTGCCCTTACGCCCTATCGAAATAAAATAATAATTTCATAAGTATTGCGATTCATAATCACAATTATAATACAAATAATAAATCTTTTTTTACAAATAACGATGTTATATTTGTTCTCTCCGCCTCACGTTCAATCCCTAAAAATGCGAAGAGATAAAGGAATATATATTGATTATTTATAAGTATAGTCCCGTAGGCCATATCTTACGAAAATGCCATATATATCGTCAACGTAAAGGGTACGGGTGTCCAGCAGATTTTTTTTGGACAACACTCGTATCCAATCCAAAATCCGTTGGATCCCAAAATTGCATTCGCGTCTAGTTCCATTTATGTATAGTTCGGACACCCACATGCCAAAACAAAACAAAACAAAACAAACCTAGATAAGGTGGTTCGGATCCACCGAATTTATCCCAGATGCTCACCCATACCCTTAATGAATGTGAAGTTTCTTATGTTTTACAACATGTATTACTCTAACATAGGGCTATAAATTGGGTTGAATCTGCTCTCCCCCATTCATGAAAATGGACAAGATGTGGTGAGTTATATTACAGACCAATATACTCGTGCTCTACCAAACTTAGGGGTGAGTAACAGATGAGAGGATGCAAATTTGGTACCCCAAGCATCCAATCAATTCAAATAACCGGTTTTAAAGATATACCCGTGTCCAGTCTATTACCCGACGGGTATAATATACGCTCGTAAACAGATGAGCCGTGTGGGCGCGGATGGATTTGCGGATTTGGCAAAAGACAAAAACTAAAATTTTACAATGACAATTCGTACAATACAAATGTTAAAATTTTCTTTTATATTTCACATTATACCATTGAAAAAATTGTAAGCAACATATATATATATATATATATACCTAGAGAAAACATAAACTTACCAAAGAGACATTTCGATATATAATCAGAACTAGTAAAGTTAAGCTTATTACTATCCTTTTGATACATATTAAATTCAGAGTTTGCATCTAAGAAAACGAAAGATACATGGGACATGACATGCTTGGGAAAGTTTTCAAACTTAGAAAGATACCATTTCCTAGTTTCATAACTCTTTCCTGTCAAATAACATGCGGTTCCAGTGGTGAAAGAAAATGGATACTGAAAAAGCGGGGGTCTAACAACCTCACCTAATATTTCGTTTAGGCAATCGGTATGGACAAACTCCAATATAATTCCAAGAGAATCAACTAGACAGTCAGACTCAATCAATGGAAATATATCCAAGAGTTGTATCTCTGTTTCACAATGTAATCAACAAATCAAACAGATAGAAATCCGCGAGCCTGATTATTATATGAAACAACTTGAACGGTACCAAAGACTAATGTTCAAGTGTCAATCAATTTATATCAACAACCAAAGGTTGGATTATCTAATTGATTGAACTACGCATAACCTGTGATATTTCAATTATATAAACAAATATAATGCGGAAAAGAAATAACACAGACACCAGAAATTTTGTTAACGAGGAAACCGCAAATGCAGAAAAACCCCGGGAACCTATTCCAGATTTGAACACCACATTGTATTAAGCCGCTACAGACACTAGCCTACTCCAAGTTAACTGCGGACTGGAATGTAGTTGAGCCCTAACCAATCTCACACTGATCAAGGTACAGTCGCGTTCCTACGTATCTGAATCCCAGCAGGACTCTACGCACTTGATTCCCTTAGCTGATCTCACCCACAACTAAGAGTTGCTACGACCCAAAGTCGAAGACTTGATAAACCAATCTATCTCACACAGAAAAGTCTATTGAATAGATAAATCTTTCTCCCACAGAAATACCTAAGAGTTTTGTTCCGTCTTTTGATAAATCAAGGTGAATAGGAACCAATTGATACACCGGACTTATATTCCCGAAGAACATCCTAGTAATATCAATCACCTCACAGTAATCTTAATCGTATGGTAGCGAAATAAGATATTGTGGAATCACAACCGATTAGATGAAGATGTTTGTGACTACTTTTTATCTTGCCTATCGGAGATTAAATCTCGATCAAATCTTAGAGAAGATAGTATTCAATCACGATAGAATACAGCAAGATCAGAACACGCAACTACAGAGAAAATAGTTGGGTCTGTCTTCACAATCCCAATGAAGTCTTTAAGTCGTTAACCTATAATGGTTTTAGAAAAACCTAGGTTAA
Source organism: Papaver atlanticum (assembly GCA_023531105.1). Taxonomy (NCBI): domain Eukaryota; kingdom Viridiplantae; phylum Streptophyta; class Magnoliopsida; order Ranunculales; family Papaveraceae; genus Papaver; species Papaver atlanticum. The sequence goes on along the minus strand of JAJJMB010005771.1, from coordinate 1,731,654 downwards.
AGGAGAATCGACTGTAGTCGCAACTAGTATCACACAAGAGGTGTGGGGATTAGGTTTCCCAGTTGCTAGAGTTCTCCCTTATATAGTCATCAAATCAGGGTTTGCAATCAATATTACCTTGGTAACAAAGCATTTAATATTCACCGTTAGATGAAAACCTGATTAGACTCAAGCTAATATCTTTCAACCATTAGATCGAACTTAGCTTGTTACACACAAATGAAAAGTGACTTCATTTAGATATGGGTAATCGTACCTAAACGTGTACACCTTGTTGGCTCAATAATAGTTAACCGAAGTTAGCCATATGAACACTTTCATATCAACCTTGTTCATCTTAACACAACTAGTTCAAATGAAGCAAAATCGAGTACATGAACACTTTCATATCAACCTTGCTAGAGTTCTAGTTATAGAGTTGTTCAATTGTTTATATTCTCATAGAAGTATACAAGACACAATTGAAGCAAAATCGATTTTGATTCACTCGAATCAATTCATAAACATTATAGCCACGGTTTGCATTCCTTATTATATAAATGTATTAATTCATGAACAAACCGATTTTAGAACATAACCTACTCAAGTATGCAAACGGGTACGCATACCTAAGTGGCCGAACTTGGTTTGGGTTCGCCAGTATGCGAATGGGTACGCATACCTCCAAACTAAGTTGAATTCCGGACTTGAACTTACGCCGGTACGCATACGGGTATGCATACTAAGTTCCCGGACTTTCAACTAACCAACCAGTACGCATACGGGTATGCATACTATGGTTCCCGGACATGGAATAACTTGCAACAGTTAGCATACAAGTACGCATACTGTGCTATATCCAATCATGGTTAATTGTTTTAAACTCCCAGTTCAATCATTGAAACATTCTTAGAAGACGACAATAGCTGTCTCACACAAACTATTAGCTTTAAAGCAATCTTCAAGTGATCGATAGGTCAATACGAAACATTCCGAGTCTACTTCAAATGACTATCGCACACAAATCATGTAAGATGTTACCAGGCGATTTTCATATGATCATCTTTTGACTTTCGTCAAGAATATAAGATGAACTTGGTTAAAGCGAAAGTTACCAACACATATTTCGAGAAATATGTAAGCGAGTTAAACTCAGCTCGAAATATCAAATGTGTATAATCGAAGTCTATATAGCTATACGAATTTTGTCTCAAATAGGAGATAGAGTAGACATACTTTTGAGTGATAGATGAGTTCAAGTCTCCACATACCTTTTGTTGATGAAGTTCCACAAGCTCCCCTTAGTAGTTCTTCGTCTTCAATCGATGAACGCCGTGAAGTCTAAAGCTCAACTACACTTTCTATCCTAATCCGAGACTTAGCTATAAGTAGACTAGATTTCAAGACTTATAGTTTTGACAACTAAACTTGACAAACAAGCTTGAGATAACAACGCTTGCGACTTTGACCGAGCATTGCTCTAACAGATACAATGTATGACACATCAACGAAATCCCTACGAATATCAGAATTTCAAACAAATATTGTGGGAAAATCACAAGTCCAAAAAGAGAACCCTATAAGAATTTTATAACCTTTATTACTTATTCCCTTTAGATTTGAAAGAACTCAATGGTAGTAAAAATTTCCAACAATCTCCACCGAAAACACCACGCCTTGCAAAAATTTTAGATCATTTGTGGGTGTGGAATACCTTGCATCAAGTATTGGTTGTGAAACATGCTTATTGCTTATAGAGTGTAACTTAGAGAGATCACAATTGTTAAGTCAAATAGAAGTTATAACCAAGATTTAGCTATGAATGGGTGAAGAATATATGACATATAACCTAGAGTATCCTGCGGGCCGACTGTCCAACGCATGGGTGATGTTCCACCCATGTCCAACCCGTGAAAACGATCGAGAAGTACATCCACGTCCAATCCACCAAATTGCAGGGCTGGTAGACATTTTATTGTCTACCCGCTAAATTTTGGGTGGGTCGGATAAAATCCGCGGGTATGGAGGCTTTGTTCACCCATAACAAAATCTATTATGCAATTTGGGCTTAGACAAGTCTTCTTGGGTGGGCTTTAATATACAATATATATAATTTTTTTGCTTTAAAGAAAATTTACGCACTCATAAACAAGTTTTATTCACTTTTTAATAAAAATTAGTAATCAAATATTTTCATGACCAAGTCATTGACGTCATGTTCAAAGATAATAAAATGTTCTAATCGAACTTAATGTTTCCAAAATAAAAGAATTAAGAGTTATTAGGAAAGACTCTATAGTAATTCGAAAAAGAAATGTTTATATATGCGTCCTTATTATGCTAAAAAGCTTCGTGCCATTTACATGCATCTGGTCAATGCATTTCACCACTTATATATTTCACAATGTTTATATATTTCATAATGCCAACAATTTTTAATAACTTTTTGATGGAGTTCACGTAAACAAGTTGTAATAAAAGAATATACGTAATAGTAAAATGAACTTTTACCGTTCTAAAAAAAACAAAAAAAACACTCACAAACTGACACACACATCATGACATAATAAATTGAAAATGAAATTAAGAATGAAACAATTGAACACATCATTTGTAAAAATAGAAGTTTACCCGAATGAAGCAGCGACTTATGAGATTAAACAGCTTGATAAGTGCCTAATATACATATTTGTAGGATCAAATTCATATTATTTTGTGTTATGTTTCTTGCATTTTATCTTGTATACTCTTGCTTTTCTTGTATTTGTTTTAATTGGGTGAATCATTCAAAAATCACTGGAAATAGCTCTAATGATGCCAATAGGGAGAATTACTACAAGTACCCAAGGGCCTAAGACCAAGTGGAGCGACGAATACACAACATAAGTGGATAAATGAAGAGAAAATAACTTGGTAAGTCCACTTAGACCAAGATAACCGCATATATTCACCTCCATCTTGTATAATATCAAAAGATAATTCAAACGCCCAAAAAAACACATACTTCGGATATGGTAGGAAGAAGTTACGAGCAAAACACGAAAACCCACTTGGATATGGTTTTGTTTGCCCTAATTGGGCCTGCACATGAAGGAAAATAAGGAGTGTGTTTTTGGCTTATGTTTGGATGAGATTTTTCCTTCTCTAAGTAGAATTCGCGTATGCATAGTTATAATATACGATGCCTTTAGGAAATTAACGGAATAGATTCACGATGAAATATTCTAGGTTTTTTTATAACAAGAGATTAAATAACAATTCTGGTTGTTAATATAAATACATGTTTGTGATTGAAGACAAAATCATTAACTAGTTGTTTTGGGGTAAAAACTGATTCTGCTGGAAATGGTAAATTTGGGTGTGCCGCCGAGAAACGAATCTAAACCCTAAACAAATGCACTGCACGGGAGTACTTTAGATTCGAGAGATCAATATGTACAATTCTGTCCTAAACCAAGAAATGGCCGTTCCAGTCTTGCTTCGGTCACAAAATAAAGTAGAAGGGTTGATCTTAGGGAGGGAAGCGAAGAAGGTGTTGAGATCAAAATGGTTAACTTTGAAGGTGTGGTTGTTTTATGACTTGTATCATAATGTGGAACTTGCTTACAGAATGTAAGCTATGAGTTCTTTGGTGTTTTTTCTGGATACTTGTGTTGATCACCGTTGTCGGTTAAAATAGGTTGAAAACCTATTTATATAGTCATAGTTGCACGCACTCTGATCTCATAGGAAATGAGAGTAGTAGAGTGATGGAGAAGTGGGATCGTGTGAAAACCACGTCTTACTATGAGGGAAGACGGGCCATTTTACACCCACTACTTCTCAGCTTCCACTAACTGTCCGTCTTTCCTGACACTTTCTTATAATGTGCGTGTTGCACGCCGCACGCTGTAAACCGCCAGACCAATACCCTGATGAACATCCCCCAGTTTGTGACATGTTTGATGTCTCGAGTATTTTATAGAAAATATGTAGCAAGTTGCTGAGTGAGTCTTGCCTAATTATTCTGACCAATCACGCGCAAGCTAGGTGGCGGGTAGTCATGCGTGACGAGCCAAGTCATGAGACTTGCCGCAAAGAATAGCATGTGACGCCATTAGGTTAAATAACTAAGTTATTTGTGAAGCCGATACTCATAAAATATCGCATGTATTCGATGCATGTAAAGCATCGCTTTTAAGCAAGTAGCTCAAAATAATCGATGCATGTGAAGCATCATTGTATTGAGCCTGTCTTGGTTGCTCGCGAAACCTAGTGTCTTAAAAAGAGCATGACCGGCCACTTTCAGGAAGCTGCTGGGAGCTATTTATGCATGCCAAAGGTAGGTCGGTCGGTCCCTATAGGAGAGTGATGGCTGGTAGCCATTTTGACATCCTATTGGTCGGTCCAAGTTAAATCTAGACCGGTTAAATTGGCTAGCCAAATTGGATGGCTGAGATGATTTGCGGCAGTTATTGATTGCCGCTAATTTATTTATGATTTCTATAAGACGCGCGTCCAGCCATCTTTGGGAGATCGTTTAGGAGCCATATGGGCAGGCCGCGGCTTGGACGATTGTTCCTTATGGAAGCGGGGTGGCCGGTGATCATGGCCACATCTTGTTGAACACCTATAATATGAGTTTGCTCGGCCGATTCGACTGGTGAAGTTGGGCGGTCGAAATGATTTGAGTAGTTAATGGCTACCGTTGATTTAATTTAGGTTTTAAAAGCCGTGTGGCCAACCCTATTTTGGGCCAACGGTTTTAGGTGTTGGCGGCATGCTGTGGATCATTCGACCATCCATCACTATAGTCTGGTTGCAAGTGAGTGTATCCGCGCCTTATCCGTTGATCGGAATTAAATCTAGGTCGGTCAATTCGGCTAGAGAAGTTGGACGGCCGAGATCGTTTTGCGGCAGTAATGTAATGTCGCTTAATGAAAATTAGGGTTTTGTATGTCGCACGACCAACTAACTTTAAGTAATCAGTTAGTGGCTCTGTTGGCGAGTTGAAATGATTCCGATTGGCCAAGGCATTAGTGGGCCCGCCGGTGTGTATGGTGGTGCTTGTCCGACCGTGTTAAGAAGTGGTTAGACTTGATAAATCGAGTGGCAAAAACGTGCGTCCGTGATCGTTTTAAGACTGACATGGGTAGCCTATATTAAATTCCTTAAGGAATTTGGTGTGTCAACCAGCCAACTTCCAACTTTATTAAAAGTGTATGTGGCGCATTTAAAGCGATCTGATTAGTCGATGGGAAAGGGGGCCGGCAAGCAGCAACATGGAGCGTGGCCAGCCGGCAACATATGGCGCCTGTTGAAGCAAATCGGTCAGCCAAGTGGGGCGGCCACGCCTCCTTTTTCCGCTACTTGCCGCAGTTCCTCTTTATTTCTTGTTTTCTGATTTTTGGGTAGGATTTTGTTCCTACTAGCTCCATGATGGAACAATTTCCTAGTTTGCCTAGGTTTAGTTTCGACCAATAGGGTTCGAAATATCGCGCAGGGCGCAAAAACCCTAATTTTGTAAATTAATAAAATTAGTTTTGAAAGATTGAATTTTGTGAGATGACACAAAATCAATCAATTTCTGGTGAATTTTGTGTGTTCATACAAAATCACTAATTATGTTTCAGAGGGCATCATAACTTTGCGTGCCTCTAATTGAGTATTTCCATGCATATCTTAATCGGGAAATTCATGCTACTTAGTTGCGAGCGAACATTAATTGTCATGTCATGTTAACATCAAGAGTTCGGCTGGGGAACATAGCATAAAATGAATACTCGGTAGGCTCCGGCATTAGTGAGTAATGCAGCTAGGAGCTTAAATACTCATTAGGCTCTATACTAGTGAAAAATTCATCTAGGAGCTTGAGTTTCAGTATAATATGAAGAGAGACATAGGCACTCATCAGATTCAGATATATTCTTCAAATTCCTTGCGGAATATAGACATATCAAGATCTACTACTTCTGATGCCGGGTCAGGTAGACAGACTTTTACAGTTTTTGCCCTATACTAAAAACCACCATCAACATTAAGTCCCCTGCTTAGCACGTAACAGTGACATTATTGCAGGGTAAGCATTAGATGGTGACATACGAAATTTAAAATTGAAAAGATAAAGCAGGTAGATATTACCAGGAAAATTCTAATCGGCTTTCAGCAACGGGACCGCGCGGCAAATGGTCTTCATAGTAGCGTGTTGCTAGATCGGCTATGAGGTATGAGTGCTGTGGGCCTAGCCATCTATTCCCGATCATGGAGAAAAAATGAATCCTTCTTCTGGAAACTCTATTCGTATAAAAAGGGGTATCAACCTTCTTCCATTTTTTGTTGCTCGTATGGCTCCGTGCTTTCTTCTGCAGCAGCTGGCTCCTCTTCGTCACTATCAGCAGCTCCATCACGAGCGTGCCAATTGTCGGCAGCAAGGTAAGTACATCTTGTTCTTTCTTCTTTTTGCAAGTATGAACTTTAGTTGTACGTATAACTTCCACGGTTTTTAAATTTCATAAAATCCTGAATGAACTTCATCGATCCTCTCCGGAATGTGTAATAAGGTTCTGTCTCCAGAAAATGAGCATCCATCCTCTCTAGTGGATTTCAAAATTTCCCAAACTCCATTTGTGTCTGGACTTTCTGATTATGATGATGATATGCTTGGAAGGTTTTTATGGGAAAACTCAAGGGTTGAGCCGTTGAGTGAAGTAGACGAGCTGAGAGGCGTTCCGTCGCCGACGTGCTGCTATCAAGTCTTCAAGGAATTCGTTCCAAGCGACATCCTTTGAATCATCTTCTGAATCTTGGATTGTTGTATGGAATGGGATGTGACGAGCAGTCCCCAGTGACACTTCTGTTTGGTTACTAGAGCTTTACTTTTTGAGCGGAATACAATGCATTCTTGTAAGGAGTTGTAGATGCGTGCTAGATCCAATGGCGTGGTCGGATATGTGAAAATATCTCTGCGACGTACTTTTGGAGTCTTTGATGCACGTGTACGGCTTCATGTTGAGAAATTCCTGCGGCTCGTAAAGCTTTGAAAGTGATGATACTGATATCAGAAATAACCTGGTTGAGGGACGTGAAGGCATCCTGTGCTGGCAGTCCCCAGGTGTAATTATCCTGAGCCTATTTTCTCCTGAAAGATGTACTTCCATTGCATTTGCTGGTAAAGTGGTTGAGGAACTGACGAAGGCAGCAATCTTTTGGATTCATCACTTGTTGATCAATGGGAGGGAGTCGCACTTGATAGATCTGTATTGTATCCAATTGGCAGCCCATGCACCCATTCGAAATTGGAAATCTAGAAACACCGAATCTGACTTAATATTTCAATAACAAAAACATTGAAATTCATCCACTGCATTAATATCATCATTCAAGGGCATACATATTTCACCCCCACCTTCAACCAATCTTTCAGAATTACTGAATATATCTGAAGTTAAACTATGTCAATAATCAACTTAGATAATTCGTTTGTCCCGTAGTATGGGATTTTTCCCAGACATCGCTGCGGTTATCCAACAATTTTTTTTATAGGAGGTTGCTTATCCCTGGATTGCACTAAAGCCTATTGAGCTGACAAGGCCTGAAGGTCAGTTTAAGGTATATCACGACGTAACTGCATTTGATTACCCACTGTCAAATATGGGGTGTTACAATCTCATTACTACTTTAGATTGGAGTCATCCATGGATCTGGAATATATGAGGTGTTAATGCACCATTGGATGATAAACACTGCTATCTTAAAGTTATAAAAATTTGAATTTCTATAAAATGAAACACTCGGTCGATAATATATTGAGTATATTATATTATAAAAATTTAAAACGAAAACCTAGTCAACTAAATAGGTAATACTAAAAACCAGTGGAACTTATTATTTAATGAGCCGGGGTTTGCACTTTGACTTTCTGAAGAAAAAAACACTGCCTCTTTGTTTGATGATTATACAACTAAGAAAGGTTATGACGTGCGGTTCATGATGATACTGTATGCAATTTTAAACAATTTATGTGGAAAAAATGTATTCTTTCTAAAGTTAGTTTTATGCTCTGGGTCAACTTTCACAGTTCTCTGCCAACATCGAGTATGCTAGAGCATAGATGAAATAATATTAATAATATCTTATGTAACATATGCTATAAAAAAAAGAGACGGCTAATCACATTTTCTTACAATGTGAGTATGCAAAGGAGGCGTGAGATTATCAACGCATGACAAACTTCTTGTATTTTTCCAACATTTTTTCTGGAGATACTTGAGTTTTAGAATGTGATTATGTTATAGGGGAAATGTAAGGTGTAAAAGATTCTCATTTATAGTATTTCATGGCACTTATGGAAGGAAAGGAACTGTTGAGCTTTTGAAGGAAGAGGTATGCTGGCTGATGAGCTTTCTTTGATCATTAAATAAACTATAATCTTTGGAGTTTTGAAAGTGATGTGTTTATAGGGATTGTTGTAATCAAATTTTATTTCATTAAGAACTTTTTTTGCATAATTAGTGGGGTGTGAGTTTGTTTCCAGGGTATGTATCTTTTTTCCCCTTTAATATAACCTCTTTGGTAAAAAAAGAAGCCAGTTGGGTCATGTAACATCGACGACATCGAAATTCATCATCTTCGATTAATCAATATGACAAACCCACTTGATTATTTGTTGTTTTTATATTTGAAATAGGTTTGATTTAGTCCAATTAGTCGAAAAATTAAGGTTGAGAGGTAGTTACAGTTGAGAGTTCTTTATTTCCTAACCGTAAAACTCAGTCTCAAAATCAGTTACAACTAGGTTAAAGAATTTCGAACCCAACCATAAATTAGGTTTCCCAACCGTAATTTCATATTCCAAACAGTGGTAACAAAAACCAACATACAAAAATCTTATGATGAGAATATAACCACTTTATCTACCTTTAAATACCTCTATGATTGGGTTCTTTATTTTTCACCCAGACATAATCGGTGTAATAATGAGTTATGTCCAGGTTCGAAATAAGAAACCTAACCATAAAATTGGTTACGATTGGGTTAGGAATTCATAATTTTCTAGCCATAAAACTGACTTACGCCAACCATAAACCGATCTGAAAAACCTAAAAAAAATCAACATTTTAAGGATTTTTTTCCAAAATATATCTTTTTTCTTCCCTTTTTTCCTTTACTTCCTCTTCCCTTGACCAATCAGGTAAGAGGAAGTAAAGGCTACTTGAAGAAAAAAGGGAAGAACAGAAATATTGAGATTAGATTGGGGAGAACTCTAACTCTGTAGTGATCTATGCTACAAATCAGCACAAAAACAACTCGGAATCTCTAAGGATAGAGATTAGATTGGGGAGAACAGAAATATTGAGAGACGAAAGATGATTTCTATTGATAACTCTTATACAGAGGAAGGACACGAGATACATACTTATACCAACATTCACAAGAATAACGTGCACAACATGTGTGTTTGGCACAGACCCTAATTAACGGCTAAACTGAATTATAAAAATTATTAAATAAGATAACTAACTAGGGTGCCGAAATCCATTGGGGTGCCCCAATAGGTAAGGTAGATGAAGTCTAAGACAAACCCCCCTTCCCAAGTACCCTCGGCGGCAGCAAATCCTTCATATTGAATCAATATTTGAGTAACAACCTTATTGTTCTTTTTGATTACTCTAGTATTTAACACCAGCAATGGTCTCACTTTCATCTCTTACTCCTTGGTCATTGTTGGTAGTGCTGTCTGAGGTAAGATTCCAGTTCCTAGTTTAGGCTTAAGCTGAGAAACATGGAATGTTAGATGAATCTTGGTACCTACTGGTAAATTCATTTTATAGGTTACTTGACCAATCTTCTCTTCCACTTGATAAGGCCCAAAAAATTTAGCTGAGAATTTTAGATTTCTTCTTAATTGAACTGATGTGTGTCTGTAGGGTTGCAAACGCAGATACACCCAATCTTCCATATCAAAAGACCTCTCTGATTTCATTGTCTGTCTCTGCTCAATGTAGTCATCAACCTCTACATTAACACCCTGAGCTGAAGAAGAGACCCCAAATTGAGGTGGTGTATAACCATACAAGGCCTCAAAAGGGGTGAGCTTCAGACTTGTATGGTAGTTGGTATTGTACCACTATTGTGCCATTGGTAACTAAACTACCCACTTGCTAGGTTTGAAGCTGGTCATGCATCTCAGATAGGACTTTAGGCAAGCATTAACCCTCTCAGTTTGACTATCATTCTGAGGGTGGTAGGCAGTACTCATGTGTAAAGACGTACCTAGCCTAGCACATAAGGCTCGCCAAAAATTGCTCACAAACACTGCATCTCTATCAAACACTATAGATTTAGGAAGTCAATGAAGCTTGAATACATTATCTATAAATACCTTTGCTACATAGGATGCAGTGTAGGGATGGCTTAAAGCTATGAAATGGCTGAATTTAGTGAATCTGTCCACCACCACCAAGATAACTTCTCTCCCTTCAGATTTTAGAGGTCTTGATATAAAATCCATACTTATATGCTCCCAAGCTTGTCCAGGAACTGGAATTGGTTGCAATAGGCCCGCTGGGGAAGTGTTGAATCCTTTGTGCTGCTGACAAACATCACAAGCCTTGACAGCTTCCTGGATATCACTCTTCATTCCTACCCAAAAGATGTACAATTTGGCTCTCTGGTAGGTAGCATGTGCTCCAGAGTGTCCTCCAACAAAAGATGAGTTAGTAGAAATGATGATCTTCTGCCTCAAGTTCCCATTCTGTCCAATGTAGACTCTGACCTTGTATCTTAACACTCCTTGCTAGTAATTATAATTATTTACAGCTCCTTCCTGCACAGTCAGTTGTGCAATTAAAGTCTTAGCATGAGGATCATATTTATAACTCTTTTGCACTTCAATGTACCACTCAGGATGCAGTTGAGTTAAACTCTGGAAAGAAGATTGCTCCCCTACATGAACCCTTGACAAGGCATCTGCAACTTGATTCTCAGTTCCCTTTTTGTACTTCAACACATAGTCATACCCTAGTAACTTAGCCAACCATTTTTGTTGTAGTAAAGAATGAATCCTTTGTTCCATGAAGTATCTGATGCTTTGATGGTCAGTGTAGATGGTGAACTTGTTTCCCAATAAGTAAGATCTCAATTTTGTTACAACCATTACAATTGCCATAAGTTCCTTCTCATAAGTGGACATGGCTAAGAATCTTGGTCCCATGCCTTTGCTGAAGAAGGCAATGGCCATTTCCTCTTGCATTAATACTGCTCCTTCTCCAGTTTCACATGCATCAATAGATAATTCAAAAGGCTTACTAAAGTCTGGTAACACAAAAACTGGTGTAGTTGTGACTGCACTCTTCAATTTTTCATAAGCAGCTTGTGATGATTTGTCCCAATGGAAGTTGTTCTTCAATAAATTTGTCAGTAGTTTTGCAATGAGTCCATAATTCCTCACAAATTCACTATAGTATCCTGTCAGACCTATAAACCCTCTCAAGTCTTTAATAGTTGCAGGAGTAGGCCATCTTGTCATGCAATCTATCTTTGATGGCTCAATAACTACTCCTTCACCAGATATGATATGCCCGAGATACTCCAACTTATCTTGACCAAATGAGCACTTGTTAAGTTTTGCAAAGAGCTTGTTCTCCTTGAGAATCTCTGAAGTTAACTGCGGATGTTTCATGTGTGACTCCATATCTGGGATGTATACTAATATGTCATCAAAAAACACCAATATGAATTTTCTTAAATAAGGTCTGAACACATCATTCATCAAGGCTGGAAAGCTAGCCGGGGAATTAGTCAAGCTAAATGGCATAACCAAGAATTCATAATGCCCTCGGTGTGTCTTGAATGCAGTCTTCTGAGTATCACCATGGTACACTTTGATTTGGTGGTATCCTGCCCTCAAGTTAGGAGTGATTAAGCCAAGTCATAGCCCTTCTCCCTCACCCATTCTACTGGTTAAGAAGAAGGATGGAAGTTGGAGGTTTTGTGTTGACTACATGAGAGTTAATGAGATAACAATTAAAGATAAACACCCAATTCCTGTGATTGAGGAGTTAATGAGATAACAGTTAAAGATAAATACCCAATTCCAGTGATTGAGATGTTAATGAGAAGTTAAAGATAATACCAATTGTAGTGATCTACACTAGAAATCAGCACAGAAACAACTCGAAATCTCGAAGGATAAAGATTAGATTGGGGAGGACAGAAATATTGAGAGAGGAAAGATGATATCTATTGATAATTCTTCATACAAAGGAAGGACACGAGATACAGACTTATACCAACACTCTCAAGAATAGCGTGCACAGCACGTGTGTTTTGCACAAACCCTAATTAACGGCTAAACTGAATTATAAAAATTATTAAATAAGATAACTAACTGGGGTGCTGAAATCCATTGGGGTGCTCAAACAGGTAAGGTAGATAAAATATATGACAAACTCTAATACAAAATTATCTAACTTAATTGACCATTAACACTAACTAAAAGAGAACTGTTTAGCCATTATAAAAATATCTTGGAAGCGGGGTCAAATCTACTAACATGTGACCCGATTTTGTCTTATACATCTAGTCCCTCTAGTGTTTCCAGGATCCCTATACGAGGTCTCAAAATTAGACTCGTTACCTATGCCCACCCTGTTGGCCAGCCGATGACGGGCCTTGAGCCTTGGGGCAAAATTTACAGCCCTCAGAGTTGCATCTTGGGATTTTTGAATGGCGTTGACTGTTGAGTTTGTTGACAGCTTCACCCGCACATCAACGTGCGTATCCTGAAAAAAGTACTGAAATCAGCCAAACCTCCACTGGGATTGAGCTTTTAGTGGATCTCTATGAGTCAATTGTCAATGCCTATTCGGAAATTTCCATCCCCATGAGGTTGAATTTTAACCTTCAAAGCTTAGTCCTTAAAGAATTTAATACTAGGGGCCAAGCCTGCTGCCGTCTTCATGCCTAGGCATATAATGCCTGGCCGCGTCAATCTTTTGTTAGGTTTTGAAGATTCTTCGGTTGCCCAGCCTGCACGTTTAGAGGAGAGAAAGAGGGATAACGTGTTACTAGGGCGATACTCCCATCAGGCCATCACCTACACCTTTGTGATCTTCTCCATCTTTCTCACAGATTAACATGTGGCCATAAAACAAATTATTGAGCAAGTTTCTACGTAGGAGTTGGTTCGTTAGTTGACTAATCAATTTCCTTTGATTTTTCATAGTCGTTCCTACGTCCTAGTCTAAGGGTCCTAGCTTCAGGGTTGAGCTCAAATATTACCTCCAAAGGAATGAAACCCGACTAGTTTGCTAGAAAGAGTGCTAACAAGCTATTCCTTTTAAGTTTAGCAAAGTGTTGTTATATTTTATCCCAGGCTAAGATCATGAGCACGTACGAGATTAAGATATGGACATCCTAATAGATAAGATGTGATTGTGTAGCACTCTAGTTGTATTACTCTTTTCATCGTTTACTTCCAAAAGAAGAAACGAACAAATCAAGAGAATGTTACTTGCATATTAACAATATACACTAAATTTTGTTTTAGTCAAGACCAATATGTTAATCAAGTTTGATGAAGTTCATTGTATTTTTAAACTTGTAAATTGGGGTTCAGAAGTCATCATAATTTGTAAAGACTATCGATTGGCACATAATGGAGGCATATTCTAGAAGGGGATTGACAATTCCTAAAACCAACCCCATTAACGCTGAAGGAAGAAAAAAAAACCCGTATTTTCTTGCAAAGATTATGAAATTTTGAATGCTTCAACGAGACATTGACTGAGACGAATCAATGTGACGCGTCTTAATAAAAGACATTGATTGAGACGCGTCTTTATATGTTATGTGACCAAGAAAAGACATGCATTGCAAACCAAGTAAGGTTTCATACATAATAAACCAAATTAGCTAATTGTGTATATTGAATTCTTTGAAGAGTTAATCACTCAATTTGCACCTCCACGCACAATTGAATATTCTTCTTCCGATCTAGCCAACTTGATCATTCTTAATGGTGTTGCACATGATGTAAATTGACATGATCTTAGCTAGGAGTGATATAATCCACTAAGTCATTGAAATGGTAAACACAAAAACTAAACTCACCAAAATAAAACATAATATTGCCTTTAGTTCAACCTATTTATCAGGACTAATTCAACCTATAACATCCAACACTTTGTCAGGACCAATATTGTTACATGGAGCAGTAATGTGCCTACCCATTTTGTAGATGTCTATAATTTTTTTTATTTTTTTTTAATATTGATAAAAAATTCGGTGCTGATGAGTTTCGGATTCAAGTCAGTGGTAATAACCCAGTATCATACCGAATGTGCATTACAGAGACACCAGCTAAAATAACATTTGGTAATCTAGTATCACATCCAATGTGTATTACAGTGACGGCAGCTAAAGTAACATTTTTATTATGAACGCGTTAAAATTTAGACGTAGTCGAGAAGGTGGAATTGGCAGGCATGTTGTCACGTCAGTGGAAAGTAAATAACAAGGCAATAGCGGAGAAACAGAAGTTAGTTCGGTATGGATGGACTATTTCATAGACATGGAAAAATATTCATTTAGACATGGTCATTCCTCACTTCCCTCTCTTCCACCTATATATTTATAGAGTCACAGCAGCGTCCATTTCCTCTAACCAACAAAAAACCCTTTTGTTCTAGCTCTCTCTTCTCCTAACCATTTTCCTTGGTTTCTGTCAAAACTTTGATCATCAAAACAAAAACAAAAAAACTCACCACCAGCATGGCAGTGTCTTTCCAATTCTCAAAGATCCAATTAGTCCTCTTTCTTGCTCTGACCTTCTCATTACAAGTTTGTCTTGGTATGTAAATGTTTCTAATGATTATTTCATAACATAATCCATATTTGCATTTTGTTAACAATGTTTTGTATTTTTGTTCATCAGGTGGTGAGATTGTTTGTGAGAATTTGCCAAAAAATCAATGCGCATTCGCGATAGCAAAGGATGGAAAGCGTTGCTTGATCGAAAACTACGTAGCAAAGGATGGAAAGACAGAATATCAGTGTAGAACATCTGAAGTTGTCGTGGAAGGGATTACCAACTGGATTGAAACCGATGAATGTGTTAACGCTTGTGGTGCAGATAGAAATGTCGTCGGGATTTCTTCGGATTCCCTGATGGAATCACAATTTGTATCCAAGCTTTGCTCACCATATTGTTATCAGAATTGCCCTAACATTGTGGATCTCTGCTTTAATTTGGCTGCAGGAGAAAGTACGTATATGAACCTTTTTTTTTTTTTTTTATCCTTTACTTGATCCCTGGTTTTTGTTATTCAGATTTTCACCAAACCATTTTACATAAAAATGATTTAACGCTGATTTATCAAGAGAATTATGAGATCAAATTTAAACATTCCATACTTAAATTTCCACATAGTTAAAACCGCCCATGCACATCAATATAATAACAGGCGGAGTCAACATTTTTTTTTTTTTTTTTGAAATGCCGATACGTTTTTAGCACTACAGCCAAAGGCCTTGTATTGACCAAGCAATATCTTGATTTAGTACCAGAATGATGTAGATGGCAAAACATTCTATTCCTCCTAAAAGGGATTGAGACGTTGGCTTTGAAATGTCTTTGCTTGTTTTACAATTGAAGTATTTATTCATCTACGTGAGCCATGGCATGTTGTCTAACACGTTTGTTGGTGAAGCTGAATATTGCATATCTTTGACTTAATATTTTCTACAATTGCATATGCAGATGTATTTTTACCCCAATTATGCGAGGATCAAAGAACAAACCCACGCCGTGCAATGATTCAGTTGATGAGTTCAGGTGCAGCACCGGGTCCTGTGTCAGGAAACACCAACGAGGAAGAAAATTCAGAGGGGATTGCTCCAGCTCCGGCTCCAATGAATTAATTCAGTATATGTGTTTGATGATCGAGAAGAAATTACAAGACTTTTTTTTATTAGTAGATTGTTTATTTGGCATGAAAATTCGCAAATTTTCATGGGACTAATAAAACGTTGATAGGAGAAGGGGGAGTTGATTTTGGTGTACTTATTTAGAGTTTGATATCATCCCCTAATCAGATAATACAACTGATACAAAACATCGATCGATCGTATGGAAATGGAACCAAAATTATTTTACATGTTTTTGTAAGTGTGTGTGGTTAGGGAAATGAGGCTACTTTTGATATTCTTGGGTTTTCACGGTTTACATAGTGAAGAAAAAGAAAAGAGAGAAGAAGTTGGGCCTGATCCCGCTGTGTGTGATTTTTTGAGTTGATAAATATACATATGAACTTCTCGTGTTTGCAAAATTATCCCCTTCTGTTTGGATGACTTTTTCCACTAGCCGGTAGGGCGGCTAGTTCGATGGAAATAACTTTTACGACGTATCACCAATCCAAAGTAGAAATAATCATTTAATTCCATATATTTTGGGCTTTGGACGCTATAATCCTCTCCTCCCAAGCCCAGTATTCACTAGTCTAGAAATATCCAAGTTGGATAGTTTGGTACAAAACTTGGACGAGTTAGTCCATATTAGGCAGATTCAAAGTTTCTCAGTACCAAGATTATTGTTTCTTTCAGAGTTACGTGTATGGACACATTTTTTATTTTTAGATCTCATATTTTGAGTTAGGAAAGATTCAGAGAGATAGAGACTTCAGAGGCGATTTTGTTGGATTAAGTCGTTTCTTCATCAGAGAGGTTAGTTTTTCATCAAGATTTTGTTTATTTCTTGATTATCTTTTTTTCCAGATTTTCTTTTTTGACGCATTATATGAAATCGATTTGGTGTCTCATCTTTTGTTCGATCTTTTCGATTTCTGTTTTTGATTTTGTTATTTGTTAGGTTTTGATTTTCATGCAACTCTATTGATTTCTGTTATTATTATTTTTTGTTTTTTGGATGTATGATATGAAACCGATTCGATCTTTGATATTTGATTTCTTCATCCGTGTGTTTTATTAAGACGCTGAAAGTTTTTTCATGGTTATTAATCGATTGAGTAATTGACTTCTTTATTTTTTGATTATATAGAATGTGTACATTCTTGTACACTTTATATGTTTTGGTATATGGTGATTTTAAGGTGAATTCGAAAAATTAATTCTCTGATATATTTAAATGTGATTCTGATCTTTTGATTTTAAATCTCTGTATTAATTAATTCGATTTTAATATCTTTTTATACGTGCCTCAGATATTTTTTGTTAGTAATTAATTTAACATATAAACCTTGAACAAGATTTTTGAGTTCCACAATTACTTTTGAGAAAATCTTATAAGAATCTTAGAACACCATGTCATAAGTTGTATAGGCACTAGCAACGAAAAAATCTTCTCTAGATGACCATCTTTTTTTATCATCCCCTTCTGAAATGTGCAATTCATGGGTACCAATGTTATGTAAAAGATCAACAATATCTCCTGGTTCCACTTCATTCACATTCCAAGAGAATTAATATCAAGCACCCTCTACAGAAATCAAATCCTTGACATAAACATTATTATTTCTAGAAAGCTTGAAGAGATGAGGGAATTAAAGTTGTAAAAAATGATTTCCAGTACACACATCTTTCTAGCATTCAGCGCTATAACCATTCTTCACAACCAATCTTGTATTTTTATTAACTAAGTTTCTAGAATTCAGAATGCCATCGTACAAAATAAATTTAACAGTAAAAGAAGCAATATTAGGAAGAAAAAATTATTGATCCCCTCCAAATTTTTGTTGAATAATTTTCCTCTAGAGAGCATTCTTCCCAATGTCATATCTCCAAACCCAGTTAGAGTATAATGTTAAATTTACAATACCACCTCTATTATTCGGCAAGATAATCTTAGACCAAGCAATCCAACTTCTTTTTTTATTTGTATTAGTGAAAACCAAAAGAAAACTTCTCATGATTTTTGCTAATTCCTTAGCAATTGAAGCAGGCATCTGAAACATAGCAAGGTAGTAAATGAGAAGACTAGCTGATATATTTTTTATTTTATTTTAATCATGATTAGTCTATCTCCCTTAGATGGTAAGTCCTCTTCCAAGATGACAATTTTGTTAAAATTGGTCTCGTTTTTTACCCGACTACACGGTTATCGATGGGTTTGTTAGAGCACTGCTCGGTCGAACTCGCAACCGTTGCTATCTCAGGCTTGTTTGTCAAGTTTAGTTGATCAAAATTATATTCTTGATTTCTAGTCTACTTATAGCTATTTCTCGGATTAGGATAGAATGTGTAGTCGAGCTTTAGACTTCATGACGTTTATCGATTGAAGACGAAGATCTAATGAGGAGAGATTGGAGGAACTTCATCAACAAAAGGTATGTGGAGACTAAAACTTATCTATCACTTAGAAGTTAATTTTATTTGATCTTCTAATGAGACTAAGTCGTATATCTATATAGACTTTTATATTATACACATTTGATATTTCGAGCTGAGTTTATCTCACATATCCATTTCTCGAAATATATGTTGGAAGCTTTTTGTTTTAACTATGTTCATCATTATTCTTGATGAATTTACTTGGAAACAATTTATTTGTTTGAAACTTAATATAAAGTCAAAAGATGATCATGTGGAAATTGCCTTGAAACATCTTACATGATTTGTGTGCGACAATCATTTGATGTCGACTTGGAAAGTTTTGTATTGATCATTCGATCACTTGAAAATTACTTGAAGCTAGTGGTTTGTGTGAGACAACCATTGTCATCTTCTAAGGATGTTTCAATGATTGAAATAGGAGTTTAGAGCAATTAACCATGTCTGGATACAACACGGTATGCATACCTAGTATGCGAACTGTATTGTTATGATTCAGGTCCGGGAACCTTGTTTGCGTACCTAGTATGCGAACGGTTCTACATGAGTTAGGTTCGGGGTGGCTATTCAGGTACCTGGTTTGCGAACACAGTGGTTAAGTTATAAAATCGTCTAAGTATGATTATCATACTCATGAACTAAAACATTTACGAATTAAGGAATGCACTCTTTGCAAACCGTGACTTAATTTTCATGAATTGATTCTTGTATAAGTACTTTATACGATTACGAATCAATCCGATTTTGTTTCAATTTGTTCATATATATTTCTATGAGATAGTGAACAATTGAACAACTCTATGTGAAACACAATTATATTCCTTTGATTAACTTACATGATTGATTGATCATCATATTTGATCTAGATGTGTTAGATGAATGTGGTTAAGACAAAAGTGTTCTTATGGCTAACTTCGGTTTACTGTTATTGAGCCAACTCAATATACACGTTTAGGTACGGTTACCCATATCTAAATGAAGGTATATTTCATTTGTGTGTAACAAGCCAAGACCATCTAACGATGGAGATTAATTTCTTCATTTCTAAGAAAACTTAGCTTGAATCTTAAATCAAGTTTTAATCTAACGGTGAATTTTGAATGTTTTGTTACTAAGCTATCTTAGTTTTGATTGTAAGCAACCCTGATTTGAAAGACTATATAAGGGAGAACTCTAGTAACTGTAAAACCTAATCCCGACACTTTCCTGTGTCCTAGTTGCGTACTAGAGTCGATTCTCCTTTAACCTAGGTTTTTCCAGAACCATATTAGGTTAACGACTTGAAGACTTCATTTGGGATTTGTGAAGCCAGATCCAACTATTTTATCTGTAGTTGTGTATTATGATCTTACTTGTTCTATCGTGTTGAGTACTACCTTCTTTAAGATTTGCTCGAGATTTATCTCCGATAGGTAAGATATATATAAAAAGTAATCATAAAGTTCTTCGTCTCAGACTTTGTGATTCCGCAGTAACTTCTTCTTCTACCATATAGTTATTGTGAGGTGATTGATATTTCTAGGCTCCTCTTCGGGAGTATAAAACCGGATTATCAATTGGTACCTGTTTACCATGATTTATCATAAGACTGAACAAAACTTCATAGGTAATTTTGTGGGAGAGGGATTTATCTATCAGAATAGACTTATTTGTGTGAGACATATTTTTTTATAAGTCTTCGACTTTGGGTTGTAGCAACTCTTAGTTGTGGGTGAGATTAGCTAAGGGAACCAAGTGCGCGGAATCCGGCGTGGTTCTAGAGGCGTAAGGAACGCGATTGTACCTTAATCGGTGTAAGACTTGGTTAGGGCTCAACTACATTCCAGTCCAAAGTTAACTTGTAGTAGACTAGTGTCTGTAGCGGCTTAATACTGTGTGGTGTTCAAAACTGGACTAGGTCTCGGGGTTTTTTTACATTTGCGGTTTCCTCGTCAACAAAATTTCGGGTGTCTGTGTTATTTCTTTTCCGCATTATATTTTTTATATAATTGAAATATCACAGGTTATGCGTAGTTCAATCAGTTGATAAATCCGACCTTGTTTGTTGGATATAACTTGATTGACACTTGGGCATTGGTTTTTGGTACAGTCCAAGTTATTTCTCATATCAATCAGGCTCACGGATTTCTATCTGTTCGATTTGCTGATTGCATTGAGAAATAGAGATAAAGCTCTTTGATATATCTCTTGATAGAGCTCGCTTTGAAGTTGGTGCTATCAGAATTATATTGGAGCTTAGTCCATACATATTTCCGAACGAATTATTGGGTGTGGTTGTTATACCCCCGCTTTTTCAGGGTTAACCGAAAAGACGAACTGAGACAATTGAACTATGAGTAAACTTTTCATTTATACAAACAACTTTGTGCCTGGTCCATGGAGACACATGATGGGGATATATTGCACATATACACAACCTTAAAAGATTGTTTCCCTTTTTTTTTTTTTGGTTGGTTAAGATATTTTATAATAAGTTAATGAATGATACATTTTAATAAAAAAATACCCCTTTATGAATTTTTTTGAAAAAAATTTGTGAAAGAAAACCCTAGTTTTTTTTCCCGAAAACTGCACAACGCATTGAAACATGTATATTAGATTCTTGTTTTTAAAGTTTTTGTTCTCATGTGCACCAAAAAGGTGTAAGAAATGCAACTTCTTTTTAATCGGAAAATCAAAGTATTGTACCACCCAAAGCGGAACAAAAAACCCGAAAATCAAGATAGTAACCACTGACCCTCTGAAATCGGGAAGAAAAAACTCATCCAAAAGCCATAATAGTGACAACAACTACCTGATTTAAGCAAAATGGAAGTAAGCTCTTGGTCAGTTTTCACTTCTCAGCTATATCAAAATAAGATAAAATTTCAAACTCCATAAACTCAAGACACCATGCGAACGTAACATATTGCTTTTTGCGAATAAAACATTCTTTTGTACTCGTCTTCCTATTGAAAGCTATTGGATTTCTTTCCTTCCACAAACTCGAAAGTATGACAACCAAAATAATTCTCCACACCTGAGATTAAAATATTGTTATCCTAAGGTGAAGACATGGAAAAGTTTTAGGACACAACATATGGAGATACATAGAAAAAATATTTTAACTTCATTGCAGAACAAAAAATTTGTCTGCACATCCATGCCTTTTCTTTTCAGGATATTTATTAAAGGAAATCTTTTGTGAGCTAGAGACCAGAGAAAATAATCAAATGAATGTGAAACTTTCAGCTTACAGAGAAGCTTGAAAATATTGTGGCTAAGAACCTGCTCCTCTATATTAGTTAGGTTATCATAAGTAATTTTTACTGAAAAATATTCCGTATTGGAGAAAGACTATTTTAGCACATCATCTTCTTCTAAATTTATGGTGGCATCATCGAGCTTAATTTTTAGACGCTCTATCTCGGTTCTGACATCAAAATTCAATCTTCTAGGAAGTCCCAGATTCCAACTTAAGCCACATGCATCTTCAGTAAGTCCGCCAAAAGATAATTTTTGTTTCTAGAGATAACAAACAGACTAGGAAACGCATATTGTAAGCGAGTAAACAACAACAAATTGTTTAACCAAAGTATTACTCTAGTGCCTTTATTAACATTAAATTCTATCATGCTTTTAAAGGCATTATTGTACTTCGTAATTCATTTCACGTAGCCCTCCAAAAGAAGAGTACTGATATTTTGAATTCCAATCAACCCCATCAGTACCATATTTTTCTACGATATTCATTAACAAATCTCCAATGACAATAAGCTTGATTAATATTCTTTAAATTTTTTATTTCCAAACCTCCAAATTTTCTTCATATGCATAACACTGCATATTTAGCAAGATGTGGCTTCTTCCTCTATTATGATCCTATAAAAAAAAATCTATTATGAGTTTTTCAAGCTTTTTAGCCACAAAAACTGGCATTTCAAAGAGAGAGATATAATAAGTTGGAAGGATAGCTAAGCTGTTTTCCACAATGGCTTGTTCCACCCTTCCAACTTAGAATTTAATATATAAATTACTTTATCGCACTTAGCTATTCCTTTATGCTTATCTCCCAGTCTAAAACCCAAATAAGACTTTTAGCAAAATTTATTTTAAGCCGCGTGAGTATTTCAAAAGATAAAATTAAAAGCATTAACTATTTTACAATAAGACAATGGTTCACTTACTAGAGGAAAAAGAAATGGGGACAATGTATCTCCTTGTCTGACCCTTTGCAACTTTTAAAATATCATGTAGCTGAATTATTCATTATTATAGAAAATCTCACATACTTCACACATCACCTGATCCAACTCTCACCCGTCTCCTATTTTAGCAAGAAATTCATCTAAAAATCCCTATTAACATGCTCAAATTCTTTTTCAAAATAAAATTTGCAAAGTAATCCAGGTTCTATACTTCTATCTTTGGAACCAATAAGCTCATTAACCTGCAAAACACAAAATAAATTTTTTATTTTGTTGATAAAAGTTGTCTGCTGAGAAGAAATTATAGTAAGAAGAGTGGCTATGAGTCTTTCTGCTAGCACCTTGGAGATAATCATGTACACACCATGAATTAAACTTATGGGTTTCAAATCTCTTATCTCCTCTACTGCATTCTTCTTAGAAATTATAGCAATGAATGTATTCTTTAATCTCCAATCTTATAAACTTGTATACTGCAACTCCGGGAAAATCTTCGTCAAATCATTTTAAAAATTTCCCAATAAAGTAAATAGAAACTTAAAGCAAAACCTCCAGGTTCTGAGGCTTTGTTTTGACCTAATAATTCGATAACACACAAACATTCTTCTAAGGATGATATGATTAACTCTTGATCTACTCCTCCACTTTTCATCTTTGGTTGTAGTCAAAATTGCAGTAATCTTATCTTGCTTTAAGTCTAGTTTTTTATTGGATGTCAGAAATCCGATTTTTAAGTCTTCTTCATCATCTAACTGCATAAAAATATCTTTTAGCTCCTCCAATCTTCTGTCGATATTTCCTTGACTTCAACAACTGAAGCTTTTTGCACATTGTATTACTTGTCACATAAAAAGATGACCAAGCATTCTGTATGAAACAAAAAAAATCAGGACGATAAATCCAGAATAGTTCACAATGGAAAGGACTTAGAATACTTTTTACACCATCACAGATAAGAGCGAGGATACTACAATCATAACATGGCCTATAAAGAGCTTGCCGAATGACACTACGAAACTGAACTTTCCAATCTAGTGAAATCAAAACCCTATCAATGATACTACGATTATTTAAGGATGTTTATTAGTCCAAATATATGTAGCACTCATCATAGGGAAATTAATCAATTCACGTCTTGAGAGAACTTGTAGTATTTTTCATTGCATTTTTGGCTTCGACACAAGATGTTCTCTCATGAATGAATCTTATTACATATTCTAATCCCCTCCTATAACCCATGTCAAACTCTAATAAATCCTTACTTCCTCAATTTATCTCCAAAAATCGTTTTTCACTAGATAATTGCTAGGAGTATAATACCAGAAAATAACTATTCAAAACCAGAGTTAGGCATTTGAAAATAAAGGTTAATCGAATGATTTCCTACCAAACAATATAAAATTGCAACTTTAGAATCATCCCACATGCGAAAGATTCCTCGCGATCTACCTTCAGACGAAGCATCAAGCCATTTAACATATTTTTTTTCCTCATGATTGTCAGACAATTAGGTCATTGCATTCTTGAATTTTGGTTTCTCGAAGAACAAATGTATTAGGCCTCTGTTCCCTTGCTTCCTGCTTAACAATATCTCTCATATTGAGATCAGTTAACCCACAAATATTTCAACTATTTTTTTAAAAAATCAATTAAATCAAAAAAAAATATCATTAAAATTTATTCTCTTGGTGCCATTGCTTTCATTAGGTTAAACTTGAGTTGCTCTTGCGTCAAGTTATTTATTGAAAAGGATTCAAGGAGTGGCTCTTGCATTTTTGACGATTATGATTTTTATCGGAATAAGCTTGGGATATGATGCTTCATGGTTATTGATATTGAGAGAAAATGAATGTTGAGATTGATTCAGTTGATAACATGTTTGAAAAATGGAAGATGAAAACTCTTACCAGTTTTCTTTATCTCTATTAATTCACATTAATTTAGTTGCTTTATTATAATTTATTTATAATCACAATCAAAGACCCATGTTTACATAAGTAATCAAAATAAATCAGAAACCCATATCTTCCCGAGAAATAGACTTGTTCTTACTACTATCCTCTATTCCATATTTGTGATTACTGAGAGAACCGACCATATTATGTCTTGGTTCTTGATAAGGGTTATCAACGAATGGGTGAATGCGGATCTTGTATCGTCAGCTTCTAGTCCATCCAAATGACAGATTTAAGATGTTCACACACCTTCAGTCCATCGCCCGTCGGATTTAACACCACCGGAATGGTTCCCTAATTACTTAAAACTCTGACTGGCCAAGGATGCCCGTGGATTTGAGGATATAATTAAAAACGTAAAATGGGTAATGTAATGTAATTGAGTTTTAAAACTTAGATTACTGAAATTTAAGTAATTACAAGATCAATGTAATGTCTTTCCAACAATCAACAATAATATAACGGTCTCTGATTAATCCATAGTTGATACTTCTAGAATATCTTCGAGGACTTCCAACGAAACAAGTGAAGATTTATTATAGGAAAAAATAAACTAGAGAGAATAAGAAAGGGAATCGCTGAATGGAAGAAGTGGGGTACAAAATTCGTTGCGGAGAAAAGACTAAGTCATGTCAATAGGAAACAATATATTACCCATTTCTATAATAACCTTCATATGTATAAATATAATATTAACATTATCTTTAACGTAGGGTGTCCAACAGATACGTAATGTTCTACCCACGTCCAATTCGTAAAAATAACAGGTTTTAAAAACCCACCTATTTCCAATCCTCCGAGAGACAAAACAGGTGACCACCCGCCAAAATACAAATTCGACAGAGTAAAATCCGCGGATTCGGATGCTTCGAGGGGACTACTTTACGACGACGGACGACCTTCATCCGGAAAACAAGATGGGATCTAAAAGCAGAGGTGCGAGGGTGAGGCGAGGGCCCGTGAAGACGCTGAGATTGTTGGGTCTTTTGATCATTCATATTCCAACTGAGTTTTCAGTAAAGAGAAGGTTTTTGATGAGTGATTGTGTTTACACTGAGGTTTAGAGAGTGATAGAAGCAAAAAAAAAAAGTAGAAATATACTACCGTGGGGAACAAGTAACGGGATAAAGAGATGAAAGGATCCAGATGCCCCGCATGGAGAGCTAGAAACCGAAGATTGTCTTGTTCACCCCTAGTTCTAGTTCTTGATCACCAAACCTTCGTAGTGTTAAAACCTCCTAAACCAGCTTTAAGTGGGCTGCAAAGACGTAATCCTCGGATTGAGCCCATCAAACTTGGTTCCAAAACAAAACCAGTAGTTATGCAATTGTTTTGTTTCTTCACCCATATTGTGGAACCTAGGACAAAATCATTTGTTTATCCAGTTTGTGTTTGAATTTGGCTTGATTCCTTTATTAGATCAATGTTAATGACACTCAAAATAATATAACAAAGGTTTTAATCATTGGCAGTAGGACGCAACCTATAAGATCTACCGCCTATGGGGTGAAATCCGCCGATGTGGGGGTTTCTTTTTCTTTCTTTTTTCCCTTTAGTGGTTGTCAATTTGCCTGAAACAAAAAACCACCTTCTCCTCCCTATATAAATTTCCCATATTTTAACTGCCTAGCTAGACCAATAATGAGGGTTAAGATGGTAAGCCCACTTAAATCCCACAGCATTGACCTACTCAGATTGTTGTTCCCCATTTTCAGCGTCTGATATGATGTTAGAGTCTTCTTAGACTTGATTAAAAAAGAACTCTTTTAGACTTTATCACTAATTAGGTTCTAAATCCATGTGATTAAAGAATCATAAAGCTACTTTAATTAAAAAAAAAAAGAATTACTAAACAAACAGATTATTTTTCTAAAAATGATTCTTTCTTTCTTCCATACTGGTGGGTTCCCATTGCTTTACCTTTTTTTCTTGCTTCTAAAACTTGGAAAAAGAAATTAGTTTGCCATTACACTAGAAAGCTGTTTTAATGGCTTTGGATTCCATTGAGAAAACTACCATTTCTACTGAGCAAGTAATAACAGTATATGGGTAACAAAAGAAAGGCCCAACCAGTAAGTGAACACTAAAAACATTATTTGATTTGAAAAGGAACAATTGGGAATAGTGATTGCAGAATGAAAATTACTCCTAGTAGTGTCCTGTCCATTACCTACAATCCAAAAAATGCTAGGGCAAAAATCTGTTTTGGTGTATATATAAAGTTTCAAAAGAAGAACTGAATCTGGAAAAATTCTGTTTTGGTCTATAGAAGTCATTTTCTTGTCCAAAAATTTGAAACCATTTTGGGTATAGTGGGTATGGTTGTCATGGTCCTCATGGACCAGTTGTTGCAGGCCATTGCTGATTCCCTTTAACATCTTTGGAGCAATGTATGCTGGCCAACCAAGTATATTTGGCTATGGTTAAAAGAGAGTAATGACGTATGGTTAATGGTATTGATTCACCTGAATCCAGACTCATCTACATTCACCTACGTAAATTTCTGTGATATATTCTTTCACCTGGCTCAACAAATTTGAAAACTTGCATTTGTTTAAGGTGTAGCGAATATATTCATATTTTCAGCTAGAATTCTCAATGTGGTCGAATTGTAATTTCGAGTACGCTCCTTCTCCGTCCAAAAGAACTCGGAGTTGTTGTTGTAATTTCGAGAACCGATTTATTTTTTGGGTTTATTTCATATACACATTACACTTGTTTCTATTGAATGAAATACCAATGGTTCGATTATTATAAAAAAAAAAGAAAAAAAAGAAAAAGAATTAGATATATTTTTACATGTACATTTGCTAGACACCATAAATGTACCATATGTACCACATGTGTTTTCCCGGTAATGTCCTGACAAATCATGCCGAATGAAAAGAAGTGATTTTCATCAAAAGCAAAATTCAACTACTCGATCAGCACAATCTGAAATGGTATCGATTTCATGTTTTCTTCTTTCTGTGGGATGAAAAAAGTTGGAAGTTGATGGTATTGCGCACCACCTTATTGCAACTCCACCTCCAAAGTTCCCTTTTGTTGCCCAAAAACAAAAAACAAAAAAAATACTGTGCATGTTTAAACTTGAGTTCTTGGGAAAACAATTGCCCTTCTTTTAATCCAAATCACATGTATTAGACAAAATTGTAAGATCATTATACAAACAGATGCATGAACCATATTCATTAATGGGTATCTTAATCAGATTTTGTACCTTATTATATGTTTCCTAAGTAGTAAGAAATTGATTAGTATAATTTATAAACGTACTTAGTAGTTCTTAATTAAAGAAGTTAGCATAATATCTGACTCAATTATAGTGTAGTTTGACTGGTGGTTATGAGGAGATTACTAGAGCTCCATAATCCCACTGACTGAAACATACTAATTAGTAGTGTTGAAATTAGTTGTCGGCTCAAATGGACCCCCTCCTGAAACATACTAATTAGAAGCATTGCGGGTTAATTAAGAAATTAAAAGAGGAATTAACATATGATAGTTGAGAAGAAAAATACATCAACAACTAATAACAAAAAAATTTAATGAAGTCATTAAATATACAGGTTGATCTTTATTGACGATCTGCCTGGTTCTCAAGCAGACTTCATGAAGTTGCCATTTTTCTCTACTTCTTCTTCGTCTTCCATTGATATGACTAGTGACTACTCTGACTAAGGGATTATAAGATCAAGAAAAACGGACTGTGTTGCTAGCTCTGGATATTAAAAATCCATAAACAAAATTAGTCAGTACTATAATGCATAATATGCAGTAGTTATGATCCTTGTATCGAAGGCTGAGCTTTATGCCCTAGAAAATAGATTATGGTTGCAACTGGTTTATGTGCATGTGGACTTCCATGGGGTCTAGAGCAGATCTAGGACGTTATTTTAGGGTCTTGTTAACTAGATAGCTAGCAATGGAATCATACATGGAGAGAAATGGTCTAAGTATAACGTTAACTATGATCACAAAAACAATATATAACGTTAAGTTGCAAGTCAACTAAAAAAAATGCATGTGCTGGATGATTCAGAAAATAATAAGCTAGAATTTTTCAGAAGAAGATCAAAGAAGAACAACCAGAGAAAGGCTAGCGCTTACTTGGACTAGCTAATGATCCGACTGACGGTGAACGGTAATTGAGCCCCCATAACGCTGCCGGTGTTTATGAACGAAGATGAATAGCGACCAGAGGAGGCTTCCAAAGAGATGGCATGATCCGAAACATATTTATGAACTTACCCCTCATCAAAAACAAATACATGTTCTTACTTAATCATCATCATCACAGCTTAACTTACCAGGATATATCTCGATGATGAAAAAGAAGAAGATGATGAGCATGAAGGTGTAAAGGATCAATGCGATCCCTTTGGATGTTTCCTTAAGCCGCAGTAGAACCAGTACACAACAACTCTTCACAGATGGATAAGACAACATGAACAAAACATATCTCTCTCTCTCTCACTCGCTCACTCTAGAGTCTCTAGACCACTAGATAGACATAATCTCTACCTAGCCAGGTCTCAACATTTATAGAGATGAGAAAAGAGACCAAAACGTTGGAGTTTTGAGTTGACATGGTCATGGACATATTTTGTATATTGAATCAATCGGGTATATATGAGTGATGATCTGATCATGATATGTGTTTTCTTTGCCATATTAATTTATGGAGAGGTCCACTATGAGACCAGAGAGAGAGAGATAGAGAGAAAAAAACGTAAATGCCCCACTCTCTCCCATTCTCTCTTTCAAAATCTAAAACAAACCCAGACAAACAAAAAGTTTTCAATAGTGCTGAATCATCCCCACAGTACCTCTCTCTTTATAAGGTTCCAACTTCTACTGAACTTTTCTTTTTCTTGTTCACTTGATGGGTAAGGTAAGGTAAATATGACGCAGACCAACTCTTCTTTCTCCCCTATCAAAATGGTCTCTTGGCAACTCTTCTTCCCGAGCCCACCTGTAGTTATTTACAGCTTAAGGTGTGTTGTTTGTATTACAAAACTAGGCGAATCTTTCCACTCATCTTTTTCTTCGAATTCATTCAAAAATTAAATTTCTGGGTTAAGAGGAATACTTGTCTGGGACCATTTTGTGCTATAATTATTCGCACATGTAAATACACTGTACCTAAATGGGTCCTATAGGGATTTATAGATGACCAAATGACCAACCATCAAATCATCTTTATCATCACGATTGTCATTATTATTATGATTAGTATGTTACATAATTTCTCTCTTAACCTATATCTATCCGTATTTACAAGAGGTTTTGCTTTCCATTGTATTCATATTAGGGCTGTCAATAGGTCCGGGTCCTAAATTTGTGGACCCAGAATCTGACCTGTTTAAAATCTCGGATATCCGACGGTTCCGGGTATCCATTGGGTATTAAGAAAACTATAAAAGAAAACTTAATATCTTTCGTTTTTTTAGCTTGGATCTAGATTATTTTTTATAAAAATTTATTATTTTTTTTTTATTAATGTACTAAATAAAGATTAAATGTAAGAGAAAAATGAAAAATGAAAAAAAAATTAAAGCCAAAACTAGCAAAATACTTGTAATTTTGCTAAAAACATGAATAAAAGAGTGAATAACCGAGTACCCGATACCCGTCGGGTATTACCCGTTTGGACCTGTTTAGATTCGGGTCCAATCGGGTAATAACCCGTCGGGTCCTAAGTTGTTAATGGGTCCAAATTTAGGACCCGGAACCGGACCCAAATTTATCTGGTCCGGTTCCGATAAATGGGTACCCATTAACAACTCTAATTCACACCTTATGTAGTATTCACACCTATGTAGCACGGATACATCTGCTTTGGAGCCATATATATATATATATATATATATATATATATATATTGTGTTCCACCATATAGTACAGCGGACAACACATCCTCTTTCGTCCATAGTGCGGGCATGAGGTAGGGGTTGATTTCCATTAAGGAAAGTTGGATCTCCTATTTTCTTCATCTCCGAGTGAGATGGAAATCTTGCTGTGTAGACATGTATTAGACTGCATCCAATGCTCAGACGGGTGTGTTTCCTCATCGGGTATATATGTCCATGTCAGACTATACCAGATGTGCGCCCAACGCTTTGGCGTATTCCACATTGGATATATTAGTTACATTATATGCACATCATGTACATTTTTAATATAAATGTGTACTAATATAACATGAATATTTAGTATACAACATACTTTCGGAAGGAATGTATGTTAGATTGGTTTGCAGAATCATCTTAATCATCGCGCCTTCGCCGCCTGAGGATAATATGACGCACAATTACTCTTGTATGAACTCGACTGTGTGTTGCTGGTAATTCCAACTCAAAAAAAAAAAAAAAAATAACGGGAAAGGGAGAATTTAATTGAAAAGTTCTAAATCCACGGAAAAGTGACAAAGTTTTTTTTTTTTTACATGTATAAGGGAGGTCACCTTCGATTTTTAATTTTTTTAGCGGTGGTATGCATGGAAAGGTTTCTGCTATAACTCAGACAATGACGACTACTAATACTACTTAGGATTTCTGGTTTCTGATGAGCTCTACGCATATATATTCAAGTTAGAATGACGTCTAGATTTATCTCGGTTACTCACCCCACTACGGACTGCTGTTGGTAAGTGGGTTCTTGTACGTCTATTAAAAATCCATACTTGTCTAGTTGTTTCTTTATTTGTTTTGACTTTCCTTATCTCCATGCGGGCTGTTGGATATAGTATACGTTTCAAACGAGACACGAAAATTATGAATGTGTTGAAAGAAATTACTTTAAAAATCAGAAATGATGAATATTGAACTTTTTGGTTTGTTTTTTCTTGGCTAGTTCCCTAACAAGAACTCAAACTTCAGTTTCTAAGCTTAAGTTTGAACTATATGAAGCAACTCTTCCCCTTGATGACCTTGAAATAAATTCCCAGGTTGACTTTTTATTTACTGGGATCTTTCATCTCCTTGTGTCAATGCCAAAATGTAGTTATTAAAAATCTAACAACCACACCAAAGTAGAGATAAACTGAAAAATAACTTCAAACACAAGTAATAAAGTATAGATTCGTACAAGGCTCGAGGACGCTCACCCTAACTTGAAAGTTAAGTCTTAAGTGTCTCATCTACAGGTATTCTGAAGACAGGCCCCTCAGTGATATAATGCTTCAAGGATGGTTAGAATAGTTTGTTACAAATGAGTTCCTCCATGGTTAAGCTCGGCGGAGCTAATTACATACCCGTGTTAGTAGTTAGTGCAGACTCAAGGTTATGATTAGGTTTCCTAAGCGAGGTCAGATAATTTGACGCTTATGCCAATTATTTTAATTATATCCACTTAAATAATAACTTTTCCATTAGTGCAAGTGAGTTATTTATGGTTATATGTCATAAAAAATCTATCTAAGTAATATATATGGTTTATATATAAAAATTATGTGTTTATATTTTCAAAAAATTATTTAGCTAAAATGAAAGCAGAGTTAGCTTAACTTCGAAGCTAGTTGCCTTGGTCAAAAACTAGAATTAGCTAGGAAGTCTTTGCAACACTACATCTCCATCACATTACTCGAGTACGTGTAATAAAGTTGCATAGGTTCGCGTATTCTCCTTTGAACCTTCGGGGTCAGGAAGCAACTTTGAAAATCTTCGTCAGGATTGAAAAGCCTAGAAGCATCTCTACTTTAGGTAGAAGAGAAACTGGTATTTACTTTTCAATTTCTTTTACTTTTTGATAATTGTAATTTTATTGATGCTAAGTTCTTTCTTCTTTGAAAGTCTTTCTCTTCTGATATAAGGTCACTCAACAAAGGTCAAGAAAAGTTACCCAAGTTAGGTAAACACCTGTAGGGATCATTGTTGGATTACCCACAAGTTGTTTGGCTTGTTTTCTCATGTACTTGTCGTGCGAGGATCAATGAGTTTCTAGTTAACGGATGAACCTTGTCTTCTAAGTTCTACATCTTGTTGTGATTTCATGATTATAAATTCTTTCACTTTATTGATTTGATAATATAAAAGGGAAATATTAGTCTTCTAGTTGGAAGATGGGTAGCAATAGTCTTCTCGACGGACTGGAGAAAAATTCTCAGACAGTGTTAGAGCATTGCTCGGTCGAACTCGCAAGCATTGCTATCTCAAGCTTGTTGTCAAGTTTAGTTGCCAAAATTATAAGTCTTGATTTGTAGTCTACTTATAGCTAAGTCTCGGACTAGGATAGAAAGTGTAGTTGAGCTCTAGACTCCATGGCGTTCATCATACAAAGACGAAGAACTACTCAAGGAACTGGTGGAACTTCATCAACTAAAAGGTATATGGAGACTTGAACTTATCTATCACTCAAAAAGTCTATCTACTCTATCTCCTATCTTGAGACAAAAGTCGTATTGCTATATAGACTTCGATTATACACATTTGCTATTTCGAGCCGAGTTTATCTCGCTTATCTTTTTCTCGAAATATGTGTTGGTAAGCTTTCTCTTTGGTCAAGTTCATCTTTACAAGTGACGAAAGTCATGTTGGATATTTCAATATCTTGAAAATTGCTTTGATGAAAAATAGTGTGTGAATAACCTCTATTTAACATCCTCTAAGAATGTTTCAATGATTGAAATGATAGTTTAGAATATATAACCTTGAATGGATATAAACATTGTATGTGTACTCATACGTGTGTAAGTCCAAAATCCTTGAATCAAAGTATGCGTACTTTGCTGCTCAGGATAACCGGAACTAAAGTTCGCGTACCCGTACGCGTACTGCCGGAAGTTCACGTCCCGTGAATTTCTGCTGGAGTTTGTGAACTGAAAACAAACTTAAACCGGGTACTTAAGTATGCGTACCAGTATGCATACTTGAGTGGGTTATTTTCTAAAAACGGTTTATTCGTGAACTTAAACTTATATAAACTAAGGAATGCATATTTGCAAACCGTGGCTATAAAGTTCATGAATCGATTCGAGTGAATCAAAATTGTTTTTGCTTCGATTGTGTCTTGTATACTTTTATGAGATCTAAGCAATTGAACAACTCTCTAACTAGTTCTTTTGAGTCATTTGAACTAGTTATGGTGAAGATGAATATGGTTGATATGAAAGTGCTCATATGGCTAACCATTTGGTTAACTACTATTGAACCAACTAGGTGTACACATTTAGGTACAGTTATACAAACCTAAATGAACGTGCATTTCATTTGTGTATAACAAGCTAAGTTCGACCTAACGGTTGAAAGATATTAGCTTGAATCTAATCAGGTTTTCATCTAATGGTGAATATTGAATGCTTTGTTACCACGATAACTTAGATTGCAAACCCTGATTTGGAGACTATATAAAGGAGAATTCTAGCAACTGGTAAAGTTAATTCTCACACCTCCTGTGTGATACTAGTTGTATAAGCTAGAGTCGATTCTCCTTTAACCTTAGGTTTCTACCGAGACCCTGTAGGTTAACGACTTGAAGACTTTATTGGGATTGTGAAGCCAGACCCAACTATTTTCTCTGTAGTTGCGTGATCTGATCTTGCTGTTTCTATCGTATTGAGTACAATTGTAAAATTAGCTCAAGATTAATTTCTCTGATAGGAAAGATAGAAAAGTAGTCACAAACATCTTCGTCTCATCGTTTGTGATTCCGTAATATCTTGTTTCGCTAGTCGATTAAGATTATTGTGAGGTGATTGATAATTCTAGGTTGTTCTTCGGGAATATAAGTCCGGGTTATCGATTGGTTCATGTTCACCTTGATTTATCAAAAGACGGAACAAAACTTGTGGGTATTTCTGTGGGAGACAAATTTTTCTATTCTTGTAGACTCTTCTGTGTGATACAGATTTGTTTATTAAAGTCTTCGACTTTGGGTCGTAGCAACTCTTAGTTTTCGGTGAGATCAGCTACGAAAATCAAGTGCGTAGTATCCTGCTGGGATCAGAGACGTAGGGAGCGCAACTGTACCTTGGATCAGTGTGAGATTGATTGGGGTTCAACTATAGTCCAGACCGTAGTTAGTTTGTAGTAGGCTAGTGTCTGTAGCGGCTTAATACAGTGTGTGTTCAATCTGGACTAGGTCCCGGGGTTTTCTGCATTTGCGGTTTCCTCGTTAACAAAACTTATGGTGTCTGTGTTATTTCTTTTCCGCATTATATTTTGTTATATAATTGAAATATCACAGGTTCTGCGTTGAATCAATCAATTCGGAAATCCGACCTTTGGTTGTTGATTGTAATTGAGTGATACTTGAACATTTTTCTTTGGTACCGTTCAAGTTAATTTCTCTTATATTCAATTAGACTTGCAGATTTCTATTTGCTTGAGTAAGTATTGAATCGAGAAATTGAGATATAACTCTTTGATATACTTTTTATTAAGATTGAGTCTGACTGTCTAGTTGATTCTCTTAAAAGTATATTGGAGTTAGTCCGTACAGATTACTAAGCGAATTATTGGGTGAGGTTGTTGTACCCCCACTTTTTCAGATAGTTGCAGGGATATGTTAGGAGATTCGCGTATATTGGCTAGTAATTTGTTGTAGGTACAAGAATACTATTGAATCGGGGTAACTTAGACCTATATATTACGTTTGAACTACAGCAGTAGACTAAAGTTGAGTAAAAGGCGAAAGTGTAGTGGCTTAATTTGGCAAGTATTCAAGACTGGATTAGGTCCCAAATGTAGTGTACTAAAAGATTATTTATTGAGTGCCTTCATAGGTTAAGACTGAAAATATTGATGGAATGCTCGATATCCTCGTCTTTTCACTTTGTAATCATAATAGCTTAATTACATGTTATTTAGCTACTCCAATAAGGCATGATAACTCTGTCAATGCTGGATTTCGAGGGTATTATTCATGCTTTTGGAATTGCTAAGTCCCATTATTTTACATGACTATGGTTTGAGTTCAGCTCCATGAATATAATTCTTGTTCTTTCTGATTAGGACAATTGCTATGTAGATTATTGACTCATTAGGACAATTATCTATATCCTCAAAAATCTGCTCAGTTTAGATCTTTCACAAATCTACAAAGTGGGAAATAATTGTGCAAATATTTTGGAAAATTTTGGAATCACTGCTAGTTCTTCAGAATTGTTGGTTAGGTCTAGCTTTTTATTATTTATAAATATAATAGAGATGGCCTTACAAATTTTTTGCTCTCCTTCGTTTTTATCTTTTCTTTTTTTCTTGTCTTCCATCTTTTGGAGTCCATGCTTATGCCCCTTCCACTTCTTGTTTTCTTTTTCCTTCTTTAACAAACCGTTCCCATTAAATTTGCTTAATGGTGAATATCATTTGGTCCTCTCACATTTCCACAAGTAAATTCGTTATCCATAAAAATAAAAACAGATAATTAAAATTAACATGATAGTTACAATGAAAATGCTCGATCATTCTTTTCAAAACTTGATAGGCGCCGTCCAATTGGGTCTCTTAACTTCAGATTTACTACCTTCAAAAACAAATGTACTTAACCTGGGGTCCTATTTTCACAATGTAACATGTTATTCGATCATATTAAAATTAGATTGGGTTTGACACGAAAGGGAAATGAATAATAAATATGTACATTAAAAAATTTCAAAAATTTATTTTTTAATACCTCCAGCCCACATAAAATGAGCCCTTTTCCTTTTTATTTTTGTCCCAAAATAAGTGATACCTTTTATTTACATATGTTCCAAACAAATCCTTACTCATCGCTAATGATCTTAAATTTATCTCTAAAGATATAAAGAATTTGAGAATCATGATTATATTCGCTGCATAAGTCTTTTAAGGAGATTTTTCAAGGTATAACATTTACAAAGACCCACGGATTTGTAGCGGTATAACATTACAAATACAAAAACAATATTAATACCTCTCATGTTTTTTGAAAAATTGTACAAATACCAAAAAGCTCCCACAAGGGAGTATAAGAATATATATCTTTTTAAGACTAGTAAACTAAAAAAAATATCATAATTAAAAATAATTTTGAAGTCATTATTTATCCATAGTATTTCTTTAATCATATATTTGGTTTTTATATTTAAATTAATTGTAAGAAATTATATATATATCACACCACATTTCATTCAATGCAAAAAGGTGATTACATGATTGTTTACAAAAAAATAATATCAAAATACAAGATAATTAAAATCCAAATAAAGATACCAATTACACGTAAATTACGAATAGAAAGAGCAAAATACTGCAAAGGTGCTCAATTTTTGTATGAAAAGAGAGAGAAAAGATGGTATAATCAGGAATCAATTCCGACCATTTTGAATGTTTGTCTTCTTTAAAAAGAGATGCTCCAAAAAGAAAGGATTGACCTTTAATCTTGTATATATAAACGAAAAACTCGGATGCCCAAAATCCCTTTTGTTGAAGATTAACTCAAAGCGATGTCGTGTCGAATCGTCGATGTTCTCGAATATAGAATAACAAGCCATGGAACAACCAACAAAGATTGAACAATCACCATCAAAGTGCAGAAATAATCGCTCTTCAAGCGAAGAAAGAATTGCACAAAAAGCGTTCATAAAATCACCAAAATGGTGAAGAAATTTGTCAAAAGACACCAAAAATGAAAAATCAACATCTTATTCGATTAGGAAATCTACGGAAACTAAATAAAAATAGTAATCCTTGCTCAGATCCGGTCCAAAATGACCAAATCTGAGCAAGGTGATGGTGACGGCCGTATTAATTTTTCAATTACACATAAATCACAACTTCTATGATAATACCCATAATTTCTGATAATATCTTTATTATACTACTTCCGTCCCAAATTAATTGAGTTATTTATAGTTTGCACAATTATTAAGGCAGGGAGAAAATTGGAGTATGTTTAAGTATTTTTTACAATTATACCCTTATGGATAATAGTTAGTAAAACTTAGAAATGATTTATCTCTTAAACTATACCACGGTTTTTCGTAAACTTTATACCGTTGAAAAACATTTTAAAACACCTACGTAACGAATATAAACATGACTATCAAATTATTCATATTTCTTATAATAACAATAATCAATTAAAATGGTAGTTTTAGAAATACCCCCTTGATTAGTGAGATAGCTCAATTATTTGTGGGACAAAATTTAAAACCAATTAGCTCAATTAATTTGGGCGGAGGGAGTAAGAATTAAAGTTAGTATCAAAAACTAGAATAAAAATATATTGTAACAAGACTGTATAGATTTAATTAATAGCCAAAAGTTGAATTTTCATAAAAATAATAATACTGTTTATCAATTCCTTCCATTTCATACGTGCCAAAAAAATTATTCTAGAACTCTTTCCTTCAGCTTCACCCTCGAACATATTTCTACCTTCAACTCCGCCCGTTCCAAATTAAATGCACCGCACCCTTGCAACCCTTCACCGCTATTTTGAACTACGGCATACAGAAACCAAAGACTTAAAAGAACGGCATAAAGAAACCAAAAACTTAAAAGAAAATAGGGAGGCAGCCAATTAAAACACTCATCAACTGTAAATATAAACTAGTGGGTAGTTAGCTAAGCGAGGATGTTCACCAGTCAGATGACTTTAATGGTAGTTTTCTTGGTAGGCCAGATTTTATTCACTCTGTCGAATGGTATGGTATTAGGCCAGATTTTATTCACTCTGTCGAATGGTATGGTATTACTACTAATTTCCGTATTAAAATAGTTTGCAGGTTTTGGGGTTGCCGTGACCATTTTCTGACCTATTTTCATAGCATTTGTAATTATTCTTCTGCTCTTATATATATTTTTGACCATTTTGGGTTTAGCAAAAAAATGAAGTTTAGGTGGGCTAGGTTGCTATTGGGTCGAAAGTGATGTCCAATTTCCCCCTCAAAGCTCCTTTTGAAAAAC
>JAJJMB010005771.1:1628205-1693328 GCA_023531105.1 Papaver atlanticum | reverse complement strand
GTCGAAAGTGATGTCCAATTTCCCCCTCAAAGCTCCTTTTGAAAAACAATAGGTTCTTCTATAACTGGTGCCGACTGCATATCACACGGCTCGGCCTTATAGACAGTGAGTGAGATTCACCGTCACGAAATGGACTATTTGAAAAAGGAAAAAAATAAAAGGTTTAGGAAAGCAGGCCAAAGTTTCTGTAAGAAGGAAAAGAAATGGTCTGTACTGAGTACTACTAATTAGCTAGGGTCCTCAACAAACTGGCGAGGTTTGGTTATTGTGTTATTGCTGAGTGCCGTAAAATTGAGAGAAGGATATTGTCGGAGATGATATGATATTTTGTTTGGGGCAAAGTTTTTGGAATATCAATTTTGTTTTTGGTCCATACAGTAGGGCGCATCTGTCGTAAGAACATTTGGTCGTTCCTTTACTAGACATAAACATAATTCTCTACCCCTCATTTGTTACCCCCTGCACCATCAGTACACTCCTCCAACTAGCATTTCTAACTATATCAATAAAGGAAAGGACTCCTCACTGTCCAACTTCATGCATTTGATGTAACTCTCATGCATTTGATGTAACTCTCAGCCATGTGCTTGCCTGCCCCCAGTCATTTTCCCTCTTAATGAATTTCCCACTCAAACTTGTCTCATTGATTTACTATTGCAGTAGTAGTTGTTAGTGTAACAGTGAAGAAACACTATCTATATATCAGATCTATATTGCTTCTCTTTCTCTCTAGCCACAAACCAACCACTATTCCCAATCTTGTTTGGACTGAAAAGTTTCTATTTAACGCTTTCACTGTTTAGTGTCTCTTCATGCCTTGGAACTTTGTTAGGTTTCTTGACGCAAAGGCTGGTGAAATCAGTTGGCATGGACCCATGCACAACTGACCCACACCCAAGAGTTACATTTTTTTCCTCTGACATGTATGTTGCTAGGGTTTTCTTAACTTGCAGAGAAAACGCTGCATTCAGAAACAGCAACCCTAGGGGTCCAGGAGGGAAAAGAAAATGTTGCAAGTATTACAAGATTCATGCAACTGAGTTTTTGTTATGTTTTTCCTGATCTTACTCGAGAGCGAAATTTGAACCTCTTTATAGCTTGTTTGGATAGCACATCAGAAATAGCTTTTTGATTTCTAGAAGTCGAAAAGTCAGAAGTTAGTTTGGCTATTAAATTTCAAAACGACTTCAAAAAGTCGAAAAATTAATTTTTTTGTGAAACAAAATAGTTCTGCTTCTGATTTCGACTTCTTGAATTGCAGAAGTCAGAAACAGATTTATATCCAAACGCGCTACTAGAGTTTGTTAGAATTGTTCTAGCTATATTAAGCAGGTTGTGCACAAGAAGTTTGGAAGAAATAGATTTTGTGCATCTCTAAACTGTATGTACTTGCATTGCCATTGGAGCATGGCTTTGCGTAAATTCTGTAAGGGGTGTTATGGGTTATACGATCTAGCTAGCTAGATAGGACCCAATTTACTAACTCTATCCAGTCCCTGCCCTTTTTGGTTGGCACGAAAGTGATGTGGTTTTATGTAAGAAACTGCTCCATGTGCATGCACAAATTTTGTTTGGTTATATTCTGAACTACTTTCATGTTGTTGCGACATTCAATTACATGATCATCAGTGAGTAACGAGGACAAGCTGTTTTCTCATTTTCTCTCGTCTTTAATTCCATCTTTATTTCGCAAGGGAATGAAGGAAGTTCGATACCAATACCAGTACGAGTGGTCCTAGACTTACCGAGTAAAATCCCAAATAAAATCACCGAAAAAAAAATCTAATGGCCGTTTGGAAAACCATTACATCACTAGGATAGATAATGGACTAAAATGGGACTCATTTTTTACTCGGGATTTTGTTCGGAATAGGCCCTCCGTCATTATCACATTAGTGTAATAGGACATGTGAGAGGGCGTGTGCTATTATTATCTCATAATACCCCCATGGCGCTTTACATATTACCAAGTAAATTTTGTGTTACAGTTACCTATGATCCAAGATTGCAAGAGTAACAACCTTGCAACTTTGGAATAATGCTTGGTGACCCAAGGCCCTTTAATAATATTCTCAACCATTTTATTAATTTCTTGGCTAGCTAGCCATGTTGTTGTCTTCTTTAAAGTCTCATCTTAAATGACTCAACCTTTAAAGACTAGCTAGATTCTACGTTCCAGTTCGTCAATCATTATTACTCTTATGCTCATTCTTTCAATATAAAACTTCCTAAGGATATTTGTCTCTCTTTTTTAAATCCCCTCCATACCTATTCTCTATACGCAATCTATGTCTCTACCCCATAGATTTCACTTGCACCTCTGGCCTCTCTTCCTTCTTCTTTTTCCAGCATACTTTTTATATATATTTGTAAGTTGTAACTCTAGGATAGCTGTGTGATCATC
Source organism: Papaver atlanticum (assembly GCA_023531105.1). Taxonomy (NCBI): domain Eukaryota; kingdom Viridiplantae; phylum Streptophyta; class Magnoliopsida; order Ranunculales; family Papaveraceae; genus Papaver; species Papaver atlanticum. Next base: position 1,690,924 of record JAJJMB010005771.1, on the reverse strand, counting down.
ACTGATCAGTGATTGTCATCTACTTGGGAGTTGGGAACACTCAAAAGAGAAATGAGTCACTTGAGAAATTGTAGGCCCAAGTCCAACTTCTACTTTGGGCCAGGTTGATATAAGCAAGGAGATAAAGAAGAAAAGCAACATGCACTTATCTCCTTCGTCCTCTGGCTCTGTAAACTAATACTCGGACTACTCAGTTTATATCAATACATCATGGTATGGCAAGGAAGATATCCATGGTAATATTATGATAAGGAATAACTTGTGTTAACTGTTGCATGCTCAGCAGTAACGGCTACCACCAGGGTTGCCCTTAGTCACACGGTGGAGTGCCTTATAATACAATTACACTGTCCATTCGATGAGAGTCACGTGTCAGTCATCCATTGCTTTATCTTTAGGGTTTCAATGATTGGTATAAATTGTAAGAGAAGCTTAATCCGGGAATAACGAGAAATAAATGAAATAGTTATTATGGTTGCGTTGTCTTCAACAGATTTTTGCCTGAATCATTGATTTAGGAGGTGTTTAACACCAATCTTATCATTTTTCTTCGCTAATTTGTTGTATCAAAACAACAATTGGCGTCAGAGCCGTTTCTTTCAGTTCAAATTGTTCCAAAAAATTTCTTTTTCATCATGACTTTGAAGGATGTTGAAGCAGATGTAGAGAAACTCAAAGGCGCACAAGATCAAATCAAGTCAGAGCTTACCAATTTACACACAAAATTTGATACACTTCTGAAGATATTTGAGAGACCTCAACCACAACAACCAAATCTTGAGAGACCAAGTGGTTCTCACACTCAAACTAATGCTGATCATAATTTCATTCATAACCCACCACTATTTTTCCATCATCAACAATACAGAGTTCCAAAGTTGGATTTTACGAGATTTGATGGTGATAATCCAAGGGGATGGATTCAAAAAAGTGAGAGGTATTTCCAGATCAACAATATTGAAGAACACATAAAGGGAAATATTGTCGCAATCTAACTAGAGGGTAAGTGTTAGAGCACTGCTCGGTCGAACTCACAAGCGTTGCTATCTCAAGCTTGTTTGTCAAGTTTAGTTGTCAAAACTATAAGTCTTGATTTCTAGTCTACTTATATCTAAGTCTCGGATTAGGATATAATGTATAGTCGAGCTTTGGACTTCACGACGTTCATCGATTGAAGACGAAGAACTACTAAGGGGAGCTTGTGGAACTTCATCAACAAAAGGTATGTGGAGACTTGAACTCATCTATCACTCAGAAGTCTATTATATTCTATCTTCTATTGAGACAAAGTCGTATAGCTATATAGACTTTACATTATACACATTTGATATTTCGAGCTGAGTTTAACTCGCTTATATCTTTCTCGAAATATGCGTTGGAAAGCTTTTTGCTTTAACTACGTTCATTAGTATTCTTGACGAAAGTCAAAAGATGATCATGTAAAAATCACCTGGTAACATCTTACATGATTTGTGTGATATAGTCATTTGATGCAGACTCGTAATGTTTCGTATTGATCATTCGATCACTTGAAAATTGCTTATAAGCTAATAGTTTGTGTGAGACATCTATTGTCATCTTCTAAGAATGTTTCAATGATTGAAATGGGAGTTAAGAGCTAAAACCCATGTCTGGATACATTACGTTTTGTGTACTAAGTGTACGAACTGTTTTGATGGAATTCAGGACCGGAAGTTAAGTATGCATAACCGTTCGCAAACTTATTCAACTGTTAAGTCAGGGTACTTAAGTTTGCATACCCTTTCGCAAACTGATTTAACTGTTGAAGTCCGGGAACCAAGTTTGCGTACCCGTTCGCAAACGGTTTCAATTGAGTTCGGTCCGGAGCTAAAGTTTGCGTACCCGTTTGCAAACTTAAGTGGTTCAAGTTCAAAAATCGGTTATGTATGAATTTATACTCATGAACAAATACATTTATATATTAAGGAATGCAATCTTTGCAAACCGTGGCTAAAATGTTCATGAACTGATTCTTTTGAAGCAATCCGATTTTGCTTCAATTGTGTTTTGTATACTTCTATGAGAATATAAACCATTGAACAACTCTATGAGTAACAAAATTAGATTCATTTGAGTATCATTTGATCTAAGAGTGTTAAAATGAACATGGTTAATACAAAAGTGTTCATATGGCTAACTTCGGTTAACTGTTATTGAGCCAACTCAATATACACGTTTAGGTACGGTTACCTATATCTAAATGAAGGTATATTTCATTTGTGTGTAACAAGCTAAGACCATCTAACGGTGGAAAGATATTAGCTTGAATCTTAAATCAGGTTTCATCCAACGATGAATATTGATTGCTTTCTTCCAAAGTTATCAAACCCTGATTTAAAGACTATATAAAGGATAACTCTAGCAACTGGGAAACCTAATCCCCATACCTCCTATGTGATACTAGTTGCGACTAGAGTCGATACTCCTTTAACCTAGGTTTTTCCTAAAACCATTATAGGTTAACGACTTAAAGACTTCATTGGGATTCTGAAGCCAGACCCAACTATTTTCTCTGTAGTTGCGTGTTCCAATCTTACTTGTTCTATCGTATTGAGTACTATCTTCTCTAAGTTCTTCGTCTCATTCTTTGTGATTCTACAATAACTTGTTCTACTACCATATAGTTAAGTTATTATGAGGTGGTTGATATTGCTAGGCTGTTCTTCGAGAATATAAGACTGTATTATCAATTGGTTCCTGTTCACCTTGATTTATCAAAAGACGGAACAAAAACTTCGTAGGTATTTTTGTGGGAGACAGGTTTATCCATCAGAATAGACTTTTCTGTGGGAGACAGATTTGTTTATAAAGTCTTCGACTTTGGGTCGTAGCAACTCTTAGTTATGGGTGAGATCAGCTAAGGGAATCAAGTGCGTAGAGTCCTGCTGGGATTTAGAGACGTAAGGAACGCGACTGTACCTTAATCAGTGTGAGATTGATTAGGGCTCAACTACATTCCAATCTGAAGTTAACTTGTAGTAGGCTAGAGTCTGTAGCGGCTTAATACAATATAGTGTTCAAATCTGGACTAGGTCCCGGGGGTTTTCTGTATTTGCTGTTTCCTCGTTAACAAAACTTCTAGTGTCTGTGTTATTTATTTTCCGCATTATATTTTATATATAATTGAAATATCACAGGTTGTGCGTAATTTAATCAATTGGTAAATCCAACCTTTGGTTGTTGATTGAAATTGATTAACACTTTTACATTGGTCTTTGGTACCGTTCAAGTTGTTTCTCATAATAATCAGGCTCACGGATTCTATTTTTTTGATTTGCTGATTACATTGAAAAACAGAGATATAAATCTTGGATATATTTTTCTTGATTGAGTTTGACTGTCTCTTGGAATTATATTGGAGTTAGTCCATATAGATTGCCGAAATGAAATATTGGGGTTGGTTGTTGTACTCGCGCTTTTTCAATTAGTATCAGAGCATGCAAACACGTTCAAGACCTCATAAGTTTGTGTTTGTAGCAATCTGACTCTATGGACAGAAGCGCTATCTCTTACAAACGCATCACCAGAAACAAAAGTTCTGTTTCTATGAAATCTATTAAAGAGAAAGACTTGTCGATCTCGCATATAGATAAACATTTTGTTCCTACGAAACAAACAAGTATTGATATGTGTTACCCTGATTATCTTACTGACGATTCTGACTTTGAAGTAGAAAGGGAAGCATCCTAAGAGAGTGCAGCGATTCTAAAACTTGTTAGAATCCAGGCAGTTGAAATCAATAGGCTGAAACACAAGGTCAATACGATGATTGGTATGATAAAAGATCGTGATTCCCAATTAAGGGTTCTTCGTGAGGAAAATGTTGTAGTTTGTTCATCTCGAACCTTAATCGAGGCTAAACTCAAGGAAGATGCCCTGGAAATAGAATGTCTGTTGAGTAATCTCTCTATTCAATGTAAAGGATGCTCTATGGAGTCCACTGTACCAATTGCTTCTGATTCAACAACGATAATAGAAAATATGACTACTTGTAATCATGTTTCTCTATTGAAACCTGTTTCAGAAGCTAATCTGCAAACCCCTCCGCTTGCTAAAGATGTGGTTACTTCTTCTACTAATCAAGGAATCACCACATCTCACGGAAGGAAGATATATTCTAATGATGTTATTAATCCTACACACTCTAATCACTCCGGTGATCAGAAAGTATGTCTCTTTTGTGATTCAAAAGGACATGTTCAACGAAAGAGCAAACTGGGGTTGAATGCCAATTACTTAGGTTGACTTCAACACACTTTAGATTTAATACTCAAAGGTGTAACTAACATTCGTATGTCTAAACCTATTGGTTTTAGTACTCACCTTGTGAATCCTTCCAGGAAATTAAGTTCAATCTGCTCATCGAACGTTTGAAATAATTGTAGCATTAATACAAATCATTCAAGGAGATTTCAGAAAGGTCTTTCTCAATCTAAGATGAAGGATGATGTTCAATATGTGAGAAAGGTACCAGGAAGTGAAAACAACAAGGGAGATATGAAGGACAACCTTAATCTGATATTTGAAGGATACAAGGATCTTATCAACAGGTTGTCAAAATGCTCCAACCAAACTTCTTCTGGTAAGGATTCAAACTTAGTCTCATACTTTGATGATAGTAAGTTTTATGATACTTTTCACATCAAAAAGGGTTTCCTCCAAAAATTAGAAGGAAAAAAAGGATTAACCATGAACAATATTCATTTGATGAGCATAAAGCTCATACTTGTGCTAATTAATCGCAAGGGTTGAATTCTTACTCATGAAAAATCCTGCTGAGTAAGATTTGATAATAGTCAGGTATACTTATTGGTGAAATTCCTTCTGTTTAGTTGAGTTATTCTCTTATCGTTCATAGCTAAACTATTGTATACAGATAGCTTTGCCTAAGTATTGTAATTGTTTCAAGAATCACTTCAATTGTCTTCTTTTTGAAAAACTTGTTTTTACAATTGAGTTGTCTGCTGCTCTTGTGCTCTAAATTTTCCTCTTGTGAGAATATAAAATTTATTGAGCCAAAAAATTGTGAAAGTATACTTTCACATAGCAAAATTTTGTTGTGTCCTTTTGTCTTGTAAAGAAGTACTTTACAGGTTCTTAAAAGTTTTGTTTTGGGGACCATATTGGTTTTCGTACGGGTATTCACATTGACTTGTCACGAACCAATTTTTAGAAACCCTAAAGTTATTCCCTAAGAAACCATTTAAATACCAATCCTATTGAGTCACGTACGAGTACTCTAGGTTATTTTCTATTTGTCAAGAATGTCATCACCTTCTCATACCAGAGATTTTGTAAAAGGTTTTCTTGATAAAGGTATTGGTTTCGATCCGAAGGGAAGAAGAAAAGAACCCTAGTAGAAGTTGATGATATCTGCTCTCAATATCCTGATAATTATTCAAATATTGAGGACGATGAAGTGATTTGTGCTGAAGTGGTTCACGATTTTATTAGACACTTTGAGGAAGAAAAACTGCAGCTCGTTGATACCATGAAGGGTCTCGATGTGTTAAGAACTGAGTTAAAAAAGGTTAACTATGAACTTGTTCTCGTGAAGACACATGTTAAAGACCTTCTCAATAAGGATACTTTCTCTGAAGAAGCAGTAAATGTTGTAAATCAGAAGCCCAAAGGTCTCAAAACTCGTGAGGGTTCCGGAAGTGCTCATTGATTTCAGTTCATGATCGGTTTTGATGGTTTAGCAGTCGGTTGTTTTTAGCTTGTTGTTTTTAATTTTCTTTAGGAAACTTCTTATGAGAATTTATTCATGTGTTTTAAGTAGGATAATTAGGGTTTGAAATAGCAATTATTGTGATTACACATAGCTATTGCCAACGATTTTCATCTTGTAATGTGTTAGATTTATTTATTTAAATTCTAAGTTATTTGGAAGATGATTTTTGCAGTATTAATCTTTATTGGTTTCATATATTGCAAATAATGTTATGGGATATGTGTGTTTACGTCCGTGAACTATAATTGTCTCATACATGTCAAAAGTTAAGTCTATTATGTCATTATGCAAATATTGATAAAAGATAAAATGAACTTTTGAATATTCTGCAGTATTGATCTTTCCCTGATCTACTTCAATGTAAAAGTACTATATGGCTCCGTAAGTTTTATTATGTTGAACATTTCCGATTAAATTAATCATTAAGGTTCCTTCGTGGTTAATTTAATTGAGTTTTCTGGATACATATTCATGTTTCATGTGATTTGTTAATGTCCAAAGAAATCCTTCTTTTCTTGTAAAAGTAACGTCGCTCTTGTTGTTCTTTCGGGAATGACATTTTATGGGGGAGAGTTCTTAATTTAACTTGTGCTTAATTGCTAAATCTTTATGGGGAGTGCGGTTGTGGAATATTGTAGGAGTTATCTTGTATCTTTATAAACTCCTTGATGAATACACTAAGTTTCAATTATGTGAAATCATCGAAACAAAGTTGATATGTTCTCTTTTAGTCATGAATAATCTCTTTGAGAACTTCATTATGATCCCGCTAGTTTTCGTAGCTTTGCCAATTTATATTGACAAAAAGGAGGAGAATTATTTTGTAGTTCACACTACATATACATATGGTTTACAGATCATTATGTAAGGAGGAGTGGTTTTTATTGTGAGATGAAGTATTGACTAAAAGGGAGTGATACATATCACCGTAGTATTATTGACAAAGTTGTGATACAAATAATTGAACTTTGATGTTGTGTAATAATATTATGGCACTGTATAACAATAATTGAGAACATCTGTCTTTTTATTGCTATGGCTACGGATCATCAACAACTATGATGCTGAGTTGAACACGTTCAGAATCACTAGAGTACTTGGAGTGACGAAGAATTCAAGGAATGTTGAAGAAACAAGGAAATAAAGCATTTGGATGAGAAGCTACAAAGTTTATTTATTTTGTAATCCATATGTTTTGATAGTTTTGTCACTAAAATTGACAAAGGGGAAGATTGTAAGAGCACTGCTCGGTCGAACTCGCAAGCGTTGCTATCTCAAGCTTGTTTGTCAAGTTTAGTTATCAAAACTATAAGTCTTGATTTCTAGTCTACTTATAGCTATGTATCGGATTAGGATATAATGTGTAGTTGAGCTTTAGACTTCACGGCATTCATCGATTGAAGACGAATAACTACTAAGGGGAGCTTGTGGAACTTCATCAACAAAAGGTATGTGGAGACTTGAACTCATCTATCACTCAGAAGTCTATTCTATTCTATCTCATATTGAGACAAAGTCGTATAGCTATATAGACTTTACATTATACACATTTGATATTTCGAGCTGAGTTTAACTCGCTTATATCTTACTCGAAATATATGTTGGAAAGCTTTTTGCTTTAACTACGTTCATCAGTATTCTTGACGAAAGTCAAAAGATGATCATGTGAAAATCACCTGGTAACGTCTTACCTGATTTGTGTGAGACAGTCATTTGATGTTGACTCAGAATGTTTCGTATTGATCATTCGATCACTTGAAAATTGCTTATAAGCTAATAGTTTATGTGAGACAGCTATTGTCGTCTTCTAAGAATGTTTAAATGATTGAAATGAAAGTTAAGAGCTAAAACCCATGTCTGGATACATTACGATTTCTGTACTAAGTGTACGAACTGTTTTGATGGAATTCATGACCAGAAGTTAAGTTTGCACACCCGTTCGCAAACTTATTCAACTGTTAAGTCAGGGTACTTAAGTTTGCATACCCTTTCGGAAACTGATTTAATTGTTGAAGTCCAGGAACCAAGTTTGCGTACCCGTTTGCAAACGATTTCAACTGAGTTCGGTCCGGAGCTAAAGTTTGCGTACCCGTTTGCAAACTATCTGCTTGTGACCAATGTCTGGAACTTAAGTTTTCATACCTGTTTTCAAACTTAAGTGGTTCAAGTTCTAAAATCGGTTAAATATGATTTCATACTCATGAACAAATATATTTATATATTACGGAATGCAATCTTTGCAAACTGTGGCTCAAATGTTCATGAACTGATTCTTTTGAATGAATCTGATTTTGCTTCAATTGTGTCTTGTATACTTCTATGAGAATATAAACAATTAAACAACTCTATGAGTAACACAATTAGATTCATTTGAGTATCATTCAATCTAAGAGTGTTAAGATGAACATGATTAATACAAAAGTTTTCATATGGCTAACTTCAGTTAACTGTTATTGAGCCAAATCAATATACACATTTAGGTACGGTTACCCATATCTAAATGAAGGTATATTTCATTTGTGTGTAACAAGCTATGACCATCTAATAGTGGAAATATATTAACTTGAATCTTAAATCGGGTTTCATCCAACGGTAAATATTGATTGCTTTCTTCCAAAGTTACCAAACCCTGATTTGAAGACTATATAAGGATAACTCTAGCAATTGGGAAACCTATCCCCCACACCTCCTGTGTGATAATAGTTGCGACTAGAGTTGATTCTCCTTTAACCTAGGTTTTTCCTAAAACCATTATAGGTTAACGACTTAAAGACTTCATTGGGAATCTGAAGCTAGACCCAACTATTTTCTCTGTAGTTGTGTGTTCTGATCTTAGTTGTTCTATCGTATTGAGTACTATCTTCTCTAAGATTAGCTCGAGATTTATCTCCAATAGGTAAGATATAAAAAGTAATCACAAAGCTTTTCGTCTCATTCTTTGTGATTCCACAATAACTTGTTTTTCTACTATATAGTTAAGTTATTGTGAGGTGATTGATATTTCTAAGATGTTCTTCGGGAATATAAGACCGGATTATCAATTGGTTCCTATTCACCTTGATTTATCAAAATACGGATCAAAAACTTCGTAGGTATTTTTGTGGGAGACAGATTTATCCATCAGAATAGACTTTTCTGTGGGAGATAGATTTATTTATAAAGTCTTCGACTTTGAGTCATAGCAACTCTTAGTTGTGCGTGAGATCAGCTAAGGGAATCAAGTGCGTAGAGTCCTGCTGGGATTCAGAGACGTAAGGAACGCGACTGTAACTTAATCAGTGTGAGATTGGTTAGGGCTCAACTATATTCCAGTCTGAAGCTAACTTGTAGTAGGTTATAGTCTGTAGCGGCTTAATACAATATAGTGTTCAAATCTGGACTAGGTCCCGGGGTTTTTCTTCATTTGCTGTTTCCTCATTAACAAAACTTCTGGTGTCTGTGTTATTTCTTTTCCGCATTATATTTTCTATATAATTGAAATATCACAGGTTGTGCATAGTTCAATCAATTGGTAAATCCAATATTTGGTTGTTGATTGAAATTGATTAACACTTGAACATTGGTCTTTGGTACCCTTCAAGTTGTTTCTCATAATAATCAGGCTCACGGATTCTATCTGTTTAATTTGCTGATTACATTGAGAAACAGAGATATAACTCTTGGATATATTTTCCTTGATTGAGTCTGACTGTCTAGTTGATTCTCTTGGAATTATATTGGAGTTAGTCCATACAGATTGTCGAAACGAAATATTGGGTGTGGTTGTTGTACCCCCGCTTTTTCAGTAAGGCTAAAAAATGGTTTTTAAATTTTCAGGTCAATCGAAATCGTATTACATGGTCTGATTTATCTAAACATTTTTGTGCTCGATTTGAAAATCCAATTGAGGAAAACTTTGTGGGTAGCTTTAATAAACTTATTCAGAACTCCACTGTAGATGATTATTATGAAGATTTTGAGTCTCTGAAAGCTTTAATGCTTCATATGAATCCCTCTCTTACTAAGGATTATTTTGTCATGAGTTTCCTCAGTGGTCTTGAAGAAGAAATTGGTAAATCTGTTTCTATGTTCCATCCTGCAACACTTTCTGAGGCTTTTTCATTTGCTAGACTGCAAGAACAAAAGGTTAATATTGCAGCTGCAGCTATTAAACCTTTTACTAAGTCATTCAAAACCTCAATTAACTCCAACAAACAATATGCATCACCTACATTCCCCACTAAACCCATTCTCACTTTACCCAAATCTTCCCCTCTTACACCTAAATCTTTTTTCACTCCTAAACATAAACCCAATACTGCAAGCCCCACAATTAAAAGACTCACCCCAGAGGAAATGCAGAAAAGAAGAGATCAAGGACTGTGTTATAATTGTGATGTTGTTTATAAGCCAGGCCACTTCTGTAAGGGTAAACAAAAGTTGTTCATGCTCCAAATGGATCATTCTCACTCACAGGATACAGAAGAAGAAGAGGAGGTCTTTGAGGAGGCTGTTGAATCACCAATTTAATCTAACATTGAGATATCATTACATGCTCTCACATGCGCACTGCTACAGGGGGACACCATCAGAATTCCTGGAGTTCTTAAGAAACACAAGGTATCCATATTGATTGACTTAGTTAACACCACTAGCTTTATTTGATAGTGCATTGGCTTCTTCACTGAATTGCAACATCAGACCCACTGCCTCCATGATGATCACTGTTGTTAATGGAGAAAAGACTGTTAGCATTGGTATGTGTTCTCAGCTTCAATGGAGTACGAAGGGCCACAAATATGTACAAGACTTGAGAATTTTACCAATGGGAGGATGTGATATTGTCCATGGAGCAGATTGGCTAAGGAAGTTAGGTGATGTGCTCTTCAATTTATCTAAGTTAAACATTTTTTTAAGCACAATAATAAGAAAATCACCTTACAAGGAGTTACTCCAAGCACTATCTTACTCATGATGAGTAGTACAGCAGTCAAGATTTTTTTTCCAAAGACTACTCATGGTATTGTAGGTCACTTATTCTCTATTTCTACAACTCCTACACCTACACTCACTCCTAAAGCTCTCCTTCCCTTATTGCAAGAGTTCAAGGATATTTTTCAAGAACCTACACAACTTCTTCATTAAAGGAGTTCAGATCATAAAATCCCGTTACAAGCACTTTCAACCCCTGTTAACCAGAGGGATTATAAATGCCCATACATCCAAAAATCTGCAGTTGAGCAAATTGTTCAAGACATGCTTCAAACTGGTATTATTCAACCTAGCCACAGTCCCTTTGCTTCTCCAATCCTTTAGGTTAAGAAGAAGGACAATACTTGGAGTTTCTGTGTTGATTATAGAAAGCTCAACAACATTACTATTAAGGATAAGTTTTCTATACCCATTGTAGATGAATTATTGGATGAGCTAAAAGGAGCCATAATTTTCACCAAGATTGACCTTAGCTGGCTATCATCAGATTAAAGTACATGAACTGGAAATTTTCAAGACAGCATTTAGAACTCATCAAGGTCATTATGAATTTAAAGTTATGCCATTTGGTCTTACAAATGCTACTGCTACATTTCAGGCATTTATGAATGAAAATTTTCAACCATATTTGAGAAACTTTGTTCTAGTTTTCTTTGATGACATACTTATTTATATCTCCAGCATGACTGAGCACTTGGAACATCTCAAGCTTGTTTTTTCTTTGCTCAGACAAATCAACTTTTTGCTAAGATGTCTAAGTGTTGTTTTGGGCAACCTTCATTGGAATATCTTGGTCATATTATTACAGCTGAAGGAGTGTCTGCTGACCCTAATAAGATATCTTGCATGCAACAGTGGCCCAATCCTACAACTATTAAAGAGCTCAGAGGATTTCTTGGTCTTACTGGATATTACAGGAAATTTGTTCAGGGTTATGCAGCTATTAGTAAGCCATTAACTGAGTTACTTAAGAAGAATTCCTTCATATGGAGCCCCACTACCACAATTGCATTCAACAAACTCAAGGAAGCAATGATTAACACTCCAATCTTAGCTTTGCCAGATTTCAATAAGCCATTTGTTGTTGAAAGTGAGGCCAGTGCTGCATGTATAGGGGCTGTCTTACTTCATGATAACAAACCAATTGCTTATTTTAGTAAACCTCTAGGCCCAAGAGCTCAAGCTTTATCTACTTATGAGAAGGAATTTTTGGCCATCACAATGGCCATTGTGATGGCCATTCCCTTCTACTACTACTACTACTACTACTACTTATGTTGTTGATGTTGAATCTTACTTGAAAGAGAGAGAAAGTATGGTAGACTTACTCAAAGAATCCCTCCACAAGGCTCAAGAAAGGATGAAACTCTATACATATACTTCCAGAGTAGAGGGGTCTTTTGAGGTGGGAGATTTAGTATACCTTAAACTGCATCCATACATACAAGCTTTTGTATCTTTGAGACACAACTTCAAACACTCTGCTAAGTTTTATGGTCCTTTCCCAGTTCTACGGAGGATAGGTCATGTGTCTTATAAGTTGGGCTTACCCTCTCATTCTCGTATTCACCCCGTGTTTCATGTCTCTCAGCTGAAGAAGCACATTGGTGCGCAAATTACCCTTTCTCCTACACTGCTATTTGTTGACCTCAATGGGGATATCATTATGCTACCAGATAAGGTGTTATAGACAAGGACTGTACTCTTCGGTACAAACTTATTCAGCAAGTACTGATTCAGTGGACTAATTTCTCACCGGAGAACGCGACATAGGAGGCCGTCTCAAACATCAAAGCTCAATATCCTAGATTTATCCTTGAGAACAAAGATGCTTCTCAGGGGGAGGCAATGTTGCATGCTCAGTAGTAACGGCTAACACCAGGGCTTCCAATAGTCACACGGTGGAGTGCCTACAATTAAACTGTCCATTCGATGAGAGTCACATGTCAGTCATCCATTGCTTTATCTTTAGGGTTTCAATGATTGGTATAAATTGTAAGAGAAGCTTAATCTGGGAATAACGAGAAATAAATGAAATAATTATTGTGGATGCGCTGTCTTCAGCTAGATTTTGGCCTGAATCATTGATTTAGGAGGTGTTTCACACCAATCTTATCATTTTTCTTCGCTAATTTGTTGTAGAAATACAACATTAACATTCATACACATAGTTATATAATTAACCCTTTGTTTGACAAAATAGATAAAACAGTTAGAGTATAGGATTTTAATGATATTTTATATGAAATTTTAGACTATTGACTTATTCTGGTCAATATAACTCTATGTGTTTTACATGTGTGCCACTGATTAGTGTCAGTTTCCTGTCGGTGAATCCACCTAGCCAATCCTGTAACTTGTTCTCTGTAAAAGCTTATATAACAGATGTCTGAGTCAGTCGTGTCTGTAATTTGAATGGAGAATAATGAAATGAAACCTAAATCAAAGAGAGAGGTTTAACGACCCTAACTCTCATCACATGGTATCAGATACCTTTTCAACCAAAAACTAATTTCTTCTACAAACAACCGATTCATCAATAACTCCATTCATCCATGGGTGAATCAAATAAACATATCACTTTAACCTTCAAATCTCCATCCAAATTAACAAACACAAACTACACATTATGAAAATCTCAAATTATTCCTTTATTTCGTAGTTAAAATTTATTTCGTTTTGTTGACGGTTCGTTTCAATGTCCTGTTAAGTATTACATACGAAATTCTACTGATGGAGCTGCAATTTTGGCAGATCCTGCTCATGTTAAAGATGCAGATCTTGAATCTGAATTCATTCGCAATCCTGTATACTTTTACTAGAATAATCAATATCAAGCTCTCCTCTCATGGCTATTCGCATCGTGTGCCGAAGAAACTCATTCCCAGGTTCTAGATTGTGCTTACTCTCATGAAGTCTGGACTCGATTACAACATAATTACAATACTACAACCAAATTACGGTTGATGAAGTTGAAAACAGATCTTGTAACTTTGAAGAAAAGAACCGACTCAATACTAGTGAATTTCAATAAGGCTAAATCGATCTTTCATCAACTGGTTCAAATTGATCGTGCAATTTATGATGAAGATCTGGTGTTCATATATTAAAAGGATTACAGTCTAAGTTTAACGCATTCAAATCTTTAATTACAACTTAACAACTCAATAATAAGAATTTCATCACTTCTTAAGAGCTTCTAGTGTTGCTTTTATCTAAAGAGATTCGAGTGAATGATGAATCTAAAGTTGATCTTACCACAACTTCGGCAAATGTATCTCAACAACAACAACCACATCAATATTTTGCATATACTTATCAAGGTTCTAATACTTCTCAGTTTAATCCATATCATAAGTCTTCAGGTAATTTAAATTTTCCTCCTCTTGCTTATTTGAATTGGTCTTCTTCTGGTAACAGAGGTCATATACATAGAGCAAATATGTTTAGAGGAGGTGCTAGTTATCGTGTTGGTTTTAGATGAGGTAAATTTGATGATGGAGGCAGATTTGAAAGATCTAATGAACATCAATTTCATCCACCACCAATGAAGTACAATTATTACATTGAATGTCAAATTTATCGCAAACTAGGACACTCAACAAATGAATGTCGTTATAGATATGCTAACAGACAGTTCAATGATGCAAGCCTACAATTTACTTCTGATCCTTATTTTGAAGACTTTGATGAATTCTGGTGTCTAGACCCTGAAGCTTTTGCAACTTATACTAATGATACATCTGCTTCTATATCTGGCTAGTTGGGTTCCTGACTCATGAGCAACTCATCACATTACATCTGATTTATCAAATTTAAATCTACACTCTCCATACTAAGGTTCAGATCAAGTGCGTGTTGGTAATGGATCAGGTTTTCACATGACTCATATTGGCACATCTTTCTTTCAGAACGGCAATACTAAGTTTACTCTTTCTAATATCCTGATTGTTCCTTCTATTACTAATAAATTGATGTTCAATAAATGGATTCAAGTACTATTTTTCTTTTATTGATTCTTTTAGCAGGTTTACTTGGTTATATCCATTGGCTTACAAATCTGAAGTGTTAGATTCATTAAATTCAAATGCCATGTTGAGAATCTATTTAGCAGAGGAATTAAGTTTGTCCAGTCAGATTTTTTAGGGGTGGGGGGAGAATACAGAAATGTCTCAAATTACTCGGATTCTTGTGGTATGGCCACAGAGTCTCATTCCCTCATGCTCAGAATGGCACTGCAGAAAGTAAACACAGGCATATAGTGAAAACTGGTTTGGCTCTCCTATCTCATACTTCTTTTCCTTTGTTATATTGGTCTTATGCCTTTGAAGCAACTAATTTTCTAATAAATAGATTACGAACACCAACTATGAAGCAACTATCTCCCCTTGGGTGCTTATTCAAGTTGCAACCTGATTATAAAATTTTAAAGACCTTTGGATGTGCTTGCTATCCATGTTTAATACCATTTAATAATCATAAACTACAACCAAGGTCAGTGAAATGTATCTTTCTCGGCTGTAGTAACATGCACAAGGGTTATAGATGTCTCAATCCACTTGTTAACAAAATTATTATTTCAAGAGATGTTAAGTTTGTTGAAGATGAATTTCCTTATGCACATCTATTTCCTTAAATGCACTCTGGTAGTCCATCTCTGTCAACAATCAATTACCATCTGCTACTACTTCTCCTGTTCTTTCAAATGACATCGAGTCTACTGACTTACATCCACTACCTAATTTGTCTGATGCATATTCTTCAACATCCATTTCATCAACTACAGGTCCAGCAGTTACTTCTTCTATATCGGTTATCAATGATTATTCAATGACCACCAGGGGTAAAAGATGAATTTTGAAACTAAAGGTATATGCTTCAGAAGTTCAATCTGTTTGTGAAGATATTATTGTACCTACATGTTATACTGAAGCATGTAAGGACCCAAAGTTGAGAGCTGCAATGGATGAAAATATCAATGCTCTATTACAAAACGGAACTTGGAAGTTAGTACTTGCATTGGATGGTCAAAATATTATTGGATGTAAGTGGATATTCAGAATTAAAAAAAAATGCAGATGGCTCAATAGAAAGATATAAATCCAGGCTGGGCTAAAGGATATAATAAATAAAAGACATTAACTATCTAGATACTTTCAGTCCAGTGGTCAAGCCTACTACATTCAGAATGATCATTTCTATTTCTATTTACAAAGGCTGGCAAATAAGACAATTGGATTTTAAGAATGCATTTCTTCATGGTCACTTATTATAGGATGTGTTTATGGTTCAACCACCAAGCTACATTGATAAACTTATGCCTAATCATGTGTTCAAATTAAAGAGGTCTATATATGGTTTAAAACATGCACCTAGGGCCTGGTTTGACAGACTCAGTCAATTCTTGTTTCAATCTGGTTTTTCTTCTTCAAAAACTGATACTTCTCTCTTCTATAAGGTTACTGCTTCTGTTGCCATTTATTTTCTTATCTATGTAGATGACATATTAGTCACATAAAGCTCTCCTATAACAGTAAATCAGCTCATTCATGATCTAGGATAGGAATTTGCTATTAAAGATTTAAGACCACTTCATATATTTTTTCTTGGGTATCCATGCTACTTCCAATTCTGTAGGATTTTTTTTTTTCTTTTTGATAAAGAGACTGAAAAAACAGCAAAACTACAAGCAAATCATTCTCGGGTAATACACGCCCTGAATGTCAGCAGCAAGATTATTAATTATATCCTTAGGTGGACTAGTAAACCACACTCCCTCAAGAACTCTGTCAGCAGCTTTCTTCGATAAGGTGTCAGCAACAAAGTTGGATTCTCTGTACTGATTGACAAAGATAACATCTTCAAATTTTTCCTTCATATCAGCAATATCTTGAACAAGGCTTTTTAGATACCACGGTGGGGCAACTTTACCTCTGCAGAGCTGAATAGTATAGGTGGAGTCGCAATTAACCTCATGCTTTATAATCCCCAATTGAATAGCGAGTTGAAGACGATCCCTAGTAGCCCAAACTTCATCCACATTACTCCCATTCTGGAAAATGTATTTAGCATAGCCTGCCACAAAAGAGCCAGCATCATCTCTAACAACCCCTCCAATTCCTGCAAAAAGAGAGTTAGTAGCGGAACCATCCGTATTTAACTTGTAGTAACCATTCTTAGGGCAGTGCCATCTAACTAAGACTTCTCGCCTGCAATTAACTCTTTGCTCTTTGTGTATCACAGCAAAGTAATACTCTCTGGCATTCCTAATAGCTAAAGCAAGAGTTCTCAAAGCAACGAATCTTTCACCTTCATGATTGAGTCTGTTTCTATTATTCCATATACTCCACAAAATGAAGGGAATAATATAACACCACCTAATACCACCAACAATTACATTCAAAGACAATAATCGTTTTAAATAAGTAGGCAACATTACATCCAGCTCAGTCCTCACACTTGTCATATCATGTAGCTTATTCCAAATTGGAAAGACTGAAGAACAATTGAAAAACAAATGGTAAACAGTTTCAAAGTCACAATGACAAAACGAACAGCCATTGGAAGAGGTAATACCTTTTCTATAAAGAGACTCATTAAGATTTAGTTTGTTGTGGCAAAATTTCCACAAAAAGAATTTAATTTTCTGTGGGCATTTGATACTCCACAAGAACTTCCAGTCCATATTGGTATTAGCATTACCAACTTTCCTGGAAATTAAAAAGTTATAAGCCTCTTTAACACTCACAGTACCATTTTTTCCATGAATCCATACCCTTACATCATTCCTACCATCATTTGTGGGAATAGGGATAGAATAAACTTTCCTTTTGATCTCGTTAGAAATGAGATTATCAACTTCCGCGAGATCCCACTGTTTCGTGGTTGGGTTTATAACACCACTAATTCTAGGAAAATTCACATCACTCGGATTAGTAATTGCAGTCAATGGAAGTTCAATGATCCACGAATCATTCCAGAAGTCCACTTGGCTCCCATCGCCAATGCACCACCTAAGACTACCCTTAATGATATCTTTCCCCTGAACAAGACTTCTCCAGCTAGCAGTACAACATTGTTTTGTCTTACTAGACCAGAAATCAGTATCTCTAAAATATTTAGCCTTTAAAAGGCTAGCCACATCAGATTCAGGGTCCTCACTAATCCTCTAAGCCATTTTAGCAAGCAATGCTAGATTATTTAGTTCCATATCTCTTAAGCCTAGACCACCATGAACAACAGGGCTACAAACAGTTAACCAATTGATATTATGCATTTTCCTAGAGTCTTTATCCCCTCCCCACAAGAAATTTCTCCTAAATTTGTCAATCTTATTGACTAAACCTTTAGGCAATTTCAGCATGGACATCACATGGTTTGACACCGGGTCAAGAACATACTTAATTAAGACAGATCTCCCAACTATATTTAGAGATTTAGATTTCCATCCAATCATTCTATTGCTATGTTTTTCAAGCAAATCGTTAAAAGTTTTTTCAGACACTCTCCCCCATTGCAAAGGTATACCCAAGTACTTACCTGGAGTCCTAGCAACTTGAACATGAAGCGCCTTAGCCATTCCCATAGTAAAGCTCCTACCCAGATTGCTAGAAGTCAGTAAGGTGGACTTAGCATCACTCACCACCTGTCCAGACCTGCAGCTAAATTTATCAAGAATCATTCTCAAATTGCAAGCATTTTTGTAGTTTTCCTTAAGGAAAATAATGTTATCATCTGCATATAGAGAATGAGTAATCATAGGAGCTCCCTTAGCCACAGTAAACCCCTGCAAGAACTTTGAGTCAATACCATGTTGGATAAGTCTTGACAAAGCTTCCAAACATAAAATAAAAATGTAAGGGGATAAAGGATCACCTTGGCGGATACCATTTTGAGGAGTAAACTCCTCACTAGGGGCACCATTAATAAGGACTTGGAAAGAAACAGAGCTAATGCAAGTCATAATCCAACTAACCACTTTATCAGCAAAACCCACACATTTCAGGATTTTAGCAATAAACGGCCAACTTATCCTTTCATAAGCTTTATCAAAGTCAAGTTTGAGAGCCATCCAGCCCTTAGTACCTTTTTTTGTTTTGAAAGAATGGATTATTTCATTGCATATAATAGTAGAATCAAAAATAGACCTACCCTCAATGAAAGCATGTTGATTCTTAGAGACTATTCTATTCATAACAGGACGAATCCTATTAGTAAGGATTTTTGTTATGATTTTCATAGCAAAATTACAGAGACTAATAGGCCTATAATCTTTGACACCAGTGGAAATATTTTTCTTTGGAATCAAAGCTATAAAAGTTCTATTAAGTCTGTGATCAAGGATTCCAGAGAGAAAAAATCCCTAACTAACTTGATAATGCTTGGGCAAACAGTACCCCAATACTTTTGAAAGAAAATCCCCTGGAAACCATCAGGATCGGGAGCTTTAAGCGAACCCAATTGTCTCATGGAAGATTTTATTTCAGTAACCAACACCTCTCTAGTGAGATTGTTGTTTTCATTAACAGAAATTATGCTAGGAAAAAGACTCTCAATTTCAGCATGATCTAAACTAGTAGTGGTAGAATTAAAAACAAAACTGAAATGGTTCACAATTTCCTTTTCAATATCATCAGCAGAAGTAATCCACTTACCAGCACTATCTTTCAGCATACAAATGGAATTCCTTCTCCTTCTAACCAGAGTAGAAGTATGAAAGAATTTTGTATTAAGATCCCCCTCTTTAAGCCAATCAACTTTAGATTTCTGTCTCCAGAAAATTTCTTCCAACTTAAGCAAATTCAAATAATCACACAGACAATTAAAACCATGTAGTTCTTAGCATCAGCAGTAGGAGAGTTTTCAAAAGCATTCTGAGCAAAATTTAAATTCGCAAAAGCTTATTCAATCCTATTATAAAGATTGCCAAAAACATTCTTATTCCAATTTTTAATTTCTTTTTGTAATCTTTCAACGTTCTCGAAATAGTTATGGTTATTATTACTAGTAGGTTTATGCCAGTACTCCTTAACCACATCATTATATCTAGAATCACTAGCCCACATGGCCTCAAACCTAAAAGGTCTTTGTTTAAGCTTCGTTTTAGGTTCCAGATCAATCAGCAAGGCTCTATGGTCTGAATTGAAATAAGACAAATGAAGTACCTGGACATTTTTGAAGCTTTTGCACCATTCATCATTAGCTAAAACACGGTCTATCCTTTCTTTGATGTTTGCAAGTCCGACCCGTTTGTTATTC
This sequence comes from Papaver atlanticum, assembly GCA_023531105.1. Classification (NCBI taxonomy): domain Eukaryota; kingdom Viridiplantae; phylum Streptophyta; class Magnoliopsida; order Ranunculales; family Papaveraceae; genus Papaver; species Papaver atlanticum. Next base: position 1,670,940 of record JAJJMB010005771.1, on the reverse strand, counting down.
CACGTGAATCGTGGCCCATGCGCTCCCAAATCAATTAAACCACACTGATTCATTACATCTTTAAGCTCTTTCATCTGACTTGCAGACGGTTCTTTTCCACCAGCTTTTTCATTTCTCGCACCAATTGTATTTAAATCACCCATAACCATATAGCCTGAATTACTAACCTCAGAAATTGCATGAATTTCCTCCCAAATTTTCTTTATGGTGACTTTATTAGTACTCCCATAAATAGAGGACAGGATCCACGGGCTCTTGAATTTAGCTGTAACAACAACATGAATGGCCAACCTAGACACTTTAGTAGCTTGAATATCCACCTATTTCGGATCCCACAACAAACACATACCCCCTGAGAAACCTTCAGGATCAATCACAATAGACTTAGTAAAACCCAATTGTCCAACAAAATGAGCAGCATGTGTAGCAAGCACTCTAGTCTCTAACAGAGCCACAATAGTTGGCCTATGTCTCTTAACTAACTTCTTCATAACCCGAACAAAGGAGAGTTTGGAAGCACCCCTATAATTCCAAACTAATATCTTCATAGATAAATTATCAATACAGCTTGCAAAAGACACAAGCCTAACTGGACCACTAGCAAGTGGCCTCTCCATTCTTCTTGCAATCGCTGCCTTGTTCAACTCCAGAATTGGAATGAACCTTGTCTTGAACTGCCATTGGTAGAAATGATCCGCATCCAAACGTGTATTGAACTGTATCTCGAACTTCCAAAGATCGCTTGGGCTTTTTATTAGTGCCGGAGTTTCCACCATTGGAGCCATTTCTGCTACTAGTGTTGTTGCTTCTGGCCACATCCTTGACACGCATTCTAGATCTTCTGTCACACTCCATTCTTTTTTTTCCTCTTTTCTTGGTTTTAAGTGAACCCATTGACAAAATTCCACATTTAGAGTGCCCAAAATCCTAATACTCAAGTTCCATGAACACTCTTGGGTTATTCCCTAGTAGTATTAGTGTGCATAAATAGTAGACAAAAGTACTAGATATTTGAGCATGCTCGATACATGTCAAGTGGAGGGAGTATTGGGCTTCTGAGTAATTTACCATGTTAGTATCAAAACAAACAATAATTCTTAACGGACCGCCAAAACAGACATCATAAAAACCGTGTCCAATGTGGCGCCTCCATGGCACATACATTTCTCTTTCCAACTGTAAAACTGGTCCCATTATTTGTGTAAAAATTATACTTCTCTCTCTCTCTCAGAACAAGTCTCTCTGTTCTTCATCAAATCTAGTCTAATCCTTTGATTTAATTTGTTTTCACCATTTTTTCCGAGCAAATTTGAGGACGTATCTGAAAGTAAGCAAGTTTAATTTTTCACCATTTCTTTTTTTACTTCACAAATTTTGGTTTCTTAAAAATTGCTTGTTTTCATCCACATCTTTTGTTTATGTAGACACGATGCTACTCAGTTTGATATTTATAGTTTGATGTGTACACCATAATAATCATGCTAAGCAATTAAAATTCTATGGCACAAGCTTAATATACAACAACTTTTTTGATGTTTTTCGGCTACTGACTAATCAAGATGGCAAGATATGAAATTGGTTGATCTTAACCACAGGAGATCCTGCAATTCAAACATAAGCTTGGGTTCCGACCAAATTCAAAAACTCCAAGATACATGACACTGTTACTTTCTGTAATGGTCAACTTTCTAATTAGGCTCAACTAGTTTCACAAATTGCCAGAAGATTTAAGATGGTTATTATAGACTTTCTAGACGGACTAATTGCCAAACATATAAACTAATCCTAAGTGTTTCAGAACGATTAATTGTTTGTCTGAGCTTCTTTTATATCCCTAATTCTCTGAGTCTCTAATTCTCTAAAGAAGTGTAATGATCATATTGATCAATTCTGTATATGAAGCCGGCTATTATTTCCAATGTTAAACATGACAAAGGAAGCTTACAATTTGTTTGTGTATGTTATTTGTGGATTCATGCTAATTAAACTGGCAGCAACATTAGAGCATACGGATGGCAACATGAACAATAGTTTTTTTTGGAGGTTGGCACATTTTAGGTAATGGAGGTGGGTGGTACTTGATTTGTGCGGTGCTTTTGTTATTTTAGTTCTGAAATAGATACTAGGAAGGTGGGTGTCTGTTACTATCTCTCTACCTTCTCAACTTGTTATATGAACTCTACCTCAACGATGCAAAATCAACTTAGTACCTATCTCCCTACCTTTTGATTTTTCTGTATGCTAGCTACTTCTTCACAAACACATCTTCAGAGAATATGAAAGAAGATATCTTGACCATGTCTGATTTGAAATTTTAGGCTATATGAAAATGGGAAAAAAAAGTCAAAGACTAAACGTCCAAATATTTTTTGTTTTGACATAAACTAAACGTCCGAGGACTCCATCACGAAAGTAAGAATAATGAAATTTCTTCAGTTGTTTGAGGTCTAAGTCGAAAGAGCTCATTGTCGAACTGACCGTGAGAGAAGAGAGATATCTAAATCTTGACGGACGCAAAGCATCCAAATAAAATATAAATATCAACGGCTGTGGTGCAACAAACAGCTTTCCAGATTTCACAGAAGAAGTCAGAAGCCTTTTCTCCTTCTCTATCCACCCATCATCTCCACGTCGGATACGGTTTTTAAATATTTTTTTATACGGTCTGTAAAGAATTACCGCAAAACAAAAGGAAGGAAGAAAAACTTAGATTGGTATTACTTCTTCTCATTTTTCCTTTTTCTTTTCCTTCCTATGCTGAATTCTTTCATTCCCTGAAAATTGAGAGAACACGACTAAAATCACAAAAAGGTAGTAATTTCTGTGGACAGTCACATCAAGTTGCTTATGGCGTACATACATGTTGGTTGAGTTACAAATGTAGGAGAGGAATTTCTGTTCCTAAACCTAGAATTTGATTCGAGGCTGATACAAAGAAGGTGCTGTGGTCGTGGGGTTTTAGGCGATGAACGATAGGAGATTAAGAGGAGTTCTAGAGTCTTGATGTGGCTATAAAAGTTGGTTTGCTGTAAATCAAATTCTAATTGAGTTTGAGTGATATCTTCATGCGTGAAAGCGGCCAAGAGGATGGTGTTAATGGTGTTAGTTTCAGTAATTGTGAATGTTTAGAATTTTGGGTTTTCTGCAAATTCCATTTTACAGGGAAGGAGAACTACAAATTGAGGTTGATCATATCACAACAAGCTCATCTCTTTACCAATACCAGAGCGCCCACAATCTGTTCGATAAAATGCTCCAAAGAGGAGATAAATGGTTAGAGGTTCTTACCACTTCCCTTACATGTTTTTATGAATTTTGACTTGATGAATTTGTAAAAGTGGCAATAGCATGTGGGTTTGAATGCTGTTAATGTTACTGTCAAAGTTGAGTGTCTTGACCTATGCATGAAATTTATCTGATAACAATTGAAAAGATAACTCATGCCATGTTTCGTGTAAAGTTTTAGCATGAGTTTTTGTATGGTGTATTTATATATTTTTAGAGAGGGAAAATTTACCGCTACTGCCGGTACGGACAGGTAACAATCGGTTGGTTAGGCCAAATGTTGATGGGTAGTGAGCAATGACGGTAGATTAATGGATGGCTGGTCACTGATCGTAAGGGGCTCTTATTTCTTTATTTACATATTCATTTATGGATTTTGATGTTCATTAATTTTGTGTGATGTGGGATCTCTTTCTAGCATCTGTGTCGATTACAAATGATTATTGATACCTGCTCGCATGACTGTTCTAACGGTTTGTTACATAATCCATAAGTGGATAACAAATATAGATGATTGTGTTATGCTGTAGTCAAGTGATTAAAATCTCTTTCGTTAACTTGCCAAACTTCTTAGGTTTGCCTAATTTATATTGTCACTTTTGTACCTTTTAATGGAGAATTATGTGAGCTGGTTGCAGGTTGTATCTAAGAGACTTTTAGCTAAAGAACAAATGAGTTCTCAGTAAGAAATAAGAGTTAATGGGGTGAAGAATGCCTAGTTTACACTCAACCGTTGCTCACTCTAATGCTTTATAAAATGTTTGGCTTTACTTGGACGGGTGGGTAGAGAGATAAACTTGTATTAGCTATGTTTTGAAATCTGAAATCTAGAATAGAATTCATTTGCGAGACGCTGCACGAGCAGCTGTTTAGAGGCCAACATTTGTGCGCATAGGTGAAGATTTAGCTGATATTCCCTTCACATTAAGTGTTCGCTTAAGTGTCCTCTATGGCATATTAAAAGGGCATGTTGCTCGGAGTTGTAGTTTGGAAGATAGGGCTTAGAATGTACAGGCAGTCCAAGCTGATAATTTCTGAATTCAGCACATGTGTCGGTTTTGCCGTGTGATTTTAGGCCATTAAGACTCTGAATTAGGTATCGGTTTCTTCTAAGAATCTGTAGAGGGTTGTATGATCTTTCCAAAATGATAGAATATGCTTGATTTGGTTCTGTAATTTAGAAATTATGGCTTCTCAAACATAGCATGTCAGTGCTGGGAAATCTGGAAAACTGGAGTACTCGATTTTCTGTCAGACCCATTTTGGCAACAGTTTCGACCCTCATAGAAATAGAATTAGCTTAAGGTCTCTTCTAATCAAATAGGTGCCTCTGAAAGCTGGTTCTAACGGGATATTAAGTGTTCTGTTCCGACTTATATGTAGTGAGATATGGCCTAAAGGGTAAAGTACGTTGAAGCTGAAATTCTGCAGAATTGCAGTTCCGAAATGAACTATGTGCAGACTTTTGAACAATCTTTCCTACCCAAACTTTTAGTTGCATTTTTATTGTGAAAGAAGAATGTTTCTAGTTTCTAAATTGATATTATTTGTCGGCTTCTGATCTCTAACGAAGTCTTTATGAATTTCTGATTGTAAGTGATTAGAAATGCAGTTTTCGGCGCTTAAAGTCTGTCATACTTGATTACCTGTTCGTAACACATGTTGACTTGAATGTGACGAGATACATTTTACTTGCTTTCTTTACTTTTAAGTTCACTCACTTAATCATTTGATATATTTATTCATTAAGGAGAAGTAATATCTTAGTTCCGTACCGTTGAATATAGTTGATTGTCATATGCCAAGATAATTAAATGTATTTTGTGTATAGATAATACCAGTATTACTAGTTAGGTATACAGTCACGCTTTGAAGGAAAAGGCATGTGCGTGGTAGTCTGACACAGTGAGTAGCCGTTGGCTTGCGGCAATGCTATTCGGTATATATATATATATATAAAGAACCAACAATTATATGTATTCTTTGTATCCATTGTGTTTAGTGTGAGCAGAATTAAATGGGAACTTGATCCTGGAAGGTGAATGTTATATGATTTTGTTCCTCTTTATACCTAGTGGATGGTGCAGCCACTTGTTAGGGTGGATGAGCTAGTAATATAGATTTCTTAAGTCTATCAGCCTTTATATGAGTGTCGATATCGTTAGATGCTTGAAGCATGTTAAAACCTTTGGACTTGCTATGTCTTATTTCCTGGATTAAGATAATTGTGTCGACTGCTTGTTGTTTATGGTTAAGAGATGATTGCCACTTAAAAATATGGTTCATATCATCTAACAAGAGATAGTTGTTGCCATTATAAGCAATTCATACTATCTAAACAAAGATTGACGAACTACGGTCGTGCTTGATCCCTTCGAGCAACGGAGAGGGTACATAGGCAGCCGCTATGCGGTTCAGCACAACACTACATGGTTGTTCATATCATCTGAAAGTGTTGGTTGCTGTTTCGACAGTTCATACCATCTGTTCGGAGATGATTGCAACCTTGACATCGGCAACTGGCCGTATAAATTATTGGAGTTGGCAACTGGCCTTCTTCCATTTTTGGCAACTGGCCATTATTAGAATCGGCAACTGGCCGCGTATAAATTATTGGGGTTGGCAACTGGCCATTGTTAGAATCGGCAACTGGCCGCGTATAAATTATTGGGGTTGGCAACTGGCCATCTCCCATTCTTGGCAACTGGCCATTGTTAGAATCGGCAACTGGCCGCGTATAAATTATTGGGGTTGGCAACTGGCCATCTCCCATTCTTGGCAACTGGCCATTATTAGAATCGGCAACTGGCTTTATAAATTGTTAGAATTGGCAACTGACCATATTAATTGTTAGAATTGGCAACTGGCCATATAAGTCTATTATTTTTGGCAACCGGTCGTCTCTCATTTTGACAACTGGTCGTCACTCATAATTGCAGAATGAATGCTAAACGTGCTTGCTTGTAATGTAGTTTGTGTAATTCGAATTCGAGTTGCTCAGAAGAATTTGAAGGTCCGGTTACTTGAGTGGCGTATCGGAGAGTCGGAGTTTGCTAAACGGGCTGAAACCCGGTTCGCTGGAAGTCCAGATTCTCTGATCCGTCACATCTTCCCTTCCCTGGTTTAGAAACTCCTCCGGATCCATGTAAGTCCAATTTGAAGGGGGAAGCTTAGCGGGATCATTACCTGATTGACTCTATCCAAAAATACATTCCATTCCAACTGCTCCTATGTATGCACCACCTCTGGCAATATCTGGTTCATCTGCCTTCTTAGATGTGCAATGTCCTCCATCATTTGAAGCCTTAAGTCCACCTGTGTTATCTGCTCTATCACTATTTCTGTTAAGTGGTTGGCCATTGCTTGCAGCTCCACCTGAGCTCTTCGAACAAGAAGGTCTTCCACCTTCCAAGAAACCTCAAATTGTCTTAGCGAGACTTAAGAGAGAATTTGTTGGAATGGATTGTAGACCTCCATCTGATTTTCTGCTTCCATTACTATCACTGAAAACCATTTTTCCTTTACCTTTATTTACAGGCTCACTAGCAATATCTTGAATGTCATTTAAAACACCTCCACTACCAGAATTAAGGTTCCTTCTGTTCGAATTCCTTCCATGATGTGCTTTAAATAAGACATCATTAGGCATAGATCCACCAACTTTATTCACATCTCTGATTTGTAACTGTCGTTCCTACCTGTTAACATTCCTACCACTTACAACATTAAAATGTGAATTACTGTTACAAATTTCGGCATTCAATGCCCCCTCTCTGTCAAGTCCAGTCATGTCCACTTCACTTATCTCAAGAGCAGTATATTACTAATTTTTTAGTGAAGACTAAAATGTAATCAACAAATCCATGCAGTACACCTTTTGCAATTGTTGCTCCACCTACTTAGTCTCCAGCTTTGAAGATCATGTTCTTTATAGAAGCACTGTGGGAGCTTTATAATATGCTACTATCACTAGACCAGATATTGCATTTGCTGTGAACAGGGCTTGTCAGAACATGCAACATCCATCTGAAGCTGACTGGTCTGCTGTCAAGCGCATACTCAAATATCTGAATGACACTTATCTTCTGGGTTGCAGTTTAAAAGATATTCTTCTCTACAGCTACATGCTTACTCTAATGTTGATTGGCCAGGTGATTTCAAAGAAAGAAGATCTACTAGTGGCATGACAATTTTCATGGGTCCTAACTTGATCTTTCGGTTCTCTCACAAGAAGAAGACTGTGTCTCGTTCCAGCACAGAGGCTGAATATAGAGATCTAGCTGATGCTACATCTGAACTGGTATGAGTGCAGTCTCTTATTGATGAATTGTGTTTTCACTCCCTTGGGGTTCCTGCTCTGTGGTGTGATGACATGGGTGCAACCTATCTTACAGCTAACCTTATCTTTCATAATCGTATGAAGCATATTGCAATAGCCTTTCACTTTGTCAGAGAGTTGGTTACGGCAAAAGCTTTAGCAGTTCATTTTTTATCTACACAGAATCAGATTGCAAACATTTTTTACTAAGGGGCTATCGACTACCAGGTTTGCTACTTTGAGACTCAAGATCAGTGTCTCTTCATAGACACTGGACTTGCGTGGGGTGTAAGACTATTGACTTATTCTGGTCAATATAACTTTGTGTGTTTTACATGTGTGCCACTGATTAATGTCAGTTTTCTATTGGTGATACAACCGGACAATCCTGTAACCGGTTCTCTGTAAAAGTTTATATAGCAGGTGTCTGAGACAGTCGTGTTTGTAATTTGAATTGAGAAGAATGAAATGAAACCTAAATCAAAGAGAGAGGTTTAACGACCCTAATGCTCTTCACATGAAAAATATTTAATATTATATATTTAGTATGATTTGATTTACAAGTAGTTGTTTTTTTGAATACCAGATAATATTATATAAATATATATACCCTGCAGGTTATCAATGCAATCATCTCGTTTAGTAATGAATTTTTTTCTTCTAGTTTTAAGTTTTTGCTTCTTTGTTTTGTTTTGTTTGTCTGAATACGCTTATTTCAAATAACTGGTAGAAATCCTTGTCACTAGATGGGCACCAACACCCTTCTGTATGACAATGCCTAATCTATGAAAAAAGAAATTACATTTCTTTGCACTAACATCAAACCTAGACAAATGCAACCTCTTCAAAAGATCCACAAAATCCTCACCCAGTTCCCCGAACGTCGTGAAAGCCATAACACCAAAACCAAAACCTTGAGCCAAGCATTTTTCAAAATATTTTTTGTGTTTACGTGAAATGACAATCTTCAAGGCTAACCATGGTTGAAAATCACGAACTCCTCCTCCCGTAAAAGGTGACACCCCAGTCACATCTAAACAAACATCATGCCCCCTATCCCAGTTGTAAACCATAATATCCACAGGTCGAAGAGTCTCACCAGCGTTAGACAGCAAACCCAAATCGACTTCTTTTCTAGCAGGTACTCCAGCACGATTATGGTTTACAACTGGGATAGGGGGCGTGATGTTTGTTTAGTATCAGCAGGTTCGATCCTGACCTGTGCCAACTTCGTTTATTATCAGCCGGCAGTAGCCTCAATACTACCATTCCTAGGATCTTTCTCCCACTATAATATTAAATTTTTATTTTTCAGGTTTTTCATTCATATTTATTTTATCAAACCCTAATTTTAATCCCGTAGTTGAAGTAATCAGATATTTTTGAGATGGGATCGGCACACTTCTTTAATTTGGCCCTTTTTGGATTTTTTTTTTTTTTACTTATCGATTGTTTTGATACGTTCTATCGGTACTTTTAATGATTATATAGATCCAGTTCTTGATATTAGGGGTCTTCTAATCAATTATATTTTCTCTATGGTTGCGCGGTTCTTTATCAAATTTTATAAACCCTATTTTGCAGGGTATTTTTATATCGATTTGTATGCTCCATCAACGGTTCTGTGAATTTTGTTGTTTTCGGCGGTTTTGTTAATCGATATGTTTTTTGGCGACGCACTTTCTTCTTAGAACTTTTGGGCGTTTATTGGCATTGTACTTCGCCAACAACTTTCATGGCCAATCTCATGTAGTTTTTCAATCCTTATGAGATTTAGGAAAGGTGTTAGAGTATAAGATTGGTAATGATATTTTATATGGAAATATATACTTCACATAATAGAGTCACTTAAGTGCTCATATAAATTATATAAAGTTGAAATTTAGTGTTTGATGAAAATTATATGTCTTCAGGTTTAGTTTGGAATGATTTTCTGATTTTATTTTATTTTTTATATGATGAAACAAAACTTGTAGATCATGATTTATTTTTGGAATTCATATTGAATTGTTTCAAAGGTTATTTGTACAATAGTAACAGATTCTTACCAGAGCCTGCCTTAGGTACCCTGTTTTTAGAAATTAAGGGTTGGTATTTGGACTACAATTTCTTCGTTTATACGGAACCGCTTTAGAATCAAACCATGTATTAAAAGATCCTATTATTAGTTATATATCAATCCTCCTTACATATATGTCGGAGACATCATAAGTGTTATGGGATTTGGACTATGTAGATCCAAAATGTTAATGGGATTGTGGCAAATCACTCCCCGCTAATGCATAATGAACTGCAAAAAAAAATTGGTTATGGTGATATCCATCGGCAACAATAACCATCAAATAAAGGAAAAAATGGTTAAATATATAGATTAGATCCAAGATTCATAGATCCATCAGTTTAAAAAAGGAAGTCCAATCGTTCCCGCTCAACAGGTGCCGGAGTAGGTAGGGGTTGATGGTGGATTTTTGACAAAAGCGAAAATCGTAAAACCGCCTGTGTCGTGTAGCTGAAATTCAAAATTTATATATAAGTGTTACTGGGCCTATATTTTGTTCAACAATGGTGAAGAGACTCTTACTCATATCTTCCTTCAGTGAAACTTTGTGTCCCATGTATGGATGCATGTTAACTTTGATATGCAGTACGTCATTAATGGTACTTCTACATTCCATGATTGGCTCAATAACTGATTTGATAACCAAGACAGAAATTGGTCCGCAATGGATTGGTATGATTTTTGTGGCATTGTAAGTTATCATGTTTGGAAAGCAAGATGCAACTTAGTGTTCAGAAAGACAAAGCAAAATAGTGGTGAAACTGCTAGAACTGAGTCAAACACATTAACAGTTCCATGAATGTGAATAAAATTGACTTCGACATTATGCAGTCTCTTTATTATAATCCCATGAATGATGAAACACATGAAATAATCAATATTGGATGTGATAGGTATAAGGTTTTCATATCTTTAAGGATAAACATTGCTCTATCAATCAAATCCTGTCATTATTTATAGGTTGGATTGACTCTTTATGATTGTGCAGGTACCATAGTTGAAGCAAGGGGATCGCATGCTGACTGTAGTACCAGAGAAGAACTAGAAACGAGAGGGGTAAAGATGCTTTCCAATGGGCAATACAAGTGTATACAATATTATATTTGAACCCACTTTTATGTTGTTAACAAGAATGTATGCAAAAGCCTGTGAAAGAAGATACAATATTAGTGATGATATCAGGATCACACCAACTAATTGCATACATTTTAAAGTCCTGGCCGGCTTATATTTTGAAAAGTAGATTTGATATTGTAGAGGCATCTCATAACGCTTGGTCGGATAAAATCTTTGGGTAATCTTAAGCAATTTTCAATTCCAGTTCTGGAATACTAATGTAACCACTGCTCTTTATCTCCCTCTACGCAATGAGGAAGATGAGAGTTTAATCAATGTAAGAGGTTTCTCTTTTCTTTTTTTCTTTTTTTTAAAATATGTATTTTGTCAGTCACGCCACATTTTTCTTTAAGAAAAAGATCGACTCAATTAAAGGGTTATTCATTGTCCTTTTTCAAAACTGATTTGATAATTGAAGAGGTATAATCCACGACTATTGTTAAACACGGGAAACTCGAACAAAACTGAATAAATTCCATCAATTTAATCTTCAGTTACTTCAAATCAAAACAAAATTGAAACAATAGTGTAACATGAAAAAAAAAAACCTTGGTATAAAACAGAAACAATTAGTAACATATATATACGTTTCTAATTCGTTTTTCATTGCAAAACAAAAGATTTTAGTTAAAGCTAAGTTGGACCGAATTCTATTGAATCTCCTCACCGCTCGCCGTAATCTAGTGTATATTTTTATCATATGGGTGATAGGACTAATTAAAAAACTTCGTAGAACGAAGAATTATATTTTTACTGGAAGAAAATATTTAATTTCATTTAATTTTAATCAAATACAAATAACCATAAAATAAATATACTATCGTTTTTATTACATTTAGAAAACATAATTTTTCCAATCGCACACAGATACACTACAGTTTGGTTTTGTTCCGTTTTCCTAATTAATTAAAGGAATGAAAAATAAATCAAACCAAAAACAAAAGAAGAAAAAAGACTTATTAACACTTGGGCAGATCAGAAGGTGGCGGACGGAGCGATGTTGCTGCTGTTGGTCCATTCTCAACTACAAACGCTGTCCCTAAACCCCACGGCATGTGTACGTCCAAGTGGCAATGCATGAACCATACACCTGTACAAGATTAAGAGTTTAGTTAGAAAAGTATGATTAATGCAAACTAATTACATGGGGGTGTGTTTGTAATTTTACCTGCATTATTGGCACGGAATCTGACAACAGCCCACCCACCAGCCGGCACACCAATGGTGTTTCTCTCCTGAGGATCGTCGAGGTTGAATTTCTTTTCATCCACAGTGGAATTGTAATTTCCAAATCCTTGAGCTAAAACATGGAAATTAAACCCGTGTAGATGAATGGGGTGATTTTCAATTCCAATCAAAGCGGTATTTTGGAATATCATTTCCACCGTAGAATTGAACTTCAATTTCTTAACTTTAGTTGACCTTTCTGTGAAAGCTAGACCGAAGCTTAAATTTGAATTAGTATAATCAAAAACTAATGGTGGGTTGTTAGGAAAGTCTTCGGTGTAAATCCCAGAAACGTTATTGTAATGTGCCTCCAACATTGACAATGTCGAAGGTAACTCAAACGAGTGGTTGTTCATACTTGCTGAGAAACGCAGGTTTGTTCCGAATGGGCTGTTTGAACAGTTTTGGTTGGCGCCACAGGGACTAACTCCTAACCCAAAGGTTATAAACATCTTCTCGTCTATTTTTGTTGGCACAGGTACCCAGAATGGCCCTGTTTTCAGACCAGTTAAATTTGAGAAGAATTTGTGAGCAGTTGGTGTGTCATTGAAAGCTGGTAAGGTTGGCATTATTGGAGTGGAGGAGGAATTTCTAGAACGGCTGCTTTTGTATTGGATGATACCGACCGTGGCATTTGTGACAAACTGAATTCCAGCAGCACTGATGTACGGGTGTGCTGCCATGTAATAATCTCCAACAGGTTGATTGGCGTTTAAGAGAACATCGGTTGTTTGCCCTGGACCGGTAACAACTACGTCTGTGACGTAAGGGTTTGTGTAACTTGCATCGATTGCAACCACTGTCATGTTGTGATTGGCTATGCTGAAGAAGAACTGGTTATTGAGTGCAGCATTGATAATTCTAAGTAAATACGTCTTGCCTTTTTGCACTTGGATTTTGTGTGTCTCTGCACCAACAAATATATCAGCATTACTGCATTAGTAACTCGCAATTTAGTCAGAAGACATGAATGATAACTAGCATATAGTGATATGCTTACGATTTTCAGAACATGGGAATTGATCACCAAGACGGCCATTGATCGTATAAGCATCAGAAATATTTGGTGCACCACCAAAGTTCAAAGACTCTTCCTCCACATCGTACACATTAGCGTTCCACCATTCACCTGAATATACACATACCGGATATTTTTAGGCAGAAAGTAAAAAATAATTTCTCAGTATTTAGTTAATAAAGACTCATATATACCACCAGTACCTAATAAGATAGGAAATTCTTTTTCTGGTTTTTTGAACGGGTATTTTTGACCGGGTCGAGGACGGATAATCAAGGCACCATAAACAGTGGCGCGGAGATAAGAGGTGTGAGCATGCCACCACAGAGTTCCTTCTTGGCCAGTGATATTGAATCTGTAGGTGAAACTGTTCCCTGGTAGGATTGGACATTGAGTTACATATTCTGGCCCGTCGGCCCATCCACTAAATAGCTGAAATATTCCGTGCCTGTTTGAAAAATGTCACAACAGTACATTAATTTTGGATATTAAAAATACAAATGAGATAAGAAGATCCTGATTTATTATATTATATATATATATATTAGTTAATCCAATTAATCATCTAAAAAGATTACAGATTGCCATGAAAGATCCACAATAATATATTAAGAAACTTCAGCAATGATAGAAGACCATCAGAAAATCATTGAATTGTGTTCCGCGAAATCATTGAAATGATGCATATATATATGCGCTATTAGAATGATGAATGAATTACCAGTGGAGGGTCAGATTGTATGGTGATTTGTTCAGCACATGAACTACGAGTGTGTCGCCTTCGTTGACGCTTATAGTTGGGCCCGGGAGACTGCGGTTCACCGCTGTTATAACTTGTTGTTGGCACATTCTTGTGACAGTAAAATTACCTACCTGCGGCGACAAACATAATTAAGTAAGAACGTAAAACATTATTACTACTACAATTTAGTTTTAGTAAGCAATATTTACCAAAGAAGTTCTTAAATTTTTATCAGATGTTGATTATATATTCGACCGTTCTAAGCATATTCGTTAATTAGAGTAATCAACAAGTTACTACCAACTCATGTACATAAATTCTCTTTTCTTTTCGATATAACCTTTCATTTTCAAAAAAAAATATAATAATAACGAATTACCACCACCTAACTAATAAAATAATGCAATAGAAAACAAAGTCTGAACCGAAAAAAATTGACACTTCCAAAACCATCAAACAGTAACCTACTACAAGGCGGCAAATGAAATAACTAATTAACAAGTTTTCGTGGGTAGACCTCTTTGCCCTAAATTTACTATATACACTTGAATATTTTCAAAAGAAGTTTAGCTGTGTTCAGGAAAAAAGAAAAACTTGCTGATGAAGAATTGGATGCATGGCAGAATATCACGTTTGGTTTCATATATGATCATGACTGATCATGAAAAACAAATCTATTGTAATTAAGTCCGAAATGCATGATGATGTTTTGTTATATGCACAATCATAAATTTAGATCTAAAACTAACTCCTAAAGTATTGAAACTTCAAAGGAAAATCGAGAAAACAAAATTTACGAAAGTTGAAAAAGGAAGAACAGTTAACTAAAGACTTTTGCTGAGTTCTAGTCATTTACATCAAAAGTGTGCTCAACGACTTTAGCTGAAGCCGAAGAAGAAAGTAGAGCACAAGCAGCAGTAGCACAGACGAGAAAGAACACGAGACGTTCCATGCTGATCATGGCGATGATATATATGTAAACAGCTACGTGCTGTCTATGTAATTATTAGACGACGTAGAAGATGAAGATTATCAGAGTTGACAGGGGATCGATATACTTAGAGAGAGAAGCTTGCTATATGTTTCTTATGGTAGATCAAAACAAGCTAGAAAAGATGTTGTTGTAAGAGAATGAAATGTGATGTCTATATATAGATAATCTGAAAGGGAGACAACATACCAAAACTACACAGGTCAAGGAAAGATATGCGAAAGAGAGAAATGATAATAAATGGTGACTGGATTGATCTTTGTGATTGCGTGACAGCATTAGTCAAAATGCAATCTATCTTTTTACTCTCATCTTTCTATAAAAAATGGATGCGTTAGAAGCTTCCTTATCAGACGAGTAACGACCAAAGTTGGCAAACAATAAGTCATAGAAATCCAATGCCTTGAACAACCTCTCACGACTCTCCCAAATTTGGCTAATGCCACTTACTTTTAGACTCTTTATTGTTTGTTACTAATTTCTCTACGAGCTGCTTGCTTATGGCGACTCTTCCTATAAAAAGAATATGCGCATTATTGGTGGGAAGTTTTCACATCAAACCGTATACTAAATTTATTATTAAACTCATCTTTTAATTCATGTTGACAACTTCTGATATGAGCTACTCCTTCCGTTTCAAAATAATATGACAGATTTATATGTAAATATTTATCTTGGGTAAATATTCATCTGGGAAAATCATAATAGGCCATGATGCAGTTGAAAATCCATGTCAACCGACCTACTAAGCCTAACAAGTAAATCTCTTCTTGTTTCACATCAATCGATCTTGCAAAGTGCACGTCTGAAGTCCAAGGGGTTTGGTATAAGGAGTTCATTATCATATTATCTGTTGAATGGAAAAAGTAATGACATGCACACATAAGACATTCCCATGGTTCGAATAACAACACACGTGGTATAATCGTACTGGTTGTCAAGGGGTTTCAATCCTCGGACTAATTTACCTAAGCTCATTAATCAAGTAAGCATAGAATGCACCATTCAATAGGTAGGTGAACGTTACCTTAATGATCCAACGACCATGGCTTGTGCTAGTAATGTTCACCTAACGCATGCCATCCATGAGGGCTAGGTCACTTGGGAAAAATTGCCGATTTTGGTCCTAAATACCGGCCCACTATCATAAGAAGAATAAAGTCTTGGAGAAAGTCTAGTAAACGATATTTGTCTCCACTCTCTAATAAAGAAAGAAAGAATTTTTTTTGATTTGATTGATTATCAGTATAAAACTTATGACTACGGTTTTAGTTAAAATTTCTAAATTAACTATTGGTTGTTGTTAATTCGTTTTGCATGATTATGTACATTTATGCAGATTACAGACATTCAATCGGATAGATGTTAAACCATTAGCTGTAAACACTCTTATTACACTGACATGTTTATTATAATACAAAGCTGATCAGAAGAAAATATTTTTACAAGTTTCCTTAATCTAGTTCGTAATCGTGTAGCTGATAAAGCCTTGAACCCTAAAAGGTATGTAAACACAGTGATTAAGTATTTGACAATATGACAACGTTACTAGAATAGTGGTGTATTTAAATGATAACACACATAGTTTTCTTAACCTAATCTCCATCCATTATTTAGAAATTTCTATACGACTAGCGGGTGAGAACGCTGTAGCTAGCCGCCGCGTTTACAAAAAGCTTTTAAGTGAAGAAGACATGGAAAGTCGGACGAACCACATCAAAGTTATGTAAATCACGGTGATTAGATAGATTACGTTACGAGGTTAGCCATAGCACTTAGACACGACAATATAAACAACAGTGGTTCTATATGATTGCTATGAAACGACAATAGAAACAACAGTGGTTCTATATGAACAGATGACTAAAGCAAAACCGCCGCTCACATTATTTTTATTTTATGGATCCCAATGGGCCCAGTCCCTTAGGAGCCGTGTTCTTCAAGACTTTTCGTAGAAACAAATGAATTTAGTTTATACTTCTTAATCTCAGGAAGAATTTTCTGAGCGAGAAACTGATTTATCAAATAAAATCTTTGATTCTTGGTCAATAATGTTTTTTGCATTTACATAATGGCTTGCGTAGCGTAACACAATATTTAAAAGAAATTAGTTAAAACAAATCCTCATTTTGAGTGTTGGAGAATATAATGGAGTTTTCAAGTCGTATTGTTTGGTTGGAATGTCAAGTTTCAGATGGCCCACGGTGTATAAAGATTGAGGTATACTTTCAAAATTCAAATGTGGAACTAATTACTAACTCCTTGTTAATGCATAATGCTCATAACAGTAAACTGGAGGAAGTAAGAAACCAAAGAATTTAGAAAGAAAAATATGTAAAAAATATGGCTCTCTTTACTATTTGATAATTGAAATAATCTGCCAAAATCAAAAGACATACGTGGAGAACAATATAATCCTAATCAAAACCAAAAAAACGTGGTTCAAATCATTATTGTATAGGATTTGGCAACAACTTTTTAGAAAATAATTAGTTTTTTCATTTGAACTTTGGAAAATTAGGGTGATAGAAAAGGTCAAGCGAGAGAGAGGCAATTTTATGGAAAATAACAAATTGAAAACGAAACAAAACAAAAGAAATAATCTTTTCACAATAATCATTCAGCTGTACATTTTTGTTGGTTGATAAAGAAGAGATTATATTGATCAAAAAAGAGGGGTATAAAGATTATACCACCCTAAGCTGTTACAAGAAAAAGAAAAGAAAAAAGGTTCAAAGTAAGAAGTTAACATGCTACCAACTTAGCGAGGATCAAAATACAATTTGTTCCAATCTTTCATAACATCAGTAGAACTAAGAGAATCAAAATCTTTGATGGCTAGAGCCCAAGTGTAAAGACATAAATTGCTTTCTTAACCACAGACTTTGCAGTGCTTCTATTGTCAGTGAAAACTCTTGCATTCCTCTCCTTCCAGATGCAACAAAAAACTGCTGCAGGGATTAAGTTCCAAATTGCAGTGTTTGCTTTACTGTATTGCAGCAAGTCCCAAGCGTGTAAAATCCCAGTGGCATTTATAGGCATTGAAGAATCAATTTAACTTACTGAATAATTCTTCCCAGACTTCTCTAGCAAAACTGCAATGAAGAAGCAAGTGAAAGCAAGATTCAGCTTCATTACAAAATAATCAATCTGCAGGCACAATCACACCTCTCCCGATTATAAAAATCTCTAGTGGACAATCTCTTGTGAGCAATAAGCCAAAGAAAAAAGCCAATCTTTGGTGGCCATTTAAGTTTCCAAATATGAGAAAAAATAGAATCCACTTGATCAGAATTATCTTACATAGTCAGTTTATCATAAAGAGACTTAACTGAAAATTTAGTATTCTTGGATAACCCCCATTGCAGTTCATCATCAGAACCAAGATTAAATTTGAAAGAAATCAAAATAGCATTGAGCAAAGCAAGCTCCAGTTTAACAGCTTCATTCACTCTATTAGGGAGAAGTAAATTCCAGTTAATTAATTGAGTTACCCACCTGACTACCCACTTCAGCTACTGAACAATTCGTTGGTCTTGAAACAACATAAAGATTAGGATAACACAATTTGATTGGAGAGTGATAGAGGCAGTTGTCATCCAAAAATATAACCTGAGTGTCATTGTTAACCTTGAACTTCACATTCTTTGTAAAAATAGAATTATATTTCATAATGGCTCCCAAAACAGAATATCCATAAGAACATTTTTGGAGTCTTAGAGACCCAATCCACTTCCCCAACACCATATTTTTCAACTACAATAGACTTCCAAAGAGGGTTATCTTCAGTTGCAAATCTCCAAGACCACTTTCAGAGCAAAGCTTAATTGAACAGCTACAAATTTTTAATGCCAAGACCACACACAAAAAAAATTCTGCATAAAGCATTCCGTTTTACCGGATGGATTTTCGTTCTTCCTTTATTATCATGCCACAAGAAATCCCTTATGATTTTTTCTAACTTCCTTATAACTGAAACAAGAATCTCATACAATGACATATAATAGACATGAAGACTACCTAAGATACTATTAATCAGAGTTAACTTTCCAGCTCTAGAAAGAAGAGGTTTTTTCCAACCTGGTAATCTAGCAATGAATTTCTCTATAATCTTGTCCAATTTAGCAATGCCACCACATTTATCACCAAGAGGTAATCCAAGATAAGTAGTGGGAAGAGAGCCATGAATTTCAGGTAAACTTATCCTTGGATACGAGGTTTAGAGACTCCTATACTTTTTTCTCTGTCCTCTTTCTCATTTCACAGAAATTTGAGAAAAACTCACCAATTTCATCTTCTTCCTTTGCTCAGGATTAATCCTTTAGAGGCTAGATATGAGCAAAGTTTTTTGTTGTTTTTAGTAGTATTAGATACAGTTGATTTCGATTTAGGAGCTATTTTTTGTTGTTTTTCAATAACTTCTTCGCTATCATAGCGACTTTTATCTTCGTTATTAGGGTGATTTTATCTGCACCATTATAGTGTTTCTTTCTAACAATTGGTTCATTTTTTTATATATATAAAAGTACATCGGCGATTGGACGCGGGAGAAGATCAAGTTCTTCTTCATCAGAAAAATAGATCCAGGGTTTCGGGTTAGTCGTTGCACATGAAGAATTTTTGGGAGAATCACTCCTCTGTCATAGGAGCATCTCTTTTTCAAGAAGAAAATCTATCAAAATGGTCGAATTATAATTCCGAGTACCAGTTCTTCTACAATCTCAAAGTACAAGATTTGGGTGTTATTGTGGTAGATCGTTCTTTCTCTTCGCGATTTATTTATGTTTTGTATCTTCTTTGTATTTGTTTCACGTTATAATCGTTTCTTATAGAAGTAAATACTTTGGGATATGACGATTTATTTATCTAGATTTGGCTTAGTTGTTAAGGTAAAGATCAACCAGAGTTTACCCACTAGAGGATGTTTTTCCATTCTAGTCATACTTTTATTGGTATGAGTCATTGAAAAGCAAAAATAGAATGATTTTAACCAATTATTTTCATAAAATTATATGAAATTTTTATGTGTCAGAGATGAAACTTTTCTTTTTAAGTTTAGGATATTTTTACCTAAAAATGTCTTAAAAGTGATGCCACATATAAAACATCGATTTTTTTTTAATCGACAAATAAGAGTTTTATTGATAAAAAACAGAGGGTATAAAAGGATTATACCACCCTAGCAACAAGAAAGAAAAGGAAAAAGAAAAAAGAATAAGAAGGTAACAGACTACCAACTTATTGTGAAAAATAAATATCAACCCAATGTTTCATCACTTCAGCTGAGATCACATTTTCAAAATCCTTAATAACCAGAGACCAAGAAAACAAGCAATAAACTGCTTTGTTGATAGCAGCTCTAACAGTGCACCTCTTGTCAGAGAATTCTCTAGCATTCCTTTCCTTCCAAATGCTCCACATAATGGCTGCAGGTATCAAGTTCCATACAACAATAGAGGCATTATTGCTCTGCATTAAACCCCAAGCATGTAACACAGTTCCAAAGTCAGTCGGCATAGAGAAAAACCAATTCAAATGTTTCATAAAGTCATTCCAGATCTGAGTAGCAAAACTACAATGTAGCAGAAGATGAGAGATTGTTTCTATCTCATTGCAGAACAAACAGTTTGGTGGCACATCAATGTTTCTTATTAATAAGTTCCTGATAGGTAATCTGTTATAAGCAATGAGCCATAGAAAGAATACTATCTTAGGAGGGCACTTAAGTTTCCAAATGAGATTTAAGACTGAACCTGACAAAAGAGTGGCATCTGCTGCAGTCAAAGCATCATACACAGAGCTGGCGGAGAAGTGATTACTTTTGTTGAGAGACCATTGCAGCTCATCATCAGTACTCATATTGAAGTTAAAATTGTTCAAGTCTGCATTTAAGAGATTAAGTTCAACTCTTACTGTAGCAGTAAGTCTTCTTGGCAATCGCAGGTTCCAAATAACAACATTACCAACCATATTACCCACTTCGGCAACATAAGATCTCTTTGCTCTTGACACATCATAAAGATTAGGATAACAAGATTTGATTGGGTTTTGGTATAACCAATTATCATCCGACAACCTGCAAAGAAGCCCATTGTTTACTTTGACTCTAATGTATTTCATGAATGTAGAATGATACTTCATTATAGCTCTCCACACTGATTTCCCATAAGTGCAAGTAGGGATTTTGGTAACCCAAGAAACATCCCCACAAAGTTGTGTCTTCTACAGCATACCTCCAGGACCACTTTGTGAGAAGAGCATGATTAACATTTTTGAGATTCTTGATACCCAAACCACCAAACTTCTTCTTTCTAGTTAAAGCTGACCACTTAACCAAATGAAGCTTCCTTCTACCCTTGTTATCATGCCACAGAAAATCTTTCATAATCTTTTCATTCTTCTTAAAAGTAGAGCTTGGCATCTCATGAATAGACATATAATATACTATGAGGCTTGCTAAAACACTATTAATGAGTGTTATCTTACCAGCTCTTGAAAGAATAGGCTTTTTCCAGCCAACCAACTTAAGAATGAATTTTTATATTGTCTTATCCCACTTAGCAACACCACCACATCTATCACCTAAAGGAAATCCAAGATAAATAGTGGGTAAAGAGCCACTATAGCATCCCAGAATAAAACAAAAGATAGCCAAATCACCTTCAAAGCCAACTCCATAAATTTCACTCTTTGCAAAATTGATTTTAAGACCAGTGAGCATCTCAAAGGAAAGAAGAAGAAGTATTAAATCTTTTACCTGCTCAACATCTGCATCTAAGAAAATGAGAGTATCATCTACAAATTGTAAGTGGCTAATAACCAAACCACCTAGTTTAACTTGAAATCCAGAGATTAAGCCTTGTTCTTGAGCTTTGTTGATCATGAAAGTTAAAGCTTCACCAATAAGCAGAAATAAGAATGGTGAAATAGGATCACCCTACCTAATACCCTTTTTACTTGTGAAAAAACCAGTAGCACTGCCATTTACAAGAACTGAAAACTTAACATACTCCACACAACACCTAATCCATCTCCTCTATTTATCACCAAACCTCATGAGCAAAAAAAATTCATCAAGGAAATCCCAATTAACATGATCAAAAGCTTTTTCAAAATCAATTTTATAAAGAATACATGGTTTACCACTTTTTAGTCTTGAATCCATCAGCTCATTTGCAATTAAAACTCCATCCAAGATTTTCCTCTTCTTAACAAAAGAAGATTGTTGTTGAGAGATAATGTGCTGTAGAGTTAGCTTAAATCTTTCTGCAAGAATCTTTGACATGATCTTGTAAACACCATGAATTAGACTTATGGGTCTTAAATCTTTAATTTCTTCAATGGAATCTATTTTAGGTATAAAAGCAATGAAGGTATTCTCCAGTCTCCAATCCAAGAATCCTTTAGTTTACAACTCAGACATGATGTTAAGAAAATCTTCCTTGATGAAGTCCCAACATATTAAGTAAAATCTAACAGGAAACGCATCTGGTCATGGTGCTTTGAATTGGCACAACATTTTGATTGCTGCAAGACACTCTTGTTCTTTAAAATCTCTTTGAAGTACTGCATTCATTTCCTCAGTAATCTTATTAAAATTCATACCTTCCATGGAAACATTTCTTTGACTTTGTGATTGAAATATATTTTGTAAATAAGAAACAATACCTTCTTTAATCTCTGCCTCATCATTAGTTAGAGTGCCATCAACTTTTATAGAGACAATAAAACTCATCCTTCTTCTATCATTAGCTAATCTGTGGAAATACTTGGTATTGTGTGTTACTCTAGCCCTGCTTCTCAGCTTCTCTGCATTAATAAAAGTCAGCTTGCAATATTCTTGCTTAGAATTTGCTCTTTCATCCCATTGGGTTTCAGTGAGTCCATTATTTGCATCTTCTGCTACATCAGTAAGCCTTCTGTCAACTTCACCATACTCCAACTTACTCCACCCCCTTTAACTTTATCTTCAATAACTGAAGCTTTTTGCAAAAAATATAACCAGTACTTCCGGAAACAGAAAAAAAAAAGCCATATATCCTTAACAAAGTTAAGAAAATTAGGATGAGAAAACCAGAAATACTCACAGCGGAATGGAGGAGGACCATGCTTCAAACCCTGGCAATTAAGTGCAATTGGATTATGATCAGAACAAGGTCGTGCAAGAGCCTGTTGAACAACTTGTGGATGAACAATTTCCCAATCAGGTGAAACAAAAATTCTATCTATTCTGCTTCTAATACTCTGAACTTGATTATTGGTCAGAGTGTAAGTGGCACCAACTAAAGGAAGATCAATCAAGTGATGTATGGATATAAATCTATTAAATTTATTCATACCAGAAGTAACTTCACCACCAGAAGATCTTTCATGTATGAATCTTATCTCATTAAAATCTCCTCCTAGAACCCAGGGGTAACTCCAAAAGCATCTTACTCCCTCAATCTCTCTCCAAAACAATTGTACTTCTTCAGTTTTGGAAGCACAGGGTGCATAAACACAGGTTAATATCCACTCAAAAGAATTAGAGACATTCTTGCATAGTAATGTAATTGAATAAGGCCCTATCAAAGAATCCAAAACTAAAACTTGAATTTTTAAAGAATCCCATAAGCATAAAATACCTCCGGAGCTACCTTGTGAAGGTGAATCTAACCATTTAACTGATTTATTACTCCAATATTGCCAAACTAGAAGATCACTGCACTGCTGAATTTTAGTCTCCTGCAAAAGAATAATACTTGGTTTCCAGTCTCTGATTTTATTTTTCACAACATCCTTTCTATTAAGGTCATTAAGACCACGAATATTCCAACAGATAATTTTTGAATCCATAAAAATATATCAACCAGGAATTAGAAATAATCCACAAAAACAATTAAGCAGATTTTTGATTCTCCGAATCATAATTGAAGAGATGGATTTCGAAAGTTTTCATCATAGCATCATTAACTTCCTCCTGTGAACCCTTTAAATGTATACCCAATTTTGGGCACGAAGAAGCCATTTGAAGTAACACAGATTCAAAATCTTCTTTCAGAGTAGGATTTACCTTGTGTTTTAGAGAGTTCCATTTTTCTGTGGTTTTCCAAAAGAATTCAAAATCACCAATATTCTTGAAGGGTTCTGAAGTAGACGAATTTGAATCATTTGACTCAGAATTACCCATAGAATCAATCATCTATAGGTATGGGATGGATGCCATCGTCTCCAAATAATCATCCACATCGTACTTTGAAAATTTGGTGTAGGAGCCGTTAAAATTGGTTGTTGAGCATTTGAAATAATGATAGCCTTGTAGAAGAACCCGAATCCAAAGATTGATCCATATTTGAATTAACTATATCTAAACCCAAAGACTTATCAGAAGAGTCCGGGGCCACATCAGAAGACCGTTGCCTCTTACCATTTTGAATGGTGGTAAAATTTGAATAGGCGAAATTGACTTTCCTTTTTCAGTTCCAGCGAATTTCCTGAACATATTTTTCCTCCTAGAATCATGTGGTTTTAAATTTTTTGAGATATTCTCGGCCAATCTATATTGAATGTCAATTCTTTTGTTGACTCAACAATTATCGGATTCACGGAAACACTCTCCAGTTCCTGAACCCTAATTTTCTTATGCGTATGATCAAAATATTTATTGATGAGCTTCAACGAAGAAATTTTAACTGGAAAATAATAACCACCATGATTATATAGACAATTTGATATAGTACCATCATAACTACGGACTTTGAGACGTATGGCTGAAGCATCTTCCCAATTAGACGTGGAATGGTGAACTTCAATGAGACCACCAAACTTTTGATTGAATTCACTGTAAAAAGATGAACCCCATAAATTAAAAGGCACACCATAAATCTCAAGCCAAGAACCTTCAGAGTTGATTTCAGACAATGAGATTGAATTTGACGCATTCCACCAAGGAAGTAGTCTTATTGACATTCCGTTAAAATTCCATAGCCCTTTTTGTATCATTATTTGTCGATCCTGTTGATAGGGGGAAAAGAATGCTTTCTGTGATTCAAACAGAAAAATATCGAAACCCAACTCCATATTAAATCTTTTAGCAATTTCCTGACCAATACTATTCCATGAGACAACTTTATGCGATGTTTCAATAATTACTGCATGATTCCAGCTCTCTGAGAAAAGATCTAATAATTGCATTATGCTTAAACACCTGTTCTTGATGTTGAGCGTGGATGATTTTTTCGGACTGATGAACACTCTTTTCAATTTGCATAGGTTTACTAAGTTTTTGAGAAACTACCTTAGAAAAAGCATGAACGAAGTAAGTCTAGTTGGATGTTCCTTTCTCTGCCGGAAAACACATAGATTGTTTGGTTCTATCTTTAGAAATGGTTACATGAAAAAATTCACCATACTTGTTCAGATTTCTTGAGAACAAAATATGCTCCTCTCCTTTGTGAAAAGTCCAATACCAAAAGCCATAAAAACTCTTTTTTGATTCTTTCTTCATTATATTCTTCATCCAAATCACTCCTTCAGGACAAATTAGGGTTTGGAAATATATATTTTTTGTTCTTCGTTTTCTCATCAAATAAGATCCCATCAAATTTGTTTGTTAACACAAAGGATTTATACTTACAATCAATAGAAATCTCTGGAATAACTTGATTTCCTTTTCCCTTATTCTTCCTTCCAACAACTGTTTCCCACTCTCCTTCCTCTGAGTCTTCAACCACAGCTTCATCTGTCTTCTTGCTAGTTATCTTGTTACCATTAACCAAAGCTACCCAACTTAGAACACCCTATGAATTCTTCGAAGAATCCTACCTGCACGTTCTGTTCCAATCCAAATCCAAAAACCGTTCCCTGCACATTCGAGAAGATGAACCTCTAACCATTTTTGGCGTGAGAAATCTGGTCATTCTTTCTCTTCACTCCTAGGTCTTTTTTTTATCTCTACAATAATGTAACCCAAAGATGTTCTGAATGTTACTTTCTCGCCAAACTATCATTAAATGCTTACTCTTACACATATACACAATTGCACGTAGGGTTGTTGAAAAAGCGTGGGTCTAACAACCACACCCAATATTTCGCTTAGCAATCTGTATGGACTAACTCTAATATACTTTTAAGAGAATCAACTAGACAGTCATACTCAATCTTAAGAAAAGTATATCCAAGAGTTATATCTCTATTTCTAAATTCAATCTGCAATCAAACAAATAGGAATTTGCGAGCCCGATTGAATATAAGAAATAACTTGGACGGTATCAAAAACCATTATACAAGTGTTAATCAATTTAATCAACAATCCAAAGGTCGGATTCATAATTGATTGAACTTACGCACAACCTGTGATATTTCAATTATATAAAAATATAATGCGGAAAAGAAATAACACAGACACCAAAAATTTTGTTAACGAGGAAACCACAAATGCAGAAAAACCCCGAGACCTAGTCCATATTTGAACACCACACTGTATTAAGCCGCTATAGACACTAGCCTACTCCAAGTTAACTTCGGACTGGAATGTAGTTGAGCCCTAACCAATCTCACACTGATCAAGGTAAAGTCGCGTTCCTTACGCCTCTGAATCCCAGTAGGACTCTACGCACTTGATTCCCTTAGCTGATCTCACACACAACTAAGAGTTGCTATGACCCAAAGTCGAAGACTTGATAAACCAATCTGTCTCACACAGAAAAGTCAATTGAATAGATAAATCTGTCTCCCATAAAAATACCTAGAAGTTTTTGTTCCGTCTTTTGATAAATCAAGGTAAACAGGAACCAATTGATATACCGGACTTATATTCCCGAAGAACAGCCTAGAAATATCTATCACCTCACAATAATCTTAATCGTATGGTAGCAAAACAAGATATTGTGGAATCACAAACGATGAGACGAAGATGTTTGTGACTACTTTTATCTTGCCTATCGGAGAATAAATCTCGAGCAAATCTTAGAGAAGATAGTACTCAATACGATAGAAAATAGCAAGATCAGAACACGCAACTACAGAGAAATAGTTGGGTCTGGCATCATAATCCCAATGAAGTCTTCAAGTCGTTAGCTTACAGGGTTTCGTGAAAAACCTAAGGTTAAAGGAGAATCGACTCTAGTCGCAACTAGTATCACACAGGAGGTGTGGGGATTAGGTTTCCCAGTTGCTAGAGTTCTGCTTTATATAGTCTTCAAATCAGGGTTTGAAATCTAAGTTACCTTGGTAACAAAGCATTCAGTATTCACCGTTAGATGAAAACCTGATTAGACTCAAGCTAATATCTTTTAACCGTTAGATTGAACTTAGCTTGTTACACACAAATGAAAAGTGACTTCATTTAGATATGGGTAACCGTACCTAAACGTGTACACCTTGTTGGCTCAACAATAGTTAACCGACGTTAGCCATATGAACACTTTCATACCAACCATATTCATCTTAACAATAACTAGTTCAAATGACTCAAATGAAACTAGTTCTAGAGTTGTTCAATTATTTATATTCTCATAGAAGTATACAAGACACAATTGAAGCAAAATCGATTTTGATTCACTCGAATCAATTCATGAACATTATAGCCACGGTTTGCAAAAGATTGCATTCCTTATTATATAAATGTATTAGCTCATGAACAAACCGATTTTATAACATAACCCACTCAAGTATGCAAACGGGTACGCATACCTAAGTAGCCGGACTTGGACTGTGTTCGCCAGTATGCAAATGGGTACGCATACTGTCGTACACTTCCAAACTTTAGTTGAAACCAGTACGCGTACAGGTACGCATACTCTAGTACTCGGACTTCAACTGACTTCGCCAGTATGGGTACAGGTACGCATACTCTAGCTCCCGGACTTTACCTGACCAACCAGTACGAATACGGGTATGCATACTATGTTCCGGTCTTGGATCAACACATATGCAAGTACGCATACTGTGCTTATAATCCAATCATGCTTAAGTGTTCTAAACTCCAATTTTAATCATTGAAACATTCTCGGAAGACGACAATAGCTGCCTCAAACAAACTATTAGATTCAAAGCAATTTTCAAGTGATCGAATGATCAATATGAAACATTCCGAGTCTACATCAAATGACTGTCTCACACAAATCATGTAAGATGTTATAAGGCGATTTTCACATGATCATCTTTTGACTTTCGTCAAGAATATAAGATGAACTTGGTTAAAGCGAAAGCTTACCAACACATATTTCGATAAATATGTAAGCGAGTTAAACTCAGCTAGAAATATCAAATGTGTATAATCGAAGTCTATATAGCTATACGACTTTTGTCTCAAATACGAGATAGAGTAAATAGACTATTAAGTGATAGCTGAGTTCAAGTCTCCACATACCTTTTGTTGATGAAGTTCCACAAGCTCCCCTTAGTAGTTCTTCGTCTTCAATCAATGAACGTCGTGAAGTCTAATGCTCAACTACACTTTCTATCCTAATCCGAGACTTAGATATAAGTATACTAGAAATCAAGACTTATAGTTTTGGCAACTAAACTTGACAACAAGCTTGAGATAGCAACGCTTGCGAGTTTGACCGAGCAGTGCTCTAACAATCTCCCCCTTTGTCAATTTTAGTGACAAAACTATCAATATATATGGATTACAAAATAAATAAACATTGTAGCTTCTCATACAAATGCTTGATTTCCTTGGTTCTTCAGCATTACTCGAAATCTTAGTTACTTCCATGTACTCCTGGTGATTCTGAACGTGTTCAACTCAGCATCATAGTTGTTGAAGATCAGTCGCTATAACAATGAGAAAAAAGTAGCTCTCAATCATTGTTATACAGTGTTATAGTATCATTACACAGCATCAAAGTCCAATTGTATGGTGATATGTATCACTCCCCCTTAATCAATACTTCATCTCACATGAAAACCACTCCCCCTTACATTATGATCCGTAAACCATATGTATTTGTAGTGTGAACTACACATTAATTCTCCCCCCTTTTTGTCAATATAAATTGGCAAAGGTACGGAAACTAGTGGGATGATAATGAAATTCTCATAGAGATACTTCATGACTAAAAGAAAACATATCAACTTTGTTTAGATGCAATCATATAGTCGAAACTAAATGCATTCATCAAGGAGTTTATAAAGATACAAGAAAACTCCTACAATATTCCACAGCCGCACTCCCCACAAAGATTTGGCAATTAAGCTCAAGTTCAATTAAGAAATCTCCCCCATAAAATGTCATTCCCGAAAGAACAACAAGAGCGACCTTACTTTTACAAGAAAAGAAGGATTTCTTTGGACATTAACAAATTACATGAAGCATGAATTTGTACCCATAAAACTCAATTAAATTAACCACAAGAGAACCCATGATTAATTTAATCGGAAATGCTCAACATAATAGAACTTATTTAGCCACACAGTACTTTCACATAGAAGTGGATCAGGGAAAGACCAATACTGCGGAATATACAAAGATTCATTCTTCTTTTCATCAATATTTGCATAAAGACATATAATAGAATTAATCTTTGCAATCAAAAGTTCATCCCATCTTCATCAATATTTGCATAATGACATAATAGGCATAACTTTTGACATATATGGAACAATAATAGTTCACGGACGCAAACACACATATCCCATAAATTTTTTTGCAATATATAAAACCAATAATGATTAATACTGAAAAATCATCTTCCAAAGAAACTTTAGAATTTAAATAAATAAATCTAAAAACATTGCAAGATGAAAATCGTTGGAAATAGCTATGTGTACTCACAATAATGGCTATTCCAAACCCTAGTTATCCTTCTTAAAACATAAGAATAAATTCTCATAATAAGTTTCCTAGACAAAATCAAGTTTCTTTGATAACATCATACCTTTGAAAGGGTTCATCATAAAAGATATCACTGATATCCTTGATTCTTTTGACCGTAGAGACTCCATGTTCATGAGTTAGAACATTAACTTTCCGATCAACAATGCGGGCAAGATGCCTAGCTTTGACACAGTCCATGATGATTTTCTTCTGATTCCTGATCAAGATCTTTTGATTATCAAGGATTTTGGTCTGACCATCAATAAGTTGATTTATTTGTAGTTGAAGATTTGCAAATTCGACCTTAGAGTCATTCTGAAAAAGAATTAAATCCTTGACAGATTCTCCAATCCAGGAGTTGTACTCTTTCCTTTCAATCATGTTTTTCAAGACAAGTTCTTGAACTGAATCGCATCCGATAATGTCTTCTTCCATCTCAAGATTCACCACTTTTTGAGGTCTTGAGGAGTTCTCCATTTTTCTTCCATTTTTTTTTTTAATTATTAGGGAAGGAAAAAAAAATGTTTATGAACAAGAGAAGGACACCCTTGTTATGTAAACCCTAAAACTCCCAAGAAAGACACGGACGTTTGTGGACTGAAAGTGAAAGGTTAATGGATCAGGAAAGATCCAAGAAAAGGAAATACTCTATGTTTTCAGATATCTCTTACACCTATGACTCAATAACTAAAAATAATCAGAGCATAAGGAAGAGATATACTAGTTACAGGAAGTCAAGAAATGACTCAACCTCCACAAAAGGAAAAAATAGATAAATTAAACACAGGACAAATGGTAACCTACAGTAGAGCTGAGCATCTCACAAGTGTCATTCTTGTAACTCTCAAGTTAGATACAAGAATGAAATTACCTCGAGCTAGGTAGTAAAGTGAGATGTAATCCCACCATTAGTATTGAGAGATGAATTGTAAATACCATTTGAGAGTTTGAATCTAGTATTCCTTACCTTCCTTTGGTTATTTCTCATTCCATAAGAATTCGACATAACCTTTTTAGACAATCCATCAGAGGAAATTTTCTGAGGAATAAGTTTAGGACATCTAGAAATCAGTTCCAGAGGATTAGAAGAGAGAGATCTCCACCTTCTAGACTTAGATTTACCAGATTTATTCTCATTAGCACTGGGAGCGTAAGTTTGTAGTGCACAAACTAGCACCATTAAGAGGGACATGATTCCTATGGTGATTTCTAGAGGAGTGACTTTGGAGACCTTATGCATGAGAATTCTGGTATTCTGCAGGACTGAAATTCATTGTGGATGTCGTCAGACAATTTACTCTGTCGACAACAAAAAGAAGTAGATTTTGAAGCTCAGAAATATGTTTCTTTCTAGCAAAACAATGAGAATCGTAATGATTTCTTTTCCCACAGAAGAAACAGGTTCGTGGAAGAGAAACATCGGAAGAACCCTATTTTAAACTAGTATCCCTACTAGAAGACTGCAAGACATGTGAACATTTCTTAACATATGCTTCTTTTGAAGTATTTTTCTTCATGTATAGTAATCCCTTATCAGAATTGGAGATTGGCACGGAAGAAGATTTACTCAATAAAAAAGATTTTTCCATTCCCAAGGATTTGCACTGTTCCTGGGCTAAAAGCAGAGATGCAACCAGTTTTTTTTTCCAACACGAACGTTGTTCAGGTCTGATGAATGAGTCTCGATCAAACGTTTTTCTCTAATTGAATTTTCTTTAACAATATCCTCAAGAGTACTAATCTTTTCACGTTGTAGAGTAGTTTCTTGAACAAGTTTTTCGATATTGTTAGAGAAGGACTCAATGATGCTATAAAGTTCCCATTCTCGACCAAGAGACTTCTCAAGTTCATCAATGAGCTGATCATGTTTTTATTCAAGAGACATAATCTTAGCTTCTTGAAAATCAATGAACTCAACAGATTTTTTTTTAGTTCTGGTGAGTTCCATTTCAGTTTCAGAGATAGTATTAAATGTCATATCAGAGGAAATGTTATCAGAATTTGATAGCAAACACTTCTTACAACGGGATTCGGAAGAATCTACAATGGAGTTATCTTTGGAGGTAAGCCCAAGACATTTAGCATAATCAAACCTTTTGGAACACATTTCTAAGTGCGCGAGTTGAGATAAACAACTATCCACACAAATCAGATTGCCACAAACATAGACTTATGAGGTCTTAAATGTGTTTGCCTGCTCTGATACCAATTGAAAAAGCGGGGGTCTAACAACCACACCCAATATTTCGCTAAGCAATCTGTATGGACTAACTCTAATATACTTTCAAGAGAATCAACTAGGCAGTCAGACTCAATATTAAGAAAAGTATATCCAAGAGTAATGTCTCTATTTCTCAATTCAATCTGTAATCAAACAAATAGGAATTTGCGAGCCCGATTGAATATAAGAAATAACTTGGACGGTATCAAAAACCAATATCCAAATGTCAATCAATTTAATCAAGAACCCAAAGGTCGGATTCAAAATTGATTGAACTTACGCACAACCTGTGATATTTCAATTATATAAAAATATAATGCGGAAAAGAAATAACACAGACACCAGAAATTTTGTTAACAAGGAAACCGCAAATGCAGAAAAACCCCGGGACCTAGTCCAGATTTGAACACCACACTGTATTAAGCCGCTACAGACACTAGCCTACTCCAAGTTAACTTCGGACTAGAATGTAGTTGAGCCCTAACCAATCTCACACTGATCAAGGTACAGTCGCATTCCTTATGCCTCTGAATCCCAGCAGGACTCTACGCACTTGATTCCCTTAGCTGATCTCACCCACAACTAAGAGTTGCTACGACCCAAAGTCGAAGACTTGATAAACATATCTGTCTCACACAAAAAAGTCTATTGAATAGATAAATCTGTCTCCCACAGAAATACCTAAAAGTTTTTGTTCCGTGTTTTGATAAATCAAGGTGAACAGAAACCAATTGATATACCGGACTTAGGTTCCCGAAGAACAGCTTAGAAATATCAATTACCTCACAATAATCTTAATCACATGGTAGCGAAACAAGATATTATGGAATCACAAACGATGAGACGAAGATGTTTGTGACTACCTTTTATCTTGCCTATCGGAGAATAAATCTCGAGCAAATCTTAGAGAAAATAGTACTAGATACGATAGAAAATAGCAAGATCAGAACACGCAACTACAGAGAAATAGTTGGGTCTGGCTTCACAATCCCAATGAAGTATCCAAGTCGTCAACCTATAGGGTTTCGTGAAAAACCTAAGGTTAAAGGAGAATCGACTCTAGTCGCAACTTGTATCACACAGGAGGTATGGGGATTAGGTTTCCTTGTTGCTAGAGTTCTCCTTTACACTACGGGAAAAATATACTTTGACAACCCCTGACAGGTGTTGTAGTAGACCTACGACGACTCTTTTCTATGGGTTATGGAAAGGAGGGGGGTTAGAGAAGGTCCCCGATTTACTACGACTTCGAGCTAAGAGTCGTAAACGTAGTTGTGGTTCAAGTTTGGACTACCTTGTGGTTCAGTTGTGATTCTCTTTCAATTTTATTTTGGAAACCTAACACATTTCTTATTTATATTTAAGACTTGATTTCACAACATTTAATCTATGTAGTAAAATTCTATACACAACTTCTCTAATGGTTGTGAATAGTACTATTACTACACTTGTTAGAGTGGTTGTAAAATCTTGCACAACTCTTATTTATATTGTTATACTTTCTTTCACAACCTTTTTCTAGTGTAGTCATAATTTCTAACACAAGATCCTTAAAGGTTGTAATATTTGAAGTAACAACTTCTGTTTTCAGTAGATGAATATGTAACTACAACTTTTGTTTGGAGTTGTGTGCATAAAACTATTTTGAAAAAAAATTAGGGCCGAAACTGAATAGCCGAAAATAACCCACATTCACATTAACGCACCACTGTAACACATTTATATTCATTCAAGTTAACCTGCTAGTCTTAAACACACACATTCAAACAATGGCAGTGATATAGATGTTTGTTACAAAAGTTAAGTTTCCAAAACACACTCTAAAAGGATTATGAAGATTAAGATGTCTATGCGAACATTCACCCCTAGTATGCAACTGTGCTGATTTGAGTTTGGAATTGTGTAACTGCTCACCATTGACTTGATGGTATCAGTGATGAGAATCCCAGGAAAACACAAACCTTTCGTGCACATCACCATCAAGAGGAGATGCGTAGTTCACGTAAAAAACCATCTAAGCAACAGCAGCTGCTGCAAAATGTTGTGCACCATCTTTCCATTACAGAAGTTGTTACTTGTTCCTGCTGCACCACATCCTTGAGATTTTGTGAAAAGCCATGCACTAGCGGTGCTGCAATAAAGAAAAACAACAATCAGATGGTTAGCTTTTTATGTTGCATATAGCATACAGATATAGAATGGAAAGTGAAAATGAGAGCGAGTCTTACTTCAATGTGTAGGCACCACCGGCTTTCACTTAGCCACAATCTTCGCATCCCCAGATTCCGATGGCCTTCCTATTCACGGCATACTGCACAAGGAACAAAATTGATAACTACCTCAATTTTAGAAGGAAATATTAATATGCATTCGGATAGAAACAGCTTACCTTATTTTCAAACGATTCCGGCCTTCTTCGTACTGCATCCACATTAAACATTTTAAGGGCATCAGTACACAAACTAATAAATCATCTTGGAATTTCTTTAAGGGCACCATATGGAAATAACATATCAAGTATCAAGATTAAATAGGTTTAAGTAACCACTTCTGGAATGCATTTCCACTTCTGTGTCTCCCTCTATAACTCCTATTTTACAATTCCCATATTCGTGTCCTACAATGCCCCCTGCAACCCCTGCATATGCACATCTAAGAACTGTCAGAAACCAATAAATGACTTTGGTTATAAAGTTATGAACAAATTAAGAACACATCTAAAGGAAGTAAGAGCTTTAATCTCTTAATACATTCTCTACGCCCAATCTTATCCAGTCAGAGTTCTTTTTAACTTGACCTTAAATAGAGGTCTGTCCACGGCTCCACATAATCCAGGGTTCACTGAGACTCACTTGAAATGGATGGGTAGAAACTTGGAGAATTCAATTCTTTGATGCATAGAGCGACCTCCCCCTCATCTGTGGCATTGGCACTGAAAAACAAGCCCAAAATAATTTCCGTGTGTATCAAAAAAGGAAGCTTCACGCAAAATTAGCATAAGTAACCTTCTCTAGATGATATAAAATATAAGACAACGAAATACCCCCTGTCTAGGTATTATAATCAACATGAATGGTTATGAGTAGGTATAACGATATGCCACTAACAATCAGCATTACACAAAAATTGCGCCTTTTTTCACACTAAACTTCTAAGCACACATACCAGTAAGCTTCTTCAGTGAGAGTGGTTTATTCTAGTTCACTGGTAATTGGAGGTCGCAAAAAATTGCAAATTGGAGAATCTCTAAAATCCTGAAATGGCTCTAAATGCATACAACAAACTTTATTAGCAGCAAAGTCTCTATGCTTAAATCCTCTAGGACAATATTCACCAAGCAATCCAACAGATCCCAAAAAGAAAGTGGCTCGTTCAGACATAAAGGCTTGGAACTTAACACCTCCACTTTGTTAAACCGGAGTTATAACAAATAAATCTGCAACAACAAAAGGCAAATAACATTGGAGTAAGATACATAATCACTGATAAGCCAAACCATTTTATTTGACTAATCCATTCATATTAAAAGCTAAGAAAACATGTCAAAGTACAAGCTCGATATTGATTTTACACATATACACATAGATGACTACCAAGGAGACTTAACTGGTGAGCTTTTTCATCAATATGATATTATGACTATACTGCTATTAAAGATTAACATAGGTATCTATATGGTGTCAGTTAACTCCACTTTCATTACAAGAGATAAAACAACACACAGACCAGCCAACAGCTTTTGCCATGACAGAAGTTCTGTGAAATAAATGCAAGCTCTTATGGAGCCAGCTATTGGAGGAATAAATTACCACTGGGGTTTGTAGGCAGTGTCAATTAAATGCATCTGGTAAGGAACTTTCTTATCTTCCAAAGTAAGAAGAATCCTTTGACAGAAAGGACCTGAATTTCAAGTAATCAAAAAAAAATATGAAATTTCTCTGAGAAAATCTAAATTCATCTAATTCTGCATTCTATCAAATTCAGAAATTCATGTAACATCGAAAACATATCTCAGGTGTATAATTCAGATTCATAACGAGAATCTCTTACCAAATCAGAATCTAAAGCAACACTACTCAAGGTAAGTTTAGGTAAAACATCTTTAAGAACTACAGATTTAAGATAAGAGATTACAGAATAACCATTTTGGGGCTAGGTAACGCATAACGTTGCACGAATCTTCTTAATTTTACAACTAGCAAGAAGAGCAGCAGAAATTCCGTCAATAATACTTCCAGATGGAAAATAATCCAAGCCTTTCACCATCACTTCACTATTTAACTTCTCCTCCATTGTTTCTAGTTTAAACCCTAATATCTCATCCAGAGGAAGCTTCCCACGGAAATTTCTACTCTCGATGGAATCGAGAATGAGTACTTTTTCTGGATGAATATTGTTTCCCTCGATTAGTAGTTTTGAAACTGTATGAGATCTTTCTGGGGAGATCGAAAACTGATTAAGCACTAAAAGGATCGATCTCCCATCATCACCATTAATAGAGTAGATATTACATGATTTATCCTTTGGAGAAGGTTCAATTGAGTTTCAAGGGTATTCCAAGAAGAATGAGTAATCCAATTAGGGTTTTTGAAGAGATTTGGTGAAGCATGTGAAGAGAGGGAGAGGAGATGGCGATAAAGAGTAAAGATGGGTTGAGTGAATTAGATTTTCCCAAGTAATACCGACGGTCATCTGTGGAGGAGAGGAGAGGTGTTCTTCAGGGGGAGACGGAGAGCAGATGAGATGAAGAAAGAGAAAAACAGATAGGAATTAGGTTCGAGTGGTTGAGGGAGGGTTTGGTGATACAATTAAGAATGAGTGAGTAAAAAAATGCTTCAAAAAAAATAAATTTACAGTGGATGGGAAAGATAAAGAGACACAGAGATAAGGAGATTCCATTCATTAGAGTTAGTATGTGTTACATAGATATAGTCCTTTAAATACAATAGGAATAAAGCCCTAGCTACTATATTGGGACGCACACCCATGGGCTAAAGCCCTATAACACTCCCCCTTGTGCGGTCCAATAGAACTTCATATGCAGTACTTCACACACAGTGCTTCGGATGTAGGTCTTCAAATGTAGTTCTCTTCTTGATGACTATTGTGTCTAAGACAATTGCTCCATTAAAACTTTAACAAGGAAAAACCCAGTGGGACAAAACCTTGGTACAACTCTTCACATGTAGTACTTCACATGTTGTCTCGTATTTTACATGTAGTTTATCACATGTAATACGATCTTCAAATACCACCGAGTCTAAGTTAATTGCCTCGTTAAAACTTCGTCAGGAAAAACCCAATGGGACAAAACCTGAACTAAAAAAAAGAGTACAATATTAATTAAACTTAGATTATAGTTAGATGTGTATACGTTGCCTCATTAAAAATTTGACAAGGAAAACCCAGTGGGATAAAACCTTGACGAAGGAAAAAGAGTACAACGTGACAGATGCAAGTAAAGGTGATCCATTGCAGATGATCAATTTGCTCTATTGAAGTTGACTAGTTGCTTCACAACTCCTAAGGCAGAAAATCCTCGTGGGAAAGACAACAGTCTTAGCTGGGAAATTACATTCCTGGTGTTTGTTGTTGTCTCGTTAAAAACCTTGTCGAGTGAAAAAAACCTTTGGGAAAAACTATTCTCGATCAAAGTGAAAAAAAGTACAACACAGCTTCAATTTCGAAGTAAAATATGTCGACATCATATCCTTGGATCCTCCCCCTGATATCGGCATCTCCCCCTAATTACTTTCAGAGTTGTTCCAGTCAGTTCCTTTAGTCATGTATTTTTCGAAACTGAATATTGGTAATAACTTAGAAAATAGTCTACCATATCTCCCCCTAATTACTTTCGTTGGAGAAGAGATTATTGTTCCTTCGTAATCAAAAACTTTTGGATTGCACTTTCATTAGCATTCCTTTTTATGTCTTTGCAGGGATAAAACAAATTTATATCAATGGTTACTTTTAAGTACATAATTACATTCACTATACCATTCCAGTGACGTTGCGTTGGCGTTGAGCTATATCTAGCTAACAAGTTCCCTGAGGATGTAAAATTTAATCGAGTACATTATTATACTAAGTTCAAGAATGCGTCTATTGTACTTAAATATGGGAATTTCATCTCCCAACACATCTTCGTCATCTTCCTTTGGGCGAAATGGTTACTTACTTACATTTGAAACTCGACTAATCATGGGAGTGCTATCAGGATGCATGTCTTTGTTAAATTGCCTGACAACTTTAGACTTATGCAAACTGGTGGAATAATATACCACAAGCTCAGTATTCAGTCGAGCTTTCACCATATTTTGTCATCTTAAATTCGGATTTCAAATAGCTTTTAAGGTCTCTTATTACATCAAGAGTACCCATCATGTCTGTATCATCGACATAGATAGCTACAATTATAAATCAGGAACTTTCTTGTGAATATGCAATGAAAATAACTTACTTGTCTATCCCCTCCAAATCAAATAGTCACTTAGACGGGTATACCACATCCGCATGATTGCTTCAATCTATAAGTGAGCGTTATATCTAACTGTAAACGCACTCTGTGGTTTAGAGTCACTTGATTTGGAAAACAAAAGGCTATCAAATACTTTTGTAAATATCTGTTATCTCTTGATTCTTTCAGAGATACGTAACAACCACATACATATGCTGCATTTCAAGTCCTTTTGAAATTACCAAGCTAACTAAGTAGCGGAACGCTATAATGTTTATTACAAGAGAACAATTCCAGGGATTTCCGAGAAACCTCGCGCCACAAGGCGAGTATTTATACTTTAAGAATGCTTTATTCTCATTATGCTTTGTGACAAATTAATCATGTATGTCCAATAGGCTTTACACTTGGTTGGTTAGCACTACCACACCAAATACCTGTATATTTGTCAAAGAACCAAGTTCTACCTGGATTGTATAGGCCAAATATGCTCTTCGTTGAAATTAAGCAACAAGGAGCTTGGTTTGATCTCATCTTTCTCTATTTCCTTAAGCAAGTGTATATGAAATTAATCATCAATGTGCTCGCATGATATTTCCATTGACTCGTGCGCATTCTCATAATCCACTTGGGATGTCATTGTTCTCTGGAATCATTAAACTTCAAAGCGTCCTCAAGTTTGATTCATGGACATATACAGAGACAATCTTATGAGATGGTTTCTGATGATATAAATAAGTTGTGCCTTACTCACCTACTTCCTTTCTAGGTGAGCATTAATCGAACCAAGTGGTCTCTCCAACTTCCTTTATGGATCCACGGCCTCAACCACACTTCCACTAAGTGTAGTTGCAACACCTTAGTCTATAATGTATATCCCTTATTGAGGATTCATAACCTTGTGCAGGTAGGTTTGCAGCTGGTATGTGTGATCTCATCACTTTAGCGACATCGGTGTACATTCTGAAAATCAATTATTCTTTGTCACTTCGCATTTACATTTGTGGAGTACATGAATCACTATGAGACATAGTGGGAACACACCACGACAATTCCTGTCGTTCCCTTAGAAAATACTTTTTCTTATCTCCCCCTAACGACGGGAAGACTGTCTCATTAAAGTGATAACCCGCAAATCTAGCCGTAAGAGATCTCCTGCCAAAAGGTTTAAAATGCGGATAATTGTTGGGAACTCATTTCCAACATAACTACTTAACAGTTTTGAAGACCCATCATAGTACGATGTGGAGTCGTAATGCACATATATAGTGTAACCAGAAATGCATAAGAACACGAATGTCAGGCTTATATCCAATTACCAATTGGTACGCATAAAAGGTTGACTAATATTGGGTTCTAAAACGAATTAAGTAAAGAGGCGTGTAATATTGCATATCCCCAAAGAAAGAAAAGGTAGGTTGGTACGCATAACCTATACCTTAGACATCATCTATAACATTTGATGGTAGTCTGTGCGAGACCATTGGGTATAAGATGCTTTACATTGATCTTATTAAATATACAATATTCATCAAATCCTTTTGATGTACACTCTCTAGCATTTACAAGGGGTGGTGAGCCCTTACATGTATTATATGTGCTAGTAGTTTTCCAAATGCAAAATTTCTTGGAAACTATAACTAGTAAAAAATGTCAAAACATCCACCAGAGCCATAAGTCACTTTAATGGTCCGCATTCTGTATGAATATTTTTCTAAATAACGCCTTGTTTTCTTTGTAACATGGATTGTTTACCATTTGCATCTTAGGATGGTCTCGATCCTGTTTTACTGAAGGCTTTGTAAAATGAGTGATATGCTTTCTTATTTAAAAGCATAATGGGAAGGGGGTTGTGCATCTAGTACTTTAGAAAACACTTATTGAGAGATATGCCATCACTTCACATTTTGTCAATATTTTTCCCGTTATCTCGTTCACTCAAATAAAGTGATGTACATATGAGCCCTTTCAAAACGATCATCATGTCACAACCAAAATGGCTTTATGGTTATTCCAAAGCATGTATGAGTCAATACCCAATATTTCATTATCGGGGTCAATATGGATTCAATAATCCAAATACCAGTGTTTTACATTTCACTAGATTGACTCATTAGTTTCTCTAAAATATGTTTCCTTCCACATGCATTAGAGATATAAAATATGCAATCAATTACATTCTCATCAGTGTGAGTTTCCATATGATATCCACTTGCATGGGTCTCTTTGGAATTTAACAAGGTAATTAGCACTCGGTACATATAGAGCTTTTGTGACTTTTAATCTTTGTTACATCTTGGCAACAAATTTTTGAGCAGCTCTTCGCTCGATGATTCAATCATCATAGTTATACTATAAGGAATTAGTTCGACAACTAGTGTAAATTCTTTAAGCTAGTGGAAGAAAAACAACTATGAGTTAGACACTTGGGTCTTGAGACTTTTAATAACTGGTGTGGCCTTATTACGTAATAAAAGTGGGATTCAACTCAAGTACTTTAGAGTGAATGTATATTACGTGTCACCCAATATATCTCAAGTGCCTTAGAGAATTTATGTCTCGTGTTTTCATTCCATAAGTGCAGACATTGGATCTAGTTCAACTCAATAAGATAGTCAATTGGCCCGGAAAAGTTCTTGTTGCCATTAAAGTTGATGCGAAAATTGGTTGCTACTATGATACACACATTACATTGTATATACCAACACCTGTGACCAGGTGCATTTCCAACTCTTTCATTTATGATGGGAGCTACAATTACATCTTAGTTGATCCCATACTCGGTTGATACTTGTGTATTGGTGTTATTACTATCGAAGACAAAAGTACATCTTTGTCTCATGATACATGTGTCCCTTTTCACATGCTTTATATGAGTCGGTACGTCTAAACCTCGTTACTTCGGGGTTCTTTCCATTTTTAATTTTGCTACATTTAGCTTAATTTGAGAAATTTCTTTATCTCAACAGGCCAAGAGAATCTCACAACACATGTCAACCACTTACTTTAGGTTGAATATATTCCTAAAGATAGTTCTCTTGTTGTCATACTTCAACATATACTAGTTCGTTAGTATCATGGATGAAGAATATAAATTGAAATTTTCTGACTCATATCACCAATTTTGTGAGTTCTTTCACACAAAATTGGGATA
Organism: Papaver atlanticum; assembly: GCA_023531105.1. Classification (NCBI taxonomy): domain Eukaryota; kingdom Viridiplantae; phylum Streptophyta; class Magnoliopsida; order Ranunculales; family Papaveraceae; genus Papaver; species Papaver atlanticum. The sequence goes on along the minus strand of JAJJMB010005771.1, from coordinate 1,629,549 downwards.
CATGTGATTTTATTTGCAATGTATCTTTTGAAACTACCGACTCTTTAATAGTCGAGCAAGTGGATTACATCCCACGGAACATTCAAATTTGGGGAGACAATATCAAGTACGCAATAATGGTCCAAGTACTTTTAAACCCCAAATAAATATATTGGAATCGAGTTGGTACAACCAATTGAACAAAAGATATCATTCAATTATAGCCAATATATCATATTCAAGAGAACAAAATAACACTAAAACCAAAACTCTTAATAATCAACAATCATAATTTAAGTTGACTGTTTATATGATATGGACTTATCTTAAGACAAAAAAAACAGAACTAAACATGTTCTAATAACAAATAAATAAGCCCACTAAGTATTCTGTTTTACATACCTCAAGCTTTGGTTCCACCTTTACATAGACAGAACCGGAACGGAGTTGGTCGCGCATAGCCGGAACAGAGCACAGCTGAAACGGGTCCGGACAGAGAACATGATAGGGATAGACCGGTCTGAGATGGACCGCACCGGGTGAGCCAAACCGGGTTAGCCGAACCGGGTGAGTCGTCTTTCTCCACGAACAGAAACTCTTCGTTTCAGAGATTATGAACTCTTCGCTTCCCAGAGCATTACGAATAGGCTTTCCTCTTTCCCTGATGGATTACCACAGACGTGACAGGGGCATAAATATAATCAATCACAGCGTCAAAACATAAATACATTAATTATAAAATGTAATCATAGATATTTCTACAGTAGAAATTCAAATCAAATTAGTAAATGTAATCATAGATATTTCTTCCCATTTGGATCCGCAAGCAAATCCCAAACTACGGAGGGGATTAATCAAAGTAATCCCTGATTAGTACATACACAAACGGATTAGATTAAGATCAATCAAAGTAATCCCTAATTAATTAGTACATACACAGTACCAAAACCAAAATAATAGTATCAAACTAATTCCTGATTACAAATGATTAATCAAAATAATCCCTAATTCCAATTTACCCAACGTATATGCCAAAATCAAAAACAGGGGAAAAAATAGATCCAACTTATTTGATTAAAAAAAAATAGATCCAACTTATCTGGTTTGATTCCACCGATTTCGATATTAGCTCGACGATAATCCATATGTAGGAAAAAAAAATCAATCAAAATCCAATATAGCTCTGCGGTATAGCTTCGTGCATGATAACGTATTACAGTGGATGGGAAAAATAAAGAGACACATAGAGAATGAGATTCCATTCATTAGAGTTAGTATGTGTTACATAGATATAGTCCTTTATATACAATAGGAATAAAGCCCTAGCTACTATATTGGGACGCACATCCATGGGCTAAAGCCCTA
>JAJJMB010005771.1:1455655-1624889 GCA_023531105.1 Papaver atlanticum | reverse complement strand
AAGTCCGAGTGAACGACAACCTTACTTACCACTTTAAAATTACATCATTACCGAACAGATTTGTTGTTCCTTTACTGTTTGGAATACGAGCCAAAGGAATTATTCCAAGTGCGTGACTTATTTCAAGTTGGAGGCGCAGGGATACTGAGGGAACTAGGTGAACTATAGGTTTAGTTTCTTGGTCTCAACTATATGAAGTTGGTTTAGATTTTGTATAGCGGCTTAATTCTGAGAGTATTCAATTATGAACAAGGTCCCAGGGTTTTTCAGCATTTGCGGTTTCCTCGTTAACAAAATCTTGCTGTGTCTTTTACTTTTCTGTTTCTGGAATTATAATTTTTTATTATAATTAGAAGTAAAATACACAAATGTTAATTCCTAATTACTTGATATCAATCATATAGTGTTTGGTTAAGTCCGAACCTATTATCAAGTAATCATACTTCGTTGTTGTATTGTCTCGATCTTGTATCCATAGTCAATCACGCAAGTTATCTTGTTGTCGTATTGTCTCGATATCGTATCCATAAACGATCACACGAAGTGTGAACCGATTAGTTGTATTGTCTCGACTCAGTCCATAGACAATCACTTTCGGAGAAAGGACTTATAGGTGGAAAAGTTTTAGATTGAGGTATATTTTGGTACCCTCGTCTTTTCAATTGGTATCAGAGCAGGCAAACACGAAAAGACCTAAAAATCTGTGTTTGGTGCGATCCAACCTATAAGAAATGAATCTTATGTATGATTCAGTTAACGTACCACTAAGATTTAATGGGATAAATTACCCATTTTGGAAATCTGTTATGAGAACTTTTCTTCAATCCCGAGATTTTAATACTTGGCCATTAATCGAAGACGGATATGAAAGACCAAGAGTAGAATTTCCAGAAGCAGAGTTTAAACGCTTAGCTTTCTACAGTTATGAAGAAAGAGCTCTTGCAAAGCAGAACTCTGATGGTCTGAATGCCATCATACACGCAGTAAGTGATGATCTTCTTCATCATGTTCTGTCATGTGAAACTTCTAAGGAGGCATGGGATATTCTTGAGACTGTATTCGAAGGAAATGATTCCGAAAAAGAAGCGCGTCTTCTGTCCCTTTCATCTGAATGGGAATATCTTAAAATGGATGATAACGATACCTTTGAGGAGTTTAACACTAAACTTTCTGAGATTGTCAATGCTTCTTTCTTACTAGGAAAGACTATACCTGAAAAGGAAATAGTATAATACTCAGATAGTTACCATCCAGATACGAGTCTAAGAAACATGCCATAATAGAAGCAAATGATCTTTCTATACTTTCTCGAAGCTCTCTTGTAGGAAAGTTAAAGATCTTTGATAGAGAAATTCTGCTGAAGAATCAAACTGGGAAACGTTGTCAAGAGGACAATGTACTTGTTAAAAAGGAGCTTGACTCAACAATTGTGCTTCTAGCGCAACTAATTAAGGAAATCTTATCTAATGATAAATATGATCCTGATACATTATCTTTTTGTCATAAAAAGGGTAGTGAAGAAGTCCAATGCTTCAAGTGCCGTAGTTTCGGACATATGGAAAAACAATGTTCAGACAGAAATGCTCAGAAAAGCAATAAGGCTTACATCTCTAATCTAGATGATATCCCTGAGGATAAACCATATAAAGGAATATCTAGGTGTAATGTACGTTTTGCTAATTCTAACAGTAATGAATCTTATGAGTCTAATCAACTCCTAACAAACTGTTTAGAAAAACTTGAGCGTGGGATTAAGGAAAACAAAAGATTAAGTCTAGAACTTAAAAATCTTATGAAAGCCCTGTCAGATAAAACTCAAGATGTGAAATCTGAGCAAAAGAAATTGGTTAACAAACCAAAGATTTCAGAAGATAATTCTGATAATATGACAAGTTCTTTTTATAGTCATACTGCAATGCTCCATGAGAATTCCCAACAAATAAAATTCATCAATGCTCTTCGCAAGGGCATAAATATGTTAAAGGGTGAAGAGTTTATCCGAACTCGAAAAGGAGCAGTAGACTCTTGCAGTAACAAGAGAAAGAAAGAACACAAGGAAACATAATCTGTTGTGTTTAATCATCCTAAGGATGTCTTTGTTGGGTCTGGTGAGATTAATCCTCACCACAACACACGGTGATTGTGTTGAAATATGCATCCTCACGTGTTGCCCAAAATTCTGTTTGTGAGGAGGCATAAAACTGGGCAGAATGTACAGAACTGTACATCAGATAACAATAGTCGGTATCTTTTATATTTGGGTTAAATATATTCGGTTTCCATAAATCAAATTATATTACCATTTGATTTTCTCCTATTATATATTATATATATATTCTTCTTGTCTGGAAGAAGACATCTTGTATCAATGGAGAAATCAGTAAAAGAAGGATCATCTCTTGATGATTTAGCACTCTGTGCATCTGTCATAACGGAATCTCATGTTGTCTCATAACCTGATAGTCTGCGAGATTCTCTGAGAAGACAGATTCTTACTGTTAGAAGTTGTATTAGACATCATGAGTTAATGATAAAGGATTCAAAAGAAGTACTTGATGATCTTCATTCTCAACTACTTGAGACGATTAATACCTCTACTGGAAAAGAAAGTGCTCAGAAGAATTTGAATCCAGTATTCGAAAGAGAGCTTCACAAGACTCGTGATTAAGTCCAGAAAAATAGACATCAGTTTTTGATTTCTTTCAATAATTGTATAAGGTCTATTATGAATAAAACTATCTAGTATTTATGAATAAAATTATTATTTTATAATTTTTCTTGTGATCGTTTTTCGATTACATAGTCGGTGCTGAAATGTTTTATTTTACTGCTATGTGTTTATGGGATGTTTGATTTAGGTTTTAATAACCTTAATATTCGATCTCATATTGTGTGAACCCTTATGGTTTGGGTGACTTTTTGGTTTAGCGGGATTAAGTTCTAGCCCATGTTGGTAGGCTTTATCAAAGCCTTAGAAAAGATCAATTAAGATGGACTCTTATTAGGTCAGGGGAGTTTACTGTGAAATCTATGTATGAAAAGTTAAACGAAAATGGTACAGATATTACTAGCCTATCTTTACCTGAATCCTTCTGGAAATCCTTATGGAAAATGAACATCTCAGAAAGAATCAAGCTTTTTCTATGGAAATGTTTACAAAATGCTTTACCAAAGCTCACAGGAAAAGTCAAGAATGTGACTCCTAGCTGTACAATGTGCAATGCAGCAGTAGAAACAATAGAACATCTTTTATTCCATTGCCCCTTTGCTAAGGAAATTTGGAACAGTGCCCCTAATCCTGTCATACTAAATCTAGATACCTCTGATACAATTCTGGATCTTTGTAAACAATGGTCTCATCAACCTAGAACTGATATCTCTTATGAATTACTACTTACAAAGATGTGGTTTATCTGGAAGGAAAGGTGTGATAGAATTTTTGAAAATACTGCTAAATCGGTCTCTTATCTGGCCCTAGTAATACAAAGACACTTAGTTTTCTGGTCTACTAGGAAAAGAATTTCTTCCAAGACTAAACAAGCACAAAAAAAGAAACTTCTCCCAATTTGGAACAACAGATACCCTAAAGATAAATGTGGATGCATCCTGGATCTCAGATATGGTACCTTCTACTTATGCTGTAATTTTGATAAATGATGCAGGTGATTGTGAAGGAGGAAGAGCAGGGCAATCAACAGGATTACCAGGGGCAGACCCACAAGAGGCAAAAGCTATAGGAGTAATGCAGGCAGCTATCTGGGCTGAGGAAAAACAGATTCAGAACTTTAGCATTGAAGGAGATTGTGAAAGTTTATTTAACTACATTCAAGGAAAACAAGTAGATATCTCATGGCGTGCCAAAGCTTATCTAAATGAAGCTATCAGAATAGCTAATTCGTGTAATAACTTTTTGGGTTTCTTTTATGTTCCTAGATTAGGAAATCAAGTTGCAGGCATTTTGGCAAAATTCGCTAGAACTCTAAACAGTAATGTGGAATGGGATGAGTCCCCACCAGTTTGTAGCCTCAGGAAATTTTTAGTAGATAAATCTAATATTGGGGTTTTGCAAAATCCCAGATTAGATGGCTCTACTACCTTTGTAACCTCGACTCATTTTGAGTCTTAGTCTGGAATGAAATATCTTACTTTCAAAAAAAAAAAAGATTTAGATTTTCATATTTTCAATTGGACTAATGTAGCCTTAACATATAATTCACAATTTTTAATGCATTTAATTATGGGTCAACTTTCATCCTCATTTGAATCCGAGATTTAGGATCAACACAATATTAGCTTTAATTAGTTTTATTAGATCCGAGATTTAGGGTCAATATTAATGAAAAATTATTTTTGGTTACTATATATGAGTTGTACACAAACGAAATTTAGAGTTCCAAACATAGTTTTTGATTTTAATCTCCAAACATAGATTAATCTCTTTTGAAATCCATATTTCCTCTCTTTAGTTTGCTGCGTATGAATATTTTTCTCCTTGGGTTTTTCATATTTAAGCTTCGTATCATAGTTTTTGATTTTGATTGCTGATAAGTGGCTACATATAAGAGTGTAATTTTTGTTTTATTTGAGTTATTAGGGTCTACTACATACTAGGACAAAAATACAGATTAAAAAGAACTGTTCGATGTAAGATCAACAGGCTCTCTTTCTTTGATATAGTACGAGAGATTAGATACCTCTCTCCTCTCTCACTAGTTCAACACGAAAAAAAGGTTTTCTTCATCGGCAACCATCTCTGTCTCAGATCTGGTCCTTTTGGGGCCGGATCTGGGCGGGATTTTTTTTCCCTTTTCTTGTCTTAGGTTAGATTTTTGTTATTAGTTAGTTTCTATCATGGTTTTCTCTTACTTATTGGTAAGTTTTGTACACCCTTATGATGTTTTTATCTCCTATATTAGAGAGGTTTATCTCGGTTTTAATGGCCGTTCTTGTGTTTCATGGGTTTTAAGATCACTTGGGATGTTTTTCAACGACGAAAACTTCATCATTGTTAGCTCCGGCGACGGAATCTTCATCATCTATTTATCCGGCGACGGAATCTTCATGAATGATGCTTTTGACGACGAAATCTCCATCACAAGTTTTAAGAAATTTGAGCAAATCACTCCAACTTTTGGAGCACATCTTTATGAAGAAGAAAAACAAACAAAATGGTTGGAATACACTTCCGAGAAAAACCATTCTTCCTCCGACTTGATCGGTTCTTATTCGTGCTTGTATTTGTTCTACACCGGTAATCCTTCTCTTTCTCTTGTCGGATTTCTTGGTAAACTTGTACGGTATGTCTATTTGTATTTTCTTAATTTTGATTTTAAACCCATTGTAACCTTGAACTCCCATTAATTAAAAGGTTCTCTGTATAAAAAAAAAAATATAAGATCAACAGTATTAGATTTGATCCGGGTGTATACATGACAGATCTTAAAGATTCGTATTACATCAATGATTTCCGTGTGATATTTTTATGGCTTCTCCTTCTTAAGATATATTATATCTAAATCTCTAATCATTTGTCATTGGTTTAGTTTCATTTCTTTGGTGAAAAGGCAATAGTCTGTCCGAGAACATCTTTTGCAATTTAGAAGCAAAATCCATAAAATCACCACAAGGGGAGAATATGACTAATCCATAAACTCACCATAAGGGGAGGATGCTAGTCGTACATACATAGGGTACTAAGTTACTGATAGCTTCTTATCGAGTGTAAATTCGATTTTTCCATATAAGTGAAATTTTGATTTTTCATCCATAATTACAAGTGAAAAATGGAATTTCCATAATTACATGTGAAAATTTGATTTTTCCATAATTACGAGTGAAAATTGGAATTTCCTCAATCACATCAAACAATCACAATTATAGATAATTGGGATTTTCACAAGAAATAATAAGTGGAAGTTAAAAATTGCATTTATCACCTGTTACTAACTTGTGGGAACTAGAATTTTCACCAATTGGTGAAAACTTGAATTTTACTGTAAGACTTCCTAAGATAATTTGATTTTTTTTCTTAGGAATTAGTTTAAGGTAAGCGAAAATTTGATTTTCATCCATACCGATAAACTGTATTTTCACCCTTAATAAATATAAAACTTTCACCAATATAAAACTTTCACCAATCCTACGTAATCACAAGTAAAATTTGGAACTTTTGTCGTAATTATCACCATTACTAACTTATTGAAACTAGAATTTTCACAAGCTGAAAATCAGAATTTTCACCAATCCGTGAAAACTATGAAACTTGAATTGTCGTAATAATTTGAGTTTTTTTAGGAATTAATCAAGGTAGTTTTAAGGAGAAATATTCTAGTAGAGTTTTTTATGGAGTAATTTTAGGGAAAAATCTAATTTAAGGTTTTCTAGGATTCGTTATTTTATGAGAGATTTTTCGGGGGAGTTTATCACGTTCTTAGAAGAGTTTTTCGTGGAGTATTTAGGGCTAATTTTATTTGACATATCATCAAGTTTTCTCTCAAAAAAAAATTCCAAAAAATTCCAATTTTAATCAGTTTCCTTTTTAGGGTAAAAGGATATTTTAGTAACTGCATAGTATTTATAATTAATTATGGGTTCTTCATATATACAATTTTGAAGAAGGATTCCTTCACACTTTTATTATCACACTATCTCACACGTTCGGCGTCATTTTTGTGAATAAAAACTAAACCGTAACGGATTTGAAGCTAATATTTTGAGGATATGTTCCTCTTACAAAGTTCTATATACCTACCAAAAATGAGCACATTCCGAAATATAAAACCTCACAATCTATCGGTCTTAATTTCGACGGCCAGAAATCCGTTGATTTTTAACGGTTCATTTTCAAAGTAGTAGATGGTGGTGTTATACGTTTCGGGATACGCTCATTTTCGGTAGGAACATATAGCTATGTAATGGTAATATATCCCCAAAATATTATATTCAAACTTGTTACGGTTTGGTTTTTATTCGCAAAAATGATGTCAAACGTGTGAGATAGTGTGATAATAAAAGTGTGAGGGGATCCCTCCTCTACAATTTTAATGGTGGGTTTTCAATATGGAGAAAAAATTATTTGGGCTAGAAATAATTTTCCCCTTAAGTAAATATATGATAATTTAGGTTTAATGCGCCCAACAGTTGGACATAAATATATAAGCCGATATATTTGAACTCCTAAAATCTGATGGCTCATATTTGAGGCTCCCAAACCAATAAAAAAATTGTGCACCCAACAGTTCGGCATAGAAAAACTAGATTCAAGATCACGTTCTAATAATTTCTTGAACACTACCTTAAATCAAGGGAAAAGTTACAGTTTTTCGTTTGAATACTAAATCTTGAATGAACATGGTGGTTAGCCTTAGGAGCGAGTGTGGGACGTTGAGTCAAATATATTTAAGAACGATGTTGTGGGGACTATCCCAAAACAATGGGGGACTACTTAGTTATTCAAATGTCCACTCTAAATTTTAAGGGGTGTCTTAAAAGATTAGGGAAGACTAATCTGCCCTTATTCTAATTAAGGTTATACCTAATCCTAATAACCCACTAATTTAACCACTACCCACTAATCTAACCCCCTAAATTAAAACCAAAAATCAGTTTCAAAACCTTTTCTTTTCTTTTATTCTTCTTCTTCTTCTTCTTCTCCAACATCAACCAAGAAGTCCGATTCGAGTAAAATGAAAATCCGCAGGTAATTTCCTTCATACCCATTCCTTTTAATCGTTTTTTGTTGAAGAAATCGATTAGAAATCATCAAAAACCATAGAAAATGGTAGTTACAGTATAGATTTCGGCTAGGAGAAATTTCGAAAACCCTAGATTTTGGTAACCGAACTTTCAATATGAAGAACAGTTCGGCCAAGTAGGAATTTTTAGGTAACCGAACTATGTAGTTCGGTAAGCTCGCAAAAAAAAATCGTACCCGAACTCTTTCTTTATATGCGAAATTTGAGTTCGGTTTAGTCGATAAATTTATATAGGTAACCGAACTTTGATAAAATATAGTTCGGTTACTTCGCAATTTCTATGGGGTAACCGAACTTTGACCTGTCAACACCAAACTTGTAGTTCGGTGACTTCGCAACTTATACCAGATATTGCGATCTTGCCGAACTTATTCTTTGGAATTTTCTATGGTATAGTTCGGCAACATAATTACTACACTCGACTAAACCGAACTACAAAGTTCGGTTAGCTATTCAATGATCGTGATTTGCGATCTTGCCGAACAAAAAGTTCGGTAAAAAAGGGACTAAACTCGACTAAACCGAACTATTAACTGTATACTCTATAAAATTAGTTCGGCAACGTTTTCTGGAAAAAGATAACCGAACTCTCAAAAACCTCCAGTAAAACAGAGTTCGGTTACCTGCGTATGCTGAAATGAGTAACCGAACTGCACATACAGGAGAGTTCGGCTACCTGTTTTGCAGAATTGCTAACCGAACTACTTTGACCTAGCCGAAATTTCTTCCTGAAATTTTCGATTTGGCCAATTTTTTGCACAATTCAAGCTACATTAACTAAATTTGAGCCATACATGAGTACCCATAACTTCATCTTCTGGTTGTGGCTGATAAAATTCATCATTTGGGTTCTTCCCTCTTTTTCTTCATCTTTTTTTTTTCTTCTTCTTCTTCTCTCTCAATAATTCTGATTCTAACAAAACTATCCTATTAATAACTCACTAATCACTAACTAATCAGTAATTAATCATTACACTAACACTAACTAATCAATAAACTAACAAATTTAATTACCAAGGGTAAATTTGGTATTTAAAAAAATAGATAAGGGGTGACCCAAAATTAATTCAAATATCCACCCCCAAATTGGAAGAGTAGTCCCCCACTGTTTTGTGGTAGTCCCCAAAACATCGTTCATATTTAAAGTCTTGCTCAAAAGCTACAAGGGCCTTGGAGCTAATGGGCCAAAGTAGTTTTTGAAGCTAATGGGCGGGAATTGGACTTGGAGGCTTGGATGGGAAATGCTAGAGGAGATAAAACATGTAATAGGTTTTCACGAACGGACATTGTTTGTTAAATTTATGATCATCCATCTATGCTTATGAACAATCGTGCATACAAAATGATCTTGACATAATCATTTTTGTGATAAATTTTAAAGAACAATATTTACAAATAATTGATTATCTTAGAAAAATGAACCCAGAGAGTGGTGAAGAGAACGCTAATTTATGGCTTTTTTCAGTCCACTGTTGTTTCTCTGTCTCTCTAGATAGTTGTTTATAAAAAAAATAGAAAAAAAGACTATTTTATGTTGTTAAAATAAATAATTTTTAAAAACAACTTTTTAAAATTTATGATTATTTCGGTTCTAATTAAAACAATCAGTTTTTATAATGGTTACCAAACACATATAAAATGGATTATGAATTGCCATAATGAACTATGTCTGATAATCTCTCCACTTAAAGGCCTTGAGAAATAAATCTCTCACTATTGAGCGGTGATGGAACCCTATACTTTTTTCTAAAGAATTAATTATGGTAAGGACACCTAGCAAAGTTAAGATGATGCAAATATTATGTGGGAATGAAAACTCACTCTCCTACTAGTTACTCCCTCTGTCTTTTTTTATCTGTCCGCTCTGTTTATAAACATACTTTTCCCTTAAACTATCAAATATACCCTTTATTATTTATAATCATAAAATCATTTTTAATATAAACTTAATTCAAAATCTTAAATATTATCACCATATATTAGGAAAAAATCTACTCAATATCTTTATATAGGGCTGCACATGGGTTGGATCGGGTCGGTTTTGGCCTCACCCACCACCCAACCCACTGATGGCGGGTAACAGAAGTTGTCACACGTAACCGACCCAACATCACAATGGGTCGGTTTTCACCCGACCCACATTACGGCGGGTTGGGTCGGGCGGGTATACCCATCCAACATTTTTTCTTTTACCAATTTTTTTCCTTTACCAAAATTACAATTCGTTCAATCATCTTCATAATTTCTCACAATTCCAAACAAACACAACATTCATAATTATACATAAATTATAAATCAACCATCTATTGTTTTCAATTCGTCCCATATTGGAATGGCAGCACCTGTTCTTCAACGTCCTCATAGCACCAACAGAACTTCTTCAACGTCCTCACAGCACAAACAGAACACCATCAGTTCCTCCCTTGTATTTTTCTGAATCTACTTCTTCCCGCTTCTCTGTTTTGCACTAATCTTCCCACAATTCAAAAAATACAACCAAACTCATAATAAATCCCACAAATATCAAATCTAAATGGTTGCATTCAAAACAAAACTCAAACAAAAATAAAACATAGAAAATCAATACAATCAGATGTAGATAAATACACTAACATAACTCAAAACTCAGATCATCTTCGAAAATTAGATTGTCATCAGTTGTGTAGGGAATAAAGATATTAGGTTGCTAAAGATTATGCAGGAGAAAACAAAATTTCTAGGGTTTCTTACGAAATTTGGGTTTTTGAACAATGAGTTTGATTTCTTAAAGATGCGTTTTGATTTGTTAGATGCGTTTTAGGATACATACCTTTTGATTTCTGAAAAACTAGGTTGATTTAGAGATCTCGATTCATAAAATAGCAGAAGAAAAAGAAAAGTGGAAAATTAGATTGAAATCAACTTAACTCCAGGTATTTGGTGTAGGTGGTGAACAAATCAACGATTTCAATGATATATGAAGAGTAGAGCAGGGATTCTAGTACAAGGGATTGATCTGGTAATAGTGATGAATTCTTTTCTCTCAAATACTTTTTTTAAGATAAAGAACTAAAGATAGAAACGAGGCAGAGAAAGGGTAAAGACAGGAAACGTCTTTGTTAAATATAGGAGAGTGAACGGCTAGGATTAACTGATGAGGAGTAATCTAAGGGTTAAGGTAGTTTTAGGCGAGTGAGTGGGTTGGGTCGGGTGAGGGAAGCTGCGACCCATAGTCGACTCAACATACGGTGGGTTTTGATGCTTTGACCCATAGTCGACTCACTCCTAGGTGGGTTGGGTCGGGTGCGGGTAATTTCAGGCGGGTGTGGGTTGGGTTGGGTCGGGTTTGTGCAGCCTATCTTTATATTAATTGTCATTCCTTTTTTGAATAAAAACATTTATGGATAGTTATAAAATTCCTAATAAAACTTCTACTTATTCTTACATTCCGTTCTAATTATGGACTCCATAAAAAAAGCAGTATAAGTTTGTTTTTATTTTCTTAAAATATTTCCTAAAATAATAAAACTATCCAATTTATAATTTTAAATACTATTAATTTTAGTTTTGGTAACAACATAACATTAAATAGGGCTCGTCAAGGGTTAGTCACGACATTTTATAGGATTTCCTTAATATCTTGACAAAGTCAATTAGGACTGTTAATTTGAGACTGAGGGAGTATTATGTTTAAAAATTATTACTCCTTTACACCCCATACTTAATTATACCGGATCCGCGTAACGATGGACACCATCTACGATCGACGGTCTATGTTTAATCATCTTTAATAAACAGTTACGTTATATTTTATATTCTGAAATAGAATACAAAAGGTTAAAAAAAATGTCCTATATAAGGTATAATTGAGTATAATTGAGTGGTGGTTTCTGGGCAAAGTACCCACTCTATCATTTTCTTGATTTTCATAATTCTATAAGTATAGTTCCCTGGCAGGATGAGGATGATGAGAATTGACTAAGATGAAATTGGGGATATAAAAATAACAATATATGCAATTATATATTGGTTTTTCTATTTGAATGGTAAGTTTCAAATCTGTTTCACTTTCTTTTACGATAACGTCAAACGCATGACTTTATGCAATCACTATAAAAAAATTACATAAAAAAATTGTCAAGAAAGTATATCGGCTCTTAAGCATGTGTATACATCACCGAAAATATGGATGATTATTTGGAACTCTATACTTTGTAGAACTACATCAATAAATTTTAGCCCAATTTTTTTGGCCTTAGAGGCGTATCTTTATAGCTATTTATGCAAAGTTGTTGTATCATAGGTTCAATTGTTGTTGATGGGTGAAAACGATTTGCTGGTTTTTGAGGAAAAGTGGAGAGGCGAACGATTCCTCGTTCGAGCAAATTTCGTAAACCTTTAGCAAACATATGCACTGCACGGGAGTGCTTTGAGTTCGAGAGATCAATCTGTAGGACTCCGGCCTAAACCAAGACAATGGTCGTTCCAGAGTCAATTCGGTCACAAAAAGGGATGCGGGTCGATCTGTAGGAGGGAAGCTGAGATGTGTGAGATCAATGACGATTGAAGGATTGTGTATGTGTTAGAGACTTCTGCAGGTTTGATGAACTAATTTATATTGTAATCGTGGATTGATGAACTTATTTATATTGCAGGAATAATAAACAAATTGATCTCTAGTAAGTGTGACGGTTAAGGAGTGAAAGAGTGGGAAAGTGGGAAATCGTGGATAAACCAGTTCCACATGCGTGGGAGAATTGGTTGATTATCTATCCACTACTTTGATAACTCCTTCAACTGCTTACACGACTTACTCACATTTCTCATTGTGGGTGTACACACGTGTAGTAGGCCACCAGACCAAAAACCTAGTGAATATCCCCCCATGTGACATGATTGATGTCTCATGAATGTGGAGTCTGCAAGGCATACGTGTATTTAATTGGTCAATTGTTTACTTGATTAGACCATGAGTCTTAGCCTTGATTAGTCGAGCATAATGGACTAATGTGATATGCTCTGAGACTCATGGATTGAGCATGGTGTCTGCTGGGACAGAATAATGCACAGACGTTGAGTCTTGCTGAATTGTGATATATTATTTTACCAGTTGAGATAATAATGATGTTCTGATAATTTGGATCGACCTGCGTCCGATGAGATTGCTTGATTATGGAATTATTCTGATATGTCGAATATTTGACAGGAAATCAGATGTTGCTGAGTTATGAGTTAGTGAATATTAGACGATCGGACGTCCAATGAAAATAATGAAATATCGGATGATCGTCCAAGTGGATGGTCATCCAATGCTGGTGCTTGGTCGAGCAATTAAAAAATGTTGGCATCATGATCAAACATTAAAAATATTGATTGCTGGATCAATATAAAAGTTTTCAACATTTATCGAATTATCGTAAATTCGAAACCTTAATTTTGGAGAACCCTGGATCCTGAAGATGGAGAGTTGTCCAATATGGGTCAAGTAATATCGACCAACCAATGGGAATGAGAGCCGACCATTGGTGGTGAACGGGCATCCGAGCGTGCGGAGGATCATGTCCATGAATGAGGATTCGAGAATTAAGAAAGATATGAATTACTATTGAAATAATAATGGAGAGACGTGGGATCGGCCGTCCACGATGGCCAAGGGACCGGCCAGGTACGGTCATGGTGGTGCATGGGCCACCATGTCCCTCGCGCATCCATTCCTGAAAATCTTAGGTATTTTGTTGGTCATTTGAGCAATATTTTGGATTTTTAGAAGAGTTTAATCTTGACTGATACTCTCAATTTTGCATAAATGAGCAAGTAAGACTTTGCTCGTACGTCCAATATTTTAGAATATTAAAATGACGTTATTTTAATATTATTGGTAAAGGAAAAACCCAATAGTCGTGGAACTAGGGTTTTTGGAGAGTTGAGCAATATTTGGAGAAATATGGAGAATTTGGAGTTTGCTTGAATGAGAGAGTTTCAAGAAACGAAGGAAATAATAATAATAATAATATAATAAAAGGAAAAGTGGAGAGGCGTGGGACCTTCCACGGCCCAGGCATGGCCGGCCGGTGGGCCCAGTCCCGTACGCTTCTTAGTCCTTTTTTATTTTGCTTCCCTTTCCTATCTTGCATAGGTTTCCATATATCCTTGTTCGTCCATATTTTGGATGCTCGTTTGTGCATATTTTTGGGTGCTCGTTCGTGCATTTTTTCTAAGTACACACGCACCATTTTCTCGGGGCTTACTAGGTGGTGGTCCATATGCTGAAAGTGAATATTTATTACTAATCCATGGAATTCTGCTGGGAAAAGCCATGAATTGAAGTAATGAAATATTATGATAAAAATAGAATATTTTCTAGGAATTCAATTATTGAATTTTGCGACTAGAATTAATTAATTGATGGCTCTATACTAGCATGAAATCTATCTAGGAGCATTATACTTATTTGGGAGTCATGGTATGAGATGGTGGAAGCATCATACTCGTTTTGAACATTTATTCTGCATAGTCAGGGAACGTTGCGACATCCTGAGGACGTTATCGGTCTATACTAGCAGGCAATCTTTCTAGGAGCCGTCCAATCACTAAGATTCTATACACATGTATTATATATAGTCAGGGAACATTGCGACAACCTGAAAACGTTATCGCATTATACTAGCAGACAATCTGTCTGGGAGCTGCCCAATCGTTTTTGATTCTATATAGAAGTGAATACTGAGCCGGGCAGTATACAGAAATATATGAAGTATCGAGAGCTCAGCCGGGGAGGTCCCAATATTGTCGTAATATATTTAGGTTTTGATGAGGTTACATGATTATCTGCAGATCGTTGTTACATGAGCTTTCATGTCCAAATTATATAATATGAATTTCATATATTCGTCTGAAATCGGGTCAGAAATATATAAAACTTGCCATTTTACAATTTTAGACCTCGTCAAAAATCCACCGTCAACAACTGTATATATTATTGTGACCAATGGCTGTGAGCAACCAACCTTGTTAGAGCATTGCTCGGTTGAACCAGCCAAGTGTTGGTATGTCAAGGTTGGTTGTCATATTTTTGTATCAAAACTCAAAAGTCGCTTGATTAGTTCACTAGAGTCAACTTCGTTAGGTTAGGTTAGGAAGTCTAGAAATATTGAGAAGATTCTGAAGACATATCGACATCAGAGAAGACATCATCCTTCTACTTGAGGTTAGTAATACAAGACTTGACTTGTTTTATTTTTATATCGTTACTTTCAAGTCGTTTAGATTGAAAACATAACATTGAAGTTATATACATGAAACTCTCTTATTAGAGACTTGATCATCTTATTATGATCAAAGTGTCAAGGAAGAAAATACAAGTTGTTTTACAACTTAGGTATATTGAGTTATGAAGTATAACGCTTATCCTTTGAACTTCGTGATTGCGACATAGACATAATCTTTGTAACTTGTTTACTAGATTGTGTAATGAACTTAGGATTGATTTTATGCCTAGAAAACTATGTTTGATTACATGAGTTTAAGAAAGTAGACTTACGAACTTGTTTCGTAGTTGATAGAAATCAATATGATTGTGAAGTTACTGAGGTACCCAAATACACCACACTTTTTCGTTTCAACCTATAAGTCTGATACCAAATTTGATCGTCTATGAACAGAGCAGAGACAATACAACAACAAGGTATTCACTTGATAATAGTTACGGTCCAAAACCGATTTACTATAGGATCAATATCAAGTGATTAGGATTTAACGTACGAGTGTAATTTACTTTATTATAATAAAACAATTATAGTGCGGAAGTAAAGTAAATGACACAGCAAGATTGTGTTAACGAGGAAACCGCAAATGCAGAAAAACCCCGGGACCTAGTCCAGTTTTGAATACTCTCAGAATTAAGCCGCTATACAAAGAACAAAGCCAAATTCGTATAGTTGAGACCAAGTAATCTACCCCTAGTTACTTAGTTCCCTTAGTATCCCTGCATCTACGACATACTGGTCGCGCACGTGAATCCCAAGACAGAAAATCACTATCTTGAGTTGCTTTGATCTAGTTTTAGTGTCCCTTATGTCAGAAGAGAAGGCTCTCAAGAATAATCAAACTAGGTGCAATCAAAGTTTCAACATCCGTCAGTCAATCAAATCAATAATCGAAAACTAAAATAACAATGTAATTATCTAGTTTCCCACAAACGGTACTCGTAGAGCTTCTTGATCCCACGGAAGTCTTTAAACGAGCGGTCGTAAAAGATTTCTCCTAATTAGGGTACTTTCCACTCCGAATAGACGGCTCCACCAGAAACAACACAAATGAAGTTTGCCTAGCTCTTAGGATAGTTTGCAAGAAATGCGAAATCAACTATTTATAGACCAAAGTTGTTTGGACAACAAGGAAATTCCAAAACCGAAAATATTCTCAAGATATGCAATAAGTACCTAATTTCAGTTTTCATATTTCCAACTAACATACAGCCTGTAATTCCGAAATCTCTCATTAGAAAATATCTAATATTAGTTTAGCACTTAACTAATATAACTTTCCAAGAGATATGTTTTGATTTGCTGGAAAATCAAAAGCATATAATCAAAAATCTTAATTCAAAGATTCTCAATATTTCGGATTGGGATCACCTAAGTATCAAGAAATATCTTTGGATGATAAAAGATTAGAATTATATTCATGTCAAAATTATGTCGAAATCCAGAACTTTCCAATTTAGCAAACCCTAATTCCAAACACACACAAAACCTTAAAGTATTACGTGAATATGAAGGATCGGTTTTGCTCTTGGGACCGGTTCTACTATGGCTCATAACCTAGGTTAAGATCGGTTCTACCAAGTCTCCAAATATAGGTAGGGATCGGTTTTACCATGATTCCCAACAATAGATGGGATCGGTTTTACCAAGTATCCCAATATAGGTAAGGATCGGTTCTACCAAGACTCTCAACAATAGTTAAGATCGGTTCTACCATGTATCCCAAATAGGTAAGGATCGGTTCTATCAAGACTCTCAACATAAGTCAAGATCGGTTCTACCGTATATACCATAACTCTCAGCATAAGTCAAGATCGGTTCTACCAAAGTTCTTACCTAGGTTCGAATTGGTCATCCAATAGATCTTCAATGTAAACCGAACCAAAACGCCTATTGATTCCCTTCGATTACGAAACAAGTTTCGTGTATGTACTTCCTTTAAACATCAATTAATCAATTAACTATGACACAGTTGCCTTTTTAGGGGAGACAAAGAGTGGTCAGGAGTTTTGGGAAAGACAATTAGTGGTCATGATGCTTTAATCCAACATGAGAAGATTTACACCGTCAGTTTCAAGAGATATACATTGATCCCCGTCCTTTATCTTCTCTTACCTTGAACCCAAGTCTACAGCGTATGTGTCACAATCTCCTCCTCCCTCTCTTTTTCTCCCAGGTGTTTCTACGGTTTTGAAACTACCCAAACTGACTTACTATGGCAGAAGTTTTCTTCGCTAACCTATTGATTTTTCGCGGCAGCTATATTAGAATTATGGGTTATGGCAGAAGTTTCTATTTGAAAAGTATTCACTTGCAATGCAACATTGCTGTGTATATTTTCCAATCTAACCCAGGTACTGAAACACAAGGTTTTACTGAAGTTTCTATCTTAAAGGTATTTTTTAAATTCAATACGATGATTGACCCATCTTTCTGTTTGTATTTGTGTCGTTTGCAGACGTTGTGCATATCAGAACATTACTCCGTCTCTTTTTTTCCCCATCTTTGAAAAATGATTTTTGTTTTGTGATTTGTATGATTAAACCTAATGAAGTCACATGGAACCTACGCTTTTGGTTTTATGTAACAACTCTTTTCTTAATCAATTTGAATTTGGGATGATAAAGGTTGAGTTGTTCTTAACTCTAAGAATGCTAATTTCCATCTTGGGTTCACTCTCTTGATTTCTCTTAACTCCATTATATGTTCTCTAACCTTTTTTTCCTCCTTTTATAAAGTGCACATAGATTGTGTTAGAGAGTGTGTCTCAAAACTCCAGTAATCAATCTGAGGAAGTGAAATATATGCGCAGTTTTGCTTACAAAAGCCATGAGCCCAAAAATTTGTATGAAATACACTTTTGTTTGGTGTAGTATGTGCACTTAGGGTATTACCATGGATTCTACTAAAATCGCTTTGTGAAGCGCTTTGGTAGTTTTGTATACATGATTACAGATTTTCACTGGATAAAACAAACTTTGGTAGTTTTGTAATAATGCAAAAATGGTGCACATTACACGTTTGCCCTCTTATCTCTACCTTTGTTCTTTTATTAATCCCAATGAGGATTCTTTGTATACAACAATACCCTAACTGCCGAGAACCCCTTCTTTGATTTTCTGCAGATTCCCCCGCTCTTGCATTTGATTGATGGACTCTGAGTATGGAAAATGTAGATCAGCAAATCCAGGATATTGGGAAGATAGTCAAGTTGTTTTTAGTGTTGGTTTGTAATTACGGAGGAGAAGAACAATCATTATCACTTTGACTAACTACGTCATTTTCTTTGTATTATTTGTGGTCCTATTGCTAATTGATTTTTCATGCGATTGACTACTTGCTCATTGAGAAGGCAATGTTGTACAGTCTTGGTAAATCGTGTTTTTTAACTCGCTCATCTCCAAAATTATTTTCCTTTCCTATATTTTGATCGTTGTTGTATGGGTGTGGGTTTTTACTGTTGCTACCTTTCAAAATCATATGTTTCTTTTTCATTTACTCATGTCTTCATTTGTTGTTGTTGCTGCTGCCGGTCGTGGAGGCATGTAAAATATCCTTCTTATATATTTTTGCTATTTGTTTCTTTCATCGTCTTTTATCGGAAACATTTTTTTTTGGAAATTGCAGTAAACAAGGTTAGTTTTGTATGTTAATCTTTTTGGTTTTAATGTTTGCACATTGGTTTGAATTTGACTGTAAAATTGAATTGCTTTTCCTTTAGTACTGACTTTGGAAAGTTTTTCGTTTTTTTTTTTTTTTTTCGTTTTTTGTTTTTCTTAACATTTACTTTCATGTTTCGAAGATGGATTTAGTTGCCGCAAAATATATGCACAGTTGCATCTACCAAAGACATGAGCACTTAAAGATGGTGTTCGAGAATGGAATAGATGAACACATGAAGTTGGTATCCACACCAACGAATTTGTGGCAATGAAATGTATGTACTTTTTCTTATTAAGTGCTTAATGTAATTGTTGCAAAATGTAAACAACATGTAATTGTTGCAAAGCCTCCGAACAGACCTTTAGAAATGAAGACTAATCATTAAAGTAAATTCAATATGGTTTGAAATCAATCTGGCAGTCTGGTGTTTCAAATCGTAAGATGGGCAAATCCATGCAAAAAAAATAAAATCGAACTTTAAGATAGAGTGGGTGACTGGGTGTTGCATAATCTAGCACAGATGCAATTTTTGGCAATAAACTATACTTGAATGAAGTTCATTCCAAACCGGATGATAGACAACTTTTAATGGTGACAAATATAACCATGGAAATTCAAAGAATGACCGTACGCCATGATAATCTTAGGAACCCAATAAGCCTTTCCAATGCTGGGAAATATGACAACGTCTTTCTTTCTTACGGTGTGCAGTGGCTAAGATTGTTGTTATAAACATAATCAACCCGTTATTTAACTACCTATTGCACATTAGATTTTTTACAGTAAGAAAATAGCATGGCATCCGTACCCGGCTAATGCTCATCTTTCAAAAGATTGACTTAGTAAACCACTTTAACAGATCAAAACCCACATTCTTCTGTAACAAATAACAAATTAGTACAAATACCAGTGGTTCTTCTTACCCCATTTCATCAACTATTTTTTTTCATCTTTCTTGGATATAATTAGTTATGGAACATGATAAAATATTCTTGAGTTCTGACAAGGTTACCCAAATAGGAGGATCCACCCATGATCAAGAAGGTATATATCCTATGGCTTTTCTGAACAGACTACAATTTGAAGGAATCCCAAACCATGAGTTACAACTCAGAATTGGGAGTACAGTAACACTACTTCGAAATTTGAATCGGCAGATTGGCCTTTGCAAAGGAACACAGCTAAATGTTACACATTTAAGAGAAACAATTATCGAGGCTGAGATCATATCAGGAGATCTGAGAGGAAGCCATGTATGCATCCCAAGGATTACAACATCTCCAAATATACCAGACTGTCTATTTGTTTTTGAAAGAAATCAGTTTCATTAGTGGTATTCAACAAATTTGCAAAAGAAGTTTACAAATTATAATTAATAATGGATTGTTAAAGTTAAAGCATTTTTAGGATTTTAGGGGTTGTCTATGTTAATTGATTCTCACCGTCTCATTTTATTTATTTTTATGAGTTGTACTAATAAATTTAGCCAATTGTAATAACAAATTTGGTCTAAACTCATTTATCTTTGCATAATCCTTTGACGCAACCTGACCAGCAATACTCTTTATTACTTACTTTGAAAGCATCCACAATTATTTGTTAGTAGTCACGGTCTGTGTACAGTTATTTTGTTTCCAGCGAAGATTTTAAAATATCGTTCATGTATTCAAAAAGCAGCTGTTAATTAACTTCAAAGATAGAAAACTTCAAAGTCTCGGCTGTTAGAACAAATGTGCAGGAAAAACTCCTAAGACAGGATCTACCGTGAAGTTGGTGTTAGGTTGGTCAAGTGGAACAAAAGCAACACTGAAAGGTCTTAATAGTTTTGGGTAGAGTATTGTATATCACATTGGAAAAGACCTTTAACCGGGATCCCATATACCCAAGCTCAGCAACTTCCTTGGATCAACTATATTGGATGAAATGAAAATAACTCAAAAAATATGGTATGTCCTGAAGTTTTATTGTAGTAACAGCATTTTTACTTTTTTAATATTTTACAACACATGTAATTTTTGGTGTCTTTTTAATTAGAAACCTAAAATATTTTACTTTAGGATTTGGTGAAAATTTGGATTCACATCATTAAGAATATCCCAATGGCCGAAAGGATTTGCATATGCTGAAAGTGCGACCAAATCACTGAGTCCATCGCGACGATGGCGCACGAGAGGTTGAGCTCAGGCCGAAGGCCTGGGTGATACCCTAATATGTAATCAAACATAGTTTCCTAGGATGAAAACACACCTATATCCAATACACGATCAAGTAACGAGTTACATAGATTATGTCAACGTCACATTTAGGAAGTTCAAAAAATATACGTTATACTTTGTAATCAAATATTCATCATTGACACTTTGATCAAAAAAAAAAAAAAAAAACTCTAATACTAGGGAACTAAATATAACCTCGCATGTTATGTTTTAAATCTCAAATGACTTGAAAGCAACAATAAGAATGGAAACAAGTCAAGTCAGTATCACTATACCTCAAGTGGAAGGATGATGTGTTCATTGTAGTCGATACGTCTTCACGATCTTCAGGTCTTCAAGGTAATACTTGTATGTCTTAACATTCCTAGACTATCTAGTCCAACCTAAACGAAGTTGACTCTAGTACATTTAATCAAGCGACTCTAATTAACTTTTGATACTAAAATGTAACAACCAAACTTGACATACCAACGCTTATTGGGTTCAACCGATCAATGCTCTAACAGATTGGTGGACCGGTTTTCATTGAAGATATAAGGAAGGACCGGTCCCTACTTTTGTTGGAAAACATGGTGGAACCGATCCTTACATATGTTGGGAGTCAAGGTGGTACCGATTGTTAGAGCATAGCTCGGTTGAACCCACTAAGCGTTGGTATGTCAAGTTTGGTTGTCATATTTTAGTGAATCAAAACTCATTTAAAGAGTCGCTTGATTACATACTAGAGTCAACTTCGTATAGGTTAGCTTGAAAGTGTTAGGATATGAGACTTACAAGTATTACATGAAGACTTGAAGAATGTGAAGAAGTATGGAGCTACAACGACAACATCATCATTCCTCTTGAGGTTAGTAAGATTTGACTTGAACAGTTTCTTTCCCTAACGTATCTTTCAAGTCGTGCATATTGAAAACATAACTGTGAAGCTGTGTATGAAACTCTAGTTAGACATAGTATTAAGGAATTCAATACGAGGTTTATTGCTTAACCATTAAACTTTGTATATAAGACATCGACATGATCATATGAATGCTATTGTGATTATGTATGGGTATGAGTGAAGATTTCATCCTAGGAAACAATGTTTTACATTCGTTTAAAGGAAGTAAGTTCATAAACTTGTTTTGTGAATCGAAAGGGAAATCGCTAGGCTTATTGGTATTGTTATTCATTGCAAATCTATTTTGAATTATCAATATGTGTGTTTAGTATAACCGCTCATAAACTTGTTTATGTATCTTGGTAAAACTATTCACAAGGCCTGACTTATGTATTGGTATGACTTTTATTAGTGAAACCGATCTTAAGTAATCACTCAAGATGGTGTGATCGATGCCTTGTAAATAGCAACTTTTATCTAGTCATTGGGGAACCGATCCTAGTAAGAGGTGCAACAAATTTGCAAGAGGGAATCGATCCTTGTAAGAGGTGCAACACGTTTTTAGTAGATGGGGGAACCGATCCTATGAACATATGCAACAAATTTGTAGTTTTGGAGGAAACGATCCTATGGACATGTGCAACCGAATACAGGTAGTTACCATAAGTTGTGGGGAACCGATCCTAGTACCTAGTCAACCGAATTTTGGTAACTAGCGTGACTATGCACAGTACTCACATGGAGGTAGAACCGAACTTGTTTTGGTAGAACCGAGAAACCCATAATTGGTGATGTGATAGGATAATCAATCACATAGTTCTTGGAATTCAGATGAACCAATTCTAAACTTGTTTGGAAGTGTGGCAAATCGTTTCCAAGATTGTAAGTATGAAAAAGGACTTAAAAAAGTAAAAGATGTCGACATACTTTGAACATGTGCAGTAACTCTTATCATTAATTGTTCAAAGATATTCCTTAATAGCTGAAGGAGAAACCCAGGATCGAAATAAATTGAGAATCTTTTATTTAAAGTTTTTTAGTTTTATGTGCTATTTAATCTCCAGCAATTAAATGCATATCTTTAGAATATAATAATTAGTAATGTGCATTTACTGATTATAGATTTTTCAATTGGGATTTCGGTCAATATTTGGACAGTGCATTTTCAGGAATTATGAAAACCAATTTTGTGTTTATTGCATATCTTTGAGAATGTTCGGTTTTGGAAATTCCTTGGTGCACAAACTTCCTTGTCCATAAATATTGAAGTTTGCATTTCTAGCAAACTAATCCTCAGAGCCAGCAAAACTACCTAGTTGTGTTGTTACTGGTGGAGCCGCCTATTCGGGGAGGAAAGTAACCTAATTAGGTGAAATCTCTTACGACCGCTCAGTTTAAAGACTTCTTTGGGATTGAGAAGCTCTATTAGTACCGTTAGTGGGAAACTAAATAATTGCGGTTTATTATTAATTTTCGATTGATTTGATTGACTAACTGTTGTTGAACTTTGATTGCACCTAGTTTGTTTATGCTTGAGAATCTTCTCTTCTGATATAAGATTCACTCAAACTAGATCGAAGTTTCGACGGGGATATTTAGACTGTTTGTAAATCTAAAGACGTCTTGTGATAATCCAACGTTAACAGACTCCGTTCTGTGTGTGATTGATCACAAGAGATTCAAGTTGATTGTGTGCAGGTGCTGATTGAAGATTAAAGAAGATTTGAAGACAAGAAGACTTTTTGGGTTCATAACCTTTAGTGTGCATAATACTTGTTTCGGCTGGAAAGGGATCCAACTATAATCGGTTTATCTTTGTGATAGATTGGATTGATTAGTTGAGTAGATCAGTATCAATACACTTCTTTGTGATTAATAGTATTGATTTCATAGTCTAACAATTACTTCGGTAGTTGTTGAGAGATTGATCTAAGGACCCGACAAAGGAGTTTATTGGTTAAACGGAAGAACCTTTGTCAAACTCAAATCACGTTGTTTGAAAAGAGTTGTTACCGAACAGATTTGTTGTTCCTTTACTGTTTGGAATACGAACCAAAGGAATTGTTCCAAGTGCGTGACTTATTAACAAGTTGGAGGCGCAGGGATACTGAGGAAACTAGGTTAACTATAGGTTTAGTTGCTTGGTCTCAACTATACGAAGTTGGTTTGATTTTGTATAGCGGATTAATTCTGAGAGTATTCAATTCTGGACTAGGTCCCGGGGTTTTTATGCATTTGCGGTTTCCTCGTTAACAAAATCTTGTTGTGTCATTTACTTTTATTTTTCGCAATTATAATTGTTGTTATTATAATTTAAAGTAAATTACACAAACGTTAATTCCTATTTCACTTGATAGACAGTCCCTAGAGTTTGGTTAAGTCCGAACCTATTATCAAGTAAACATACTTTGTTGTTGTATTGTATCGATCTTGTATCCATAGTCAATCACACAAGTTATCTTGTTGTCGTATTGTCTCGATCTTGTATCCATAGACGATCACACGAAGTGTGAACCGATTAGTTGTATTGTCTCGACTCAGTCTATAGACAATCACTTTCGGAGAAAGGACTTATAGGTGGAAAAGTTTTAGATTGAGGTATATTTGGGTACCCTCGTCTTTTCACCGATCCTTACCTATGTTGGGAGTCAAGGTAGTACCGATCCTATTCTATATGGGAATCAAGTTAGAACCGATCCCTACCTACATAGGGAGTCATGGTAGAACCGATCCCCATATGCAAAACCGATTTCTCTAATCACATACACTTTAGGGTTTGTGTGATTTTGGAAATTGAGTTTGTAAAATAGGAAAGTTCAAGATATCGACATAATGAATAATTTGAACATATGCATAAATCTTATATTTTATCGTTCAAAGATATTCCTTGATACTCAAGGTGAGATCCCAAACCGAAATGTTTGCGAATCTTTTTGTAAAGATTTTCGAATGTATATGTTTTGTTTTTCCAGTTAGCAAAACATATCTCTTGAAGATATATTACTTAAGTTATTGTATGCTAGCTAATATTGAGTTGTACCCTATAGGAATTTCAGTTATACAATTGGATATTGGTTGGAATAGACAAAATCGAATTAAGGTACTTTATTTCATAACTTTAGAATATTTTCGGTTTTGGAAATTCCTTGGTGTCCAAACTACGTTGGTCTATAAATAGTGAAGTTTGTTCTTCTTACAAACTTATCCCGAGGGGGGTACTTCATTTTGTAGTCACTGTTGTATCCGACTAATAGTATTACTTATAATACTATCTTGGAGAGGAGAGTAACCTAATTAGGCGGATTCTCTAATATCCGTTAGTTTAAAGACTGCTTTGGGATCAAGAAGCGTCTACTAGTATCGTTGGTGGAAAACTAGAACCGCATAGTTATTTTAGTTTTCAATTATTGATTTGATTGACTAACGGTTGTTAACTCTTGATTGCACCGAGTTTGATTATTCTTGAGAACCTTCTCTTTTGACATAAGGTCACTCAAACTAGAACAAGAGATTAACGGTAGTTCAGATCTGTCTTTAGATGTGACTTTGACTTGTGATCATCCATTGTTAACATACTCCATTATGTACGTGATCGATCACAAGTCGGAATCAAGTTTGGTTGTGCAGGTACCGAAGAAGACGTTGAAGTTCTGAAGATAAAAAGATTTCTTATTGGTTTCGTATCATTGTGATTTTCTTCGTGAACAAACTTGATCGGCTGGGATCCAACTATATCTCATTTATCTATAATAGGGATTGATTGAATAGTCATAGTAGATCAACAAACTATCATTTGGTGGTATTCAATAAAAAAATCTCTGATTAACTTCTTGAGATTGATAGAGCGATTACCAAACAAATTAGTCCTTTTACTGTTTGAAAGACGATCCAAAGGAATTGAGCTTGAAGTCTTTATACAGACAAAAGAAACTTAAGATAGTGGCCTCTATCTTAGGATTCACTTGCATTAGCCAGATTGGTTGTAGGCGCAAGGATACTAAGGAAATTAGGTAACTAGGGGTAGATTACTTGGTCTCAACTATATGAAGTTGGTATCGTTCTTTTTATAGCGGATTAATTCTGAAAGTATTCAATGGTTGACTAAGCCCCGAGGTTTTTCTGCATTTGTGGTTTTCTCGTTAATAATATCTTGTTGTGGCTTTACTTTTACTTTCCGCAATTATAATTATTAGTTTAGTTATAATTAAAAGTAAATACATTGTACGTTAATCTAACATTTGGGTTGATCCTTATAGTTGTGTTCGGTTTCGAACTAAAACTATATACCAAGTGTATACTTTGCGGTTTGCTATCTTTTTGACAGTCTCTGTCCATATTAGATCACGCAAGGTATCATCCTTATAGGTTGATATCGAAAAGATTGTGGTGTACCGTGTACCCTAGTCATTTCATTTGGTAATCAATCGGGAGAAAGTTATTGAAAAGACGAGGGTACCCAAATACACAACAATATTTTTGTTTTCAACCTATAAGTCCTCTTACCAAAAGTGATCGGCTATAGACAGAATCGAGACAATACAACTAATCGGTATTCACCCTTTGTGTGATTGTCTATGGATACGAGATCGAGACAATATGGCTACCAAAGTGTGATACTTGATAATAGGTTCGGACTTAACCAAACTCTATAGGATCACTATCAAGTATACCAGAGTTAACGTTTGTGTAATTTACTTTAAATTATATAAAAAAATATAATTGCGGAAAATAAAAGTAAATCAACGGGAAATGGTCAGGGAGAATAACCAAGTTACCGACGTTCAGTTAAATCTCGATGACCTGTTATAATTAAGTCAACTGGATTTTTTTGTTACCATGTCTATATGAGATTAAAATGTGTGTTAATTTCTCTCTCCCCAAGATTCAATTTTGCTTTCCCGTTGAACCAAATTCTACCGAATTTGATCGAATATAATTACTTAAAACCAAATTTCTTTGAAATACAAAGATGACCAATACACAATTGATGTGTGGCGTAGGTTCAACAAGTTAATATCTTATTTACACCCAATTAACAAGTAATATAGTAGAAGTAAAGTTCTTTCTCATGAAGACTAAGGAGTTTTAGCTGTCAAAATTATCACAAAGAGGATTTTGTTTTGTCAAAAGTAAACTAATTGAACAAGGCTATGAAAATTGGTTGAGTTGAAAAAAATCGAGAGAAACGTGATCAAGGAGTCCTTCTTCTCACTAAATAGTCATTGAAATAGTATACTCATCTATTCTTCAGTAATCACAAATTATCACCAACCATAGAATAGTAAGTTGATGCAGATCGGAAGCGTTTAAAAGATGAAAATTTACGCAGCGGAATAAAAAAAAAGTAACTGATGGATTGTTCAGACCTCAAATTATTCTTACGAATAACGACTATGAACAAATAATCCAGACCTCGCAATTCCAAAGAATCACAACTATGGATATGATGATTATTTAGACCTCGGGATGAACCCGACTATAAATAAAAATAAAAATAAAACTAAACAAAGTTTAACAATAGCAAAATAATATTATAAATCAAAAGAGTCTCCTAATTTTCGTTTTTGGAGCTCCTTATATAGATAACTCCCTAAAACAAACCAGAAGCTTAATATAAATATCAAAAACTTGTTTCCCAAGGTATCTACTACCTTTAGGCAACTTTCCTAACTTATTAAAACTCTTAAAATAAACTTATAGACTATTCTAAAATTATCATAATTAATATTTTAAACTTCTAGGCTATTCTAAATTTCTAAACTTCTAGACTATTCTAAACTTCTAGACTATTCTAAACTTCTAGGCAATTAATATTTTCCATATTTTTATTTCTCCGACGATTTCATGAGTGATTTCTTCGGCGATTGAAAGCTGGGTTGATTCACTACATGATTTCACCTTTGCTTTTGGTTTATCCCTTTGATTTTTCATTCTCTTTTTCGTCTTTAGTTTTGTTTTTCTTTTCCTTTCGTTTTCCTTCAACTGCTTTTGGGTTTTTATTTTTTATTCTCGGCTTAGGGTTTAGCTTTCCAACTAGGGTTGTGATAACTTCATAATTCCCTCAACAACTCGATCTTCAGTCCCTCGCAACCTGCAGAACCCATCCCCATCATCACCATCATCTTCACAACAGGCACCATCCCAGGGTTTATCTTCATCTCTTACGGAGGATGCTACACAGCATAATAGGTCTTTCCATCGCCTTTTCAAAAAAATTGACGAATGTAATGATGGGGTGAATGGCAGAGGATATGTAAAGGGTTCTTTCTTAAAGCATTTGCATGATAAACATCTTTACTCATAAGAGAACAAGCGCAGTTGCAGGGATTTAATCTCCAACGACTTACAGGTCTACACAGCTTGGGAGAGAACCCTTCTTCGCCTATGTATGTGGATATGCACTAAGTGCATGCACCTGCATGCTTGGAGGATTCCATGTAAGGGTCATGGGGGATTTCATAGTGACATTATTGCCAAACCAATTAATGGAACATCTGCAGACTTTCTCATCCACGGATAAGCAGGCCAGTTAGGAATACATAGTTTGGTAATGATATTGCATAGGTGAGTAACGATATTGCAGAGGTGGGGGAAGCCGTGGAAGTGGAGACAGTGGTGATCTCTCTTACTCCGGAACTTCTTAATGCTGCTTTTTAGCGGCAATATACCACTGTTTCTTGCATACCGCATCAGTGTAGACTACACTTTTCCAGGACATTGAAGGTTTGTCTCGATAGGGTGTTAGATAATCTAGCTAACATGTCTGCATGGCTACATCTTATCTTTCTCCCCATCTGTACCTTGACGTTGTATATACCTAAACACACTTCAGAAGAGAAGTCGAGCAACAAAAAGAGGCTTCAAGTTCCTGCCATACATCAGGCATTAACGGCCTGGAAAGAGCCCTATGGTTGTTACACTTTAATCAGCAAGTTGCTGCAGTCGCCAAGACATCAGCAGACTAAGCCGGAGGAAAAAAAGAAACCATAAATTGCCAATTTGAATGCTTGCAGGAATAAACTAGGTTATGGACATTATGCAGCTGCAATTCGGGTGTTGTATTCGAACGGTGTTGCACCTCGCAACGAGAATACCTTATCTGA
Source organism: Papaver atlanticum (assembly GCA_023531105.1). Taxonomy (NCBI): domain Eukaryota; kingdom Viridiplantae; phylum Streptophyta; class Magnoliopsida; order Ranunculales; family Papaveraceae; genus Papaver; species Papaver atlanticum. Next base: position 1,596,029 of record JAJJMB010005771.1, on the reverse strand, counting down.
ATTGCAATCTAAACACCCAGATGCTCCTCCACCTTCTATTCCATATGAAGTTAGCATCTTTGACCCCATCACGGTCGACTCCAGGGCAGTCCTTGGTGCTATCAAGAGCTTCCCTAGAGGTACTTCTTGTAGTCGTGATGGTTTGCGTATACAACACCTTATGGACGTTTTGAGTGGTGCAGCAGCGGCAGTTGCGGATGATTTGGTGGCTTCGATTACATGGGTTATCAATCTTTGGTTGGCAGGCAAATGTCCCAGTGCTTTAGGAAAGCTCATTGCTAGTGCACCACTTACACCATTACTTAAACCCGGGGGAGGGCTCAGGCATATCGCAGTTGGTACTATTTGGCGCCGACTTGTGTCTAAGGTGGAGACCTACTCTATCGGTAAGGCCATGACATCTTATTTGGGAGATCATCAATTTGGTGTTGGTGTGCCGGTCGGGGGAGAGAGTATTTTACATGCTATAAATGGACTGCTGGAGTTGAAAGGTCATTTTGATAGGATATCAATGTTGCTTATTGACTTCTCTAATTCCTTCAACATGATGTGCAGAACTCATCTTATCAGGGAGGTTCGACTTCACTGTCCAGGTATTTCACGTTGGGTTGAGTTTTGTTACGCTAGGCCTGCTAGATTGTATTATGACCAACATATTTTGTCTTCTGCGCTTGGTGTCCAACAAGGTGATCCTCTTGGTCCCCTTTTGTTCGCTCTGACACTTCATCCTCTCGTGAATTCCATTGCATCTCGTTGCAAGCTTGATTTACATGCTTGGTACCTTGATAATGGTACTATTATTGGCGATACACTTTAAGTGGCCAAAGCCTTGAGTATAATAGAATCTGAAGGGCCGACTAGGGGTTTACATCTTAATATTAAGAAAACTGAAGTATTTTGGCCTTCAATTGATCCTCGAAGCATTGCTGAAGGTGTTTTCCCCAATGATATTGGTAGGCCTAGTAATGGCGTTAAACTGTTGGGGGGGGGGGGGGGCGGATTTAAATTTCATGAGTGACATGGTGTTGAGCAGGGTGAACAAGACCGTCCAACTAATGTCTGCCATCAAAAAACTCAAAGACCCTCAGAGTGAGATGTCATTGCTTCGCAATTGCGCCGGTGTATCCAGATTGTATTTTGCAATGCGCACTACAAATCCTGCAGCAGGCCGCTGATCTCTTTGATGACCATTTACTCCAGTATCTGAGACTTTTAGTCACTGGTGATGGAGCCGGTTATGGGCCTATGCAGCATAGACTTGCCACCTTGCCTATCAAATATGGTGGCCTTGGTATCTACACCATGGATGACACTCGCACATATTGTTATCTTGTCTCCCAGAGTCAGACCGCTTCTGTGCAAAAGGTGATACTTGGTAGCTTATTTTAACAGATAAAGGTTCTGCTTATCAGTTGGCTCTTCAGAATTTCATTCAGGTATGTGAATTGCCTTCCAACTATTGTGTCGATGATACTGCCCCCCCCCCCCCCCCCTTTCCATGCATTCCCTGGCAGTCACTTATTTTGTTGCAGTTAAGAAGCAAATCTCTGTCCAATTTTCGATGTCTGCAAGAGACTCCATTCTGTGGCAATGTAACCGGGCCAAACATGCACAAGATTATCTTTTGGCGATACCCATTAGCGGGCTTGACCAATGCCTTGGGCCCAGACAGTTTAGGGGGTTAGTTTGCTACCGGCTTGGCATCTCCTTGTTTGTGGAGGATGGTTTGTGCTCTAGTCGCAATAGACCTATGGATATTTTTGGTGATCACGCACTCTATTGTGCCAAAGATGTTGGACTCAAGTTTCGACATGACCTTGTACGTGATGTAATCACGAACATTTGTTACAAGGCTGGTGTACCTGCGCGCAAAGAGGTTGCTTTGAGTTTTTTGTCAGATGATAACAAGGATTTACGTCCCGCGGATATCCTTGTCCTGAACTGGGAAAATGGCCAAGATGTGTGTATGGATGTTACAGGTGTCTCGCCCTTCACTGGTGAAGTACTCATTCGTTCATTCCTGGACAAGCTATTTCGAAAGCCGTATTGCGTAAACGGACGAAATATCTGGATGTATGTGCTTCACATGGCTATGGTTTGGGTGTTTTAGCCTTTACTACTTTGGGGGAGCTTGGTGAGGATACTATGGGTTTCTTCAAACGTTTGAAGAATTGTTTAGTTAACAATGATGCTAGTAGTGGTATAGGCAGTTTTTTTTCATAAACTAGGCATCGCTATTCAAAAAGGTATTGGAGCCCAGCTTGTTGCTAAGTTACCCACCAAAAGAAATGGTTAAATTATGTACATAATTAATAAATCCGAATTATAATTATTTTTCTACTAAAATTATCATTAATGAAATACAAATAATACTAGGAAAATAATTGATTTAGTTTCTATAAATCTCCCTCCATCACAAGTACACTTTATTTTCATACTATCTCACACTTTGAACACTATTTTTTGTGAATAAAAACCAAACGGCAAGGGATTTGAAGCTAATATTTTGGAGATAAGTTTTTCTTACAAAGTTGTACGTTCCTACCGAAAATGAGTGTATTACGAGTCGTATAACACCACCATCTACTACTTTCAAAATGAGCCATTGAAAATTGACGGATTTTTAACCATTGAAATTAAGACCTGCAGATTATAAGGTTTAAATTTAGTATTTCGGAATACACTCATTTTCGGTAGCTTTGTACCTAAAATATTAGCTTCAAATTCGGTATTGTTTGATTTTTATTCAAAAACAAAACATCCAAAAAAATAAGATAGTGTGAGAATAAAAGTGCAAGGTCATTGTCTTAGAAGTAAAACTGTTAGAACTTCATGTGTGTTTACAAAAATAACAATGTCACGATCTTTTAGATAATGAAAGAAAGCTTTGTATACCGTACCAGTTTGTTGTTGTTTACTCTCTGTCTACTTCAAAAAGAATGTTCAACAAGAGTTCCAACTACAACTTCCAAGTTCCAACCCTAATCGGAATTTTATTTTTCTCAATCAAGTAATTTTTGATCTTAAAGGGGACCCCTCCCCTTAGGTAATAAAAAAAAAAAAAAACTTACTGTTTCACGGTAAGTACTTTTAAGTTCCAATTATACCCTTGAATAGGTTCGGATGAAACCAGAGAGCTAGTCATAATGAATAAGGTTATTTTGGTCATTTAAACAGAAGACCCCACTTAAGTCAGTTTAAAAACTTGAAATCAGAGGGACGTTAAAGTCATTTCTTTCAATTCGGCTTAGGTGTCGTCAAAAACAATTAGCAGTTAACTGGTAGTTTCGGTTGGCAGAAGAAGAAAAAAAGAAAGACTCTCTGCAGGAAAGAAAAGAGATGAACCAAAATGAAGAAATCGCCGCTGTCAATGGCGGTGTTACTGGTGGCGATAAAGAAAATCTAATCTCAGACGATGGCGGTGCTGCTGGTGTTGTGGGTGTTGGGAGTGGACTTGTTAATTTAGGAGGTGGAATTCGAGATGATAAAGTTAAAGGACCATGGTCACCTGATGAAGACGCGATTCTGAGTAGACTAGTTAGTAAATTTGGGGCAAGAAATTGGAGCTTAATTGCAAGAGGAATCCCTGGAAGGTCTGGAAAATCTTGTCGTCTTCGTTGGTGTAATCAGCTTGATCCTATTCTTAAACGCAAACCCTTCACTGGTAATCTAAAAACTCCATTGCTAGACGCAATAAAGATCTCATTTTTATTCGAAAACTTGATGTTATTTCTTGTGATTTGGGGTTTATCGGATTTTCAGTTTAGGGTTTTGGTTAATTTGTTCATTGAAATGGTAGGGCTTTAGTTCTTCTTGTTGTTGCCTATTTGTTGTTTGCAGAAGAAATGATCAGTTCCTGATAAGTACTTAGGGTTTTGTAAACATTTGTTGGCATTGGTGGGCTGATTGAATTTGCTATCTCAGTTGTAGTCGACGTTCACAATTTGTTTGTTCTGTTGTTTGAATTGTGGATGTGAACGTTCAATCAGCTTCAGCTGTGTTTTATAGATTTTGGTGTTTTTTTCTTTCTTGATGGAAAACTGAGAACGATGTTTGTAATGGTTGTTCTGCTCCGTTGCTAGTATGGAAAAATGAACTTTGTCTCTTGCAACTATGTTCACACTGTGTACAAAGCATAAAGTGTTCAAAATCCTGCTATAATTGTGTGCATCCATATTTAGCTTCTTTGTCATTTGTGCATCTTTACTCTATCGAATGAGGAAGGTTACCCATTTAAGATCAAGTTTTATTTTATGTTTATGGTTGTAATAGGATATCAATCCGTGCACCTGTATATGTCACCATTATTTTTATGCAAGCATATATCTTTGTTGTTTGGCTTTTCTCAATGCATCTTTATCGTAGCATTAAGGTAGGTGTTGAACCTAACTAGTTAAACCGATATACTTCGTAGAGTTACATCTTCATCTCGTTTCACAAACAGCTGCCTAGTGGCTTGGGGAAAAAAATGTCGTGTCACTCTCGTCGATGATTTTAACCTCTATCATGTCACATATTTGAACAATATCAAAACATACTTCGGAGATGATTAGAGGTGAAGATACAGATCACTTTGTCACAGATATTAAATATGTTGTTTTTCCTTTTAACTTTTAAGGCCATTGATCACTTTGTCCTTTCGTTAATTGTGATATTGAGAAGTTTGTAAATCTTCTGACTAACTAGCGATATTGCTACTCGAAGATCCAGCATAGGTATTTGTACATCATGACTTATGAGTTTGATTAGGTTATTGTGCCTGATGATTAGTGTGCGAATACATGAGAGAAAGCAAAAGAACGTAAGAATGGATATATCCGAATATGAAATGAATAGATTGCTATGGGTGTCTAGTTCAAATTCTTGTGGCCACATTCTTGTGTTGCTTAATGGAATTTTTTTGAATTGAAGCACCATATAGTGTAAATTGTCTAATTGAGCTACATGAACATTACTGTACATCATTTTCGGGTCATGAAAGCTGAATAGTATTTGGATGATTAAATATTTATGGTATAAAGGACTTGGTTATGAAGTTCTAACTTTAAACTAACTTAGAGTTTATATTTAAAGATGCATCTTGTGATGATTGGTGGCGAAGTTTGACGGGGATGAGTATGTGTTAGTAATCAGATAAACTCATTAGGTTTTTATTCATGATCTTCAATATAACATAGGTGTTTTAAAGACTAGGCGCATTGATCTTGGGGGTGATATTGTATGCATGATAAATTTTTATGAATGAATACATGTTTATTTTGGATTTGTTTGTCTGTAATTGCTATGTTCTTGTACATTTGTTAGTTCCTTACTTATTTTCTCTCTTTTATAGAGTAAAACTGACGAAACAAATTTTTGCTGCAGAGGAAGAGGATATGCTTATAATTAAGGCCCACGCAGTCCATGGAAATAGATGGGCAGCCATTGCAAGGATTTTACAAGGGAGAACAGACAACGCTATAAAAAACCACTGGAATTCAACTCTTAGGCGAAGGTGCATCGAGTCAGGTCAGTATAGGGGCACACTGACTTCGGGAACGATGGAAGATGCCAGCCAGGACAAGACCAAAGCATCCTCTGAAGAAACTCTATCCTGTGGGGACGTAAACTCTTCTAAGTCCTTGGAAGGAAAGGATATAGTCGTCAACTCCATTGAAAACGCACCCAATCAGTTTCCGGAAAGGAATCATGCTGTAGTGGATCAGATGAAACCAAAAGAAGCGCCTACCCTCTTCCGACCAGTGGGACGTGTTAGTGCATTCTCTGCTTATAATCCTTTACGTAGCTCCACAACTGACTCCATGTGCTCGAGGATAGTCCCACGACCTGGGCCATTGATCCAAGGTCCAAAACCGGATGTTGGGATCTGCCAATTGCTAGAACGTGTTCGTGGTGATCCCTTGGTGCCCTGCCATTGTGGTTATAGCTGTTGCAACGGTGGTGCTCGAGTGGAAAGTCAAAACTCTCTGTTGGGGCCCGAGTTTGTCGAGTTTGTTGAGCCACCGTCCTTCTCAGCTCATGACCTTGCGTTGTTAGCCACGGATATAAGTAATATGGCATGGATCAAGAGTGGCGTGGGACAGATATTGGATAATGAGTCTGCCTCACGAGGAATTCCAATCCAAGCGGGAACCCTCGTAGAGAATATGAGGAATGATCATCTACGATTTGAAGAGGGAAGGAACAAATTGACGGGCATGATGAGTGAAGCATTATCTACCCAAATGTCTATGCAACAATTTGCATTACCAGCAAAAAGTTGAGAATGATGCACAAGATTTCAACTGCCTGTTGTTCCTGCTGCAGTTTTTAAACCCAGTTATACATGCCTGGGAATTTAAGAGAGACTCTTAAATAACTGTACTTTTGCACCGCAATCGTTCAGGTAACGGCTTCATTTTATATTCTTGCTGTAGTTAAAACCAAGCTGCTTCAAATTAAGAAGGGGGAAAAAAAATACAGAGAAGCACTTTCTATTTTGAAAGTCGAAATAGGTAAAGTAGTAAAGCTATTAGAAAATGTTTGTGAATATTTACTACATCTTTTTTTTTTTTTGAAAATGAAACTTATATTAAATAGAGACTAACTGATTGTTTCTGGCTCAACATGGGGTTGCTCTAGGAAGAGATACGCCCATGTTGGCTTCTGCAATCAGATGTCCAGTTAAATGAACAGAGTCAGTAGATGTTTCTAATGAGATGGTAATCTCATTATATTTTTCTACTGAAATAAACTTATAAACAAAAGACGGGAAATTACAGATTCATTGCTGATCGTTACAAAACGTTTTTCCTTTCTTTGCCAAAGAATCGTCTCCTGTTCTTTGAATGAAACTAATACCCAAAAAAATATTGCATTCCTTTAGGATCTTAGATGTGTTTCCAGAAAACTGTGAATGCATTTCGGTTTGGTTTGACTTCGATATCATCTCCTTGCATATATATCTTATGATTTTCTGACACTTCCCTTGAATGTAGAAGTTTTAGGCTACAGCTTCGGCTTCATCTGGATTTGCAGCTTTGCTTGGTCCTGCTGTGGCATAGCTGCAAGTACCTGCATCATTCCTCACCAAGAAACCAAAGCCACAGTTAGACTCTCTATTCAAGATGCATCAAAATTTAGCATCACACGATTTAATGGTGGTTTGGGTATTTACTTCTGGTCCAGCTTTCATCTTGTTTTCTAAGAATCTGATTTACTACATTGCCTTTTGAAGACATAGGGAATAGAAGTAAGGTAGAAAACTGGGGGTGTGGGACAGACACACGGCCTCAGCTTCTGGCATGGCTAAGGATATCTCCTTAATCTGCCTTTGGTTACCCGAACCGGCTCACTCTCTTTCGGCTATTGCAGTCTTAATAGTTTCAATATGTGTGGTTGTGTTACGCGAAACTTCAACTCTTAGTTACCAAGTATGTGCGTTGTCTTTTGGTGTTGGTGGTTTGATAAAAATTCATAGTTTACTAAGATTACGATAACCAGGACCTTGTACATAATCACTTAAAAAGTTAAAAGAACGCCCCGTTCAAAAAAAACAAAAAGCAAAAGCAGAAAACAGAGAACATATCAAAAAGAAATCACATCTCAAAATAGGCCGAGGCCTATAGTTTTTACAGGCAGCACGAAACAGAGACACATTCAGAAAAGAAAGATTCATGAGATGGCAATCAAGGATTTTTGGCTAAAGATGCACGCCTCCTACAGTCACGGGTCCAACAACTACCAGTTGGGTAAAAAGTAAAGAATATGATCACTGCAGCAAAGTGTAAATTGTGGGGGACCCTGTCTGTGTACGTCCTGATCCAAGTAATAATGTAACAACAAATGCCATGAAACTTCTCAGCAAATTCCCATGAACTACACAGGCAATCCATCCTCCGTTATAGAAAGTAGAAACTGACGAAAGCTCCCCGCATTCGATCGTACAATGCATTGAAACCCATTCGCCTTAATTGACCCTTAAAAACGGTAGTTGTGGAATTACTAGGAATAACATCTTGTCCCCTGCAGTTTCAAAAGAAATGAGCACACAGTGCAATTACTAGTGCATGCGTGACTTCATCATTTTTGCTAAATCCTAAAGTTATTTTTGTAGCGACTTTTTCAGCTCATGCTGCTACATGTTAGTGTCTATGCACAGTGCAAACTATGTTTTTTTTTGTTTTGTTTTTTTTTAAGACAATGAATGAAATTCATATAGATTCTAGTCTCATGCACATAAATAATGGAGCTTCTCTCGTATTCTCATCTAATGATGCTATAACAAACACTAAAACCATAATAATACATAGATGACATAGTGCCTAGCTTAGTACAGTATTAGTTTTAGTATCAAGAAAGTGGTAGTTGTTGAAAACATTGAACTTCTTCTTTGTTTTTTCTTCATTTCGTTGTTGTGTGCTATAAATTGTGATAACCTCAAATGCCCATGATTTATATGGGGATACGAGTCCTATTAAGGGCTGATACTGTTTCATATAAGACAAAAAAATCCCACCAATACTGATCGTTGGATTGATGAAATGGTATCAACCCCTAATAGGACTGGTATCCCCTATATAAATCGTGCAAATACCTTGGATTAAATTCACTTTTAAAAAAGGAAACATTAGATTTAAGTCTGTGCTTATCAAAGGAAAAAATGTACAAACTTGTTACTAATCATAGCAAATGAAAAACACTGCTACTGCCAAACTTACACACTTCCTTGAAAAATATAATAAGACAAACGTGAAAGAAGGTGGTAGTTTGAAGCGAACATTCGTGAAAGGAAAGTTTGTTGCAACTTATTTTTATTTTTAACATTAATTGTATTGATGACATATGTCGCATATCGAAACCAATTATAGTGACGTGTTAAAAATTATCTGTTTTATAATTATTATTATTGTTTCAGATTAATTTTTTCCGATAAATCTCATAAAATATCATTCGAGCAAAAATTGAGATTACATGGACTTCAAGAACATCAAGATGATAGACATACAATTAAAAAATACTAAAAAAGAGTAATCCGTGAAGAAAAGTAACGAACTCCAACCAAAGTACCAAGCAATCCGAAGATTGAAAAAATGGTTTTGGAATTGTTAATCTAACCATTTTGATAGGGTTTTTTCTTCTTGAGAAAGAAATCTACTCATAAAAATATGAGAGTAATATGCCCAAAGTCTTGAATCTTGATCACCACACTTGAACTTCCACCCAAAATTTCCATTAAAATCACAAAGAAACGCCATGAGGGCGCATAGGGAATCTCCATAAAGGAGAAGACATAAACAAAAAGGGCAAAACACCCACAAGAACACCACAAAAATCTCCGAAAAACAATGGAGATTGAAACAAAAACTTAAACAAATCTAACCTAACTACTAACTATCAAAGAAAACGAGAAAAAGGAAAGATTCATGCTTAGGTTTAGCCCGAAATCGACTAGATATGAGCAATAAGCTTTAGTGCGAGCGAGGTTTTTTTTAGTTTTCGAGAAGGAGCTAGAGAGGAGATGAAACTTTGAGAGAAGTGTGCTAATAAACTCCTGTTGTTTCAGATTTTAAAATGTTAGATTTTTCAGTTTATTTTCCGATGTCACTCTAGTACATTGGTAAAGGCATTTGGTGATAGGCTTACACCATGGACGAGGATATTTCTCGTGAATGCTTTCGCTTCTATACGGAACTGTTTGTGGATAGTAATGCCACCTCTTTTAATGCTAATGCATGGGATATTTTCTGAAGATGTTATCTCTAAATATGTAGCAAGTTTGGAAAAAGGGACAACTATTTCGTATCAGGGTAGGCTAGACTTCTTAAATAATATTAAGGGGATTGGCATTAGCTATTTTAGATTTAAATAGTTGTATTAAGGGTTGTACACCCATCTGTTTTTCTTCTTAGATATCAAGGGCTTTTTCTCATGCTTTTACTTTTGTAACCTCTTTAGCTTTCGATAAAAAAAATTATGACTTAGCTAAAAATTGGATAACATTAAGCTGAATAATAAAGTGTTTGAAGATGAATCTAGCTACCTGATGGTACCTATTACTAATGATGAGATCATCTACGCGTTCTCTGTCATTGATTCAGACAAGGATCACATGCAGGATGAGTTCTCATCTAATTTTTTCAAGTCTTGTTGGAGGATTATTGGTGATGACTCTGTGAAAGTAGTCAACAAGTGCTAAAATGCTGGGAGAGGTAAATGCTACTCTCATTTTCCTTGTTCCAAAAATTTCTAACGGCTCATGTTTAAATGATTTCAGGCCTATAACTTGCTGCAACGCGATGTACAAGTGCATGACTAAGATCCTTATTGTCATGTTTAAGCATGTTGTTAAAAAGCTAGTAAGCTCGTGCCAATCAGCTTTTATATCTGGTAGGTCTATCCAAGACAACATCATGTTGCCCCATGACTTGCTTAGGAACAATCACTTGGGAAATGGCTCAGCTAGATGCGCTCTTATATAAATCTTAGGAAACAGTATTAGGTGGGACGCTATCCTAATCGTGTTGAAGAAGTTCAACATCCTAGACAAGTTTATACAGTGGATCAGTATGTGCATCATTATTCCAAAATTCTCGATCATGGTGAATGGAAGTGCTTATGGGTATATTGAAGGCAAAAGAAGTATGAGGCTAGGTTTTCCCTCTTTCCCCCTATCTTTTTGTCCTTCTTATGAAGATTTTTAAAAACATTTTTCTCGAGCAAGTAAATACAAGGATTTTCGCTTCACCCCAAGTGCAAGAACCCGATGATTACTCATCTTTGCTTCGCAGATAATCTTCTTGTTTCATGAAAAGGGATATTTCTTCAGCATGGGTCCTTGCAAATGTCCTAACAACTTTCTCTAACAGAACTGGGCTTGTATTGAATAATAGGAAAAACAATATTTTCTCTTGTTTGTGAACGATACTACATCTCATAGTATTAAACTTGTGCTTGGGTTTGAAGTGTACAACTTGTCAACATGTTATCTTGGTATACCTCTTCTTTCGAGTAGGCTGTCATACAATGATCGCGTTCCTCTTATTGATCATATTATTGCCAGAGTCGAGTCTTGGAAAGCTCGGATTCTAACCTTTGCAGGAAGGGTTCTTCTTATCAGGGCGGTTCTTAGTAGTATGTTGGTGTTCTGGACGTCTTGTTTTGTGTTGCTAAAGAGAACATCAATGTGCTTAATTCCATATTCATAAAATTTCTTTGGGCAGCAATTGATCTAACCTACAAGCAACCGTCAGTTAGATGTTCTAAGGTTTGTCACCCATACAAGGAGAGTGGTCTAGGTATAAGCTCTTCTCTTGGGGTCTTGATGTGGATCATGTTTTTTTCCTATGCAATATTATGTTGGAGGATGACTTTCATCTCTTCTTGGGGTCTTGAGAGTTTTGCTTAATCTCATGGGTTGAGATTTACTGCTAACTCTGAATGGGAATATCAAATTCAGTGGTGTATGGATAACATCAAGGGTGACTTTTCTATGGGCACTATTCACAAGCTGTTTTTTAATGCTTTCATTTACTATGTGTGGGGTAAAAGAAACAAGAGGAATTTTACTCATAAAAGCTTACCGGTTGATCAAACCTTGTACAAAATCATGAAGGATGTAAGGCTTAAGTTGGCTGCTTATACTTTGACTACGGGTGACTGCAATGGGAGAAGAAATATGGCTTCCAGATGGAGGTGCAATGCTCAATTTACTTCACCAACCCAGATTGTTATCACTTGGCAGAAACCCGAGCCAAAGAAAGTGGTTGTGCATATAAATGGTTCCTTGAAGACTGAAGACACTGGGTTTGGGGCAATTCTAAAATATGAACCTGGAAAGCCTATTGGTGCAGTCATTGGTAGCTCAACTCCTTCCTCGATCACTAAGCATGAAATGCAAGGTATTAAAGCTAGGCTAAAGCTAGCTGTGGCAAAGGCTTCCCTAGAATATCTCTACGTACTAATTATATGACAGTCGTTAACTACCTCACGGATGCAGGTTGCAAACCCCCTTGAACTTGTCATCATGTGTGAGAATCGATTAGGAGATTACGAACTCAATTTATTACTTGCAACGCCATTCATACGTATAGAAAAGTGAGACGTGCTGCTGACCATCTCGCAAGCAACAGACCTGCAGGTGAATTTTTTGAGGTATGTCCGAGCTCTTCTGGCGAAAATATGAAGAAGATCATAAAGGAAGATGATATGGGCAAGGTGTATTATCGTTAGTTGGGTCTAGACGGGTTTGTGACCTATTTTCTTTGATTGTGTTAGTTTTTTCTTTACTTGTTTTCTAGTCTTTTCGTTGTTGCTGGTTTGGGTCTCCTTAACCGCTCTCCTTTCCAAGGAAAGAAAAGGAGGGGGGAACGACATTTGGTAATGATGTGATAATATGAGAAACTTCAATTTACGGGTTAAAAAGAAATTAGTTGCATTACTGCTAATTGAATTAAGTTTTGTTCGACGAAGAGACTAAAAAGTAAACTAACATAATTTTCCTTAGCTATGATTTGTTCCAAAGACAAAGATGCATTGTCCACCACCATAAAGAGCCCACTAGTATTATGTTTTTGATACGGCTTATTTAACTCCTAATTGAAGTACAACCTTGATTAATTGTTCATTATAAATTAATTTAGCTTTTATTAGTACTAAAGTAATAATATTAGGTTGAGGAAGCAACAAGAAGAACAGCCTATACCCCGTATGATATGCTGTGTTTATAAAGTGTCTTCTAACTAAAAAATTCAACATGACAACCTCCTTTCTTAACCCGCCCCTAACATCACTATTTTGTTTGCTTTCCTACTTAAATTTAATGAACCAAAATTCAAATTGCAAGCGTACATTATATGCATTTATAAGAAAACAGTCGACTACTCGAGTCCCTAACAAGGTAGACCCAATGGTCAAGGTTAGGAGACTTCACACTTGGTATTGATAGCAACCCAATAAAAAAATGACCCGCACAATTCACGGCACGCTACAATAAATATAAGAGGTTCGTGTGGATAGATAGGATCGTCTGGTCAACTAGTCTTCTCTCGACAAGCTATTTGTTGACGTTTAGTATAGGAGTCGGCAGTCGGCCCCAAAAAGTAGGTCTACGAAGAGGATGGTAAACCATTTGTCATTTGTATAGTGTCTCAATAATAACACACTGCAAAATCTTGGCGGATACGATAAATAAGATTCGCAAAGATTCTTCTTGGAGTGCAGAAAATACCATACAGGCTACGTTCTCTATTCTGGAAAAACTCCCATAAGCTCAGGTAAAGTATATAAATTGGAAATATAATTTTGCGGCGGATTAGCAAAAGAAGCGCGTCTAAAGCATCTTCGGCACATATCGGTCCAGATTTATCAAAAAGTTCTGAAATCTAGTATTGATTCTAATGTTTTTGACAAAAATGAGCTTGTAAATCTTTTGTACTATATTTCTTGATTAATATAATTTAACCTTCTCATCAATAAATAAAAAAATAAAAAAAATTGTAGTTTGTACTAGCATATTATCAAACATCTATCTGTTTTTGCAAAAGAGATACTATCGGCTTTTCACCATAGCTTAAAAATAGGCTATAGTGAAAAAACGATAGTATCTCTTTTGCAGAAACGGAGTAAGCAATAATGAAAAAGCGATCTCTTTTAGAGAAATGAAGGCATATTTAATAGTATGCTGGTGCAAACTAAAAATGCTTCACTATTATTTATTTTTGCAGGAAAAAGATGTAGGCAATTAAGACATTTTTATCAATTTTGAGGAGTATTATCGAGCTTTGCGAACGGATCAAAGAGCCTCAATAACGATGGAGCACAAAGTGTAGGATGAATGGATGTCTAGCTGTGGGGGATGCATTTTTCCATGTAAAAAATCCTCGAAACGGTTTATCATTACTAAATCTAGAACTCAGATGGATATCAGTAACACCATAATCTACATTCGTGTAACTTTTTTTGTGTCCGCCTCTAGTAGGTAGGGTGTAGTAAAGGAGTCCTAAATAACCGGATAGTTGTAGTATCAAATCCATGGCATAAAACAAGATGTGCAACAACCGATTATATGATCTAGACGAATCTAAATCTAAAATACTTGGCAGTATACTCCTCAAAAGTTATAGAGATACCTAATTAACTATCTTCATAAGAGTAACAAACTAGTTATTAGTCCAAGATGCATTCTTTTAAAAAACGTCAAAACAAGATCCAATAGATAAGTGTTATATTTAATCGTGTTTATCAAATCCAGATTTGATCAGTAATTTCTCAATGGCCTTATGGCAGAGAGAAGTACATTATAAATACAAGAATTACAAACAGATCAAATATATATTATATATATGTGTATAAAAGTATCTTAAAGAAGATAGGTGAACTTAAGCTTCACGAATACCAAGTGTAGTCTTTCAAAGTCGTACTTTAGTGCTTGAAGAATCTTTTAATACTGTTGTAACAAGATACACAACGTATAGGGATTTATTTTTCTGTGTTGCTGATGTCTCTAATATAAATTAATCAATCAAGGTTGGGCTTCTTAAATTGTAAGCAATGAATTTCTTGCAAACCCAAGTTGTTTCTGTAGAGAAATGTTCGGTTCAACCCACAGGTTTTGTTATCTCAAGCTTGTTTTCAATGTTAGGTGATCAAAACTATATCTTGATTTCTAGTCTACTAAGTCAAGTTTCAGATAGGTTAGAATTGTAGTTGAGTATCATAGATCGCCCTTGAAGACTGAAGATTGACTAAAACGTTTGGAGAAATTTTTTATCAGGTATGTGAATACTTGACCATTCTATTTTATTAATTATACCGTCATTATATCTATTGAGACTATGTCGTATGACTTATAGTAGATTAACAAAGAAGATCTTTCTAGCCAAGCTTGTCTTGTGAAAAATCTCGAAATATGATTTAGTGATTGGATGTTCAAAGGTCCTTAACAATATTAATTTTATGAATTAATTTGTGGATCAATTGAAAAATGTCCATGCAAATGATTATATCACTTGGGAATGTTTCAAACATCAAAAGAGAGAAATATGAACTTACTGAATTTCTACTCAGCGTAGGTTGGTGAACTCAGTTTTCAAACCATAGATATCTGATTCAGAAATACAGGAAGGTTGGCGAACCAGTTCGCAAACCACAAGTTCAGTTGAGAACAGTTCACGAACCCGGTTGGCGAACTGGATTTTATTAGTTGGATTTATTGGCTAGCAGTTGGCGAACCCGGTTCACGAACCGAGGTCAACTGAGTTCGGTAATCTAGTAGGATTGGCGAACCTGATTGGCAAACCTTAGCACCCTAACTCGTGAACAAGCCTTGTGGTTGGCAAACCGTTATACCAACTGTCCTGACAATATTTAGCAGATGCTCAAAGACTTATTATTTTAATATGTTTGGCATTGCTATAACTCTTTATTAAACACTTATGTGATTGAATCATGATCAATTTCTTAGGTGTTTAAATGAATATCAAGTAGCTTTTAGTTATTTGGCTAACATGCCAAACAGAACAGTCATTATACACAGTTTAGTAACCAAACCTATGTGTATAGTCTTCTATTGTAGTTTGAAGACCTATTTTGTGTGCTTGCTTCTCAAGTTATTTTAGCTTGAATTCTAAGCTAACCCGGGTCTTTGAAAACTATAAGTATAGCATCTCTGTTAACTGGAAAATCAATCCCTGAAACTTTGCGTCCTAGTTGATTCTAGAGTCGCCTTTATTGACCTTTTAGGTGTACGACTAAAAAGACTTTGCTTGGGGATTCGTGAATCCAGGTCCGACTATCTTTACCTTGATAGTTCGTGAATCCTGATATTGCTTTCTGTTATCAAGGTTTTTGTAACTCTTTTAGGCAAGATAGATAGTAATCACAAAGTTCTCTTCGTCTCAGACTTTGTGATTCCTCAAGATAGATATCTAAATATTGATTTTAGTTGACCTTTCGACGATTGTTCTTAAGAGGTGGTTAAGAATCTAGGTTTCTCTTTGGGAGTCGTGAGTTCCGGATTTGTGAGGTTTGCTAGCTTGCTATTACAAACATATTTCCACACTTTGATCTTTGATTCAAACGGAAATCAAATAGGCTTATCTGTTAGAGGCGGATTGGTATCAAAAGTCTTCACTTTGGCTGAACCAACTCTTAGGGTGTAAAATTCGTCAGCTAAGGGAATCAAGTGCGTAAAACCTTACGAGGTTCAAGAGATGTAAGAAGCGCGACTGTAACTGAATCGCTTGGAGGGTGGATTCGGTCTCAACTACATTCCAGTCTAAAGTATGATAGCATGCTAGTGTCTGTAGTGGCTTAATACAGTGTGGTGTTCAATCTGGACGAGGTCCCGGGGTTTTTCTGCTATTGTGGTTTCCTCGTTAATAAAATTCTTGTGTGTGTGCTTTTTACATTTCCGTATCTTTTGATTGTTAAAAGTACTACATATGTTCATACTCCTATCAAAACAAAAAGTTGAGTGTTTTTGGTATCCCCTGCATTCTCAATTGGTATCAGAGCGGGTTCGTGTATTCGGTGTAACAAGCAACATGAAGATCTCTTGCTATGATAGGAGCAGTCAATTTACAGATCATGAGTGTGTTCCAGAAACCATTAGTGTTGATCTGAATATTGATTTGAATAAAGTCATTAATAATCTTTGTCATGAGAAACAACGATTGATAAGGAAAATTGATGGACTTCATTGTGAACTATATATCAAGAATTCTGATCTTCGAGAAGTATCTGAAAGAGAAAAGGTTCTTCAAAGGAAGTTGGACGATCAAATTCGTTTTAACAAGGACTATGTTGCCATGTTAGCTGACTCAAAGGCTACCTTAGAAAAAACCCTTTAGGATTTGAAGACTGAAAAGGAAACATATAGCTTCTTGAAGAATTTATGTCCTCTTGATTCTTGTCATAAGAATTATCGTAAATTAGGAGATAAACGAGGTCTTGGCTTTGTTAAACCTGATGAGACTCAGATTTCTTCGAAATGATCAGTTGATGCATCCACCACTTCTGTAGGCTCCTGTATGTTTTTTGGTTCACATAATCATTATTAACATACATGTAAATTTTTTAGACATAAGTTAAAAGCTGCCAATGATTTACATGGGAAGGTTAAACTTTTTGAAAATTTTACAAAAGGCATGACAAGAGATTCTATTCCAAGAAAAAGTAATGTCAGTCTGGGAACTTTTGCCTTAAAGTCAACCTCACCCTTTCAATGGTTTCTTGACAGTTGATATTGCCGGCATATGACAGGTGACCTTTTATGGTTCGTGAACACAGATGAGTTTAAAGGTGGACCTGTGACCTTTGGAGATGGGAGTTATTGCTATATTAGTAAAAAAGGGACGATCAAACCTCCCGGAGTTCCTGAAATCCATGATGTTGTTTACGTCAAAGGTATGTCTGCTAATCTACTTTATGTTAGTCAAATCTCTGACAAAGACCATAAAGTTATCTTCAATGCTAAAGGATGTGATATTGAATATAAATCTAGAAAAGTAATTTTTCATGGCATTCATGGCAAAAACAATTGTTATCTTCTTGATATTCAGTTTAATCTTTGTTGTAACTTGACTAAGGTGGAATCAACCCAACTTTTGCATGAGCGTTTTGGTCATATCAATTATCGCCTCCTTGGTAAGATCATTAACAAAGAACTTATCAGAGGTGTACCCAAAAAAAGTGCCAAAGTGGATGGTGTTTGTGGTGCTTGTCAGAAAGGTAAACAAGCTAGAGTTCCACATAAGTCATCTCAAGACATTTCCACCAAACCTCCACTTAATTTAATTCATACGGATTTATTTGGTCCTATACAATAACCTACTATTGAAGGGAATAAATATGCCTTGGTAATGGTAGATGACTACACCAGATTCACTTGGGTGGCGTTCCTTGCTCATAAGAATGATACTCTGAATGAATTTAATATTATTGTGAATAGAATCCAGAATGAACAAGGTGGAAAACTAAAGAAAATTAGGAGTGATCATGGAATAGAATTTAAAAATACAAAGGTATTTGAATTATGTGACACACTGGGTATTATTCAATAATATTCTCCACCTATAACTCATAAGCTAATGGAATTGCAGAAAGGAATAACAGTAATATCCAAGAAATGGCTCAAGCGATGCTCCATAAGAAGAACTTACCTCTTAAATTATGGGGAGAAGCTTTCTATACAACATGCTATTTAATCATTTACCTACGGACATGAACCCTAAATACTCCTTATGTATGAGTTATGGTATGGTTATAAACCTAACTTGAGTTATCTCCGCGTGTTTGGCAGTAAGTGCTACATTCTTAAGGATCGAGAACATAAAGGGAAATTCGATCCTAAAGGTGACGAAGAATTTTTCCTAGGTTACACATTTGATAGTCATGGTTTTCGAGTATATAATATCAAAGCCAATATCATGATGGAATCAGAAAATGTTAGTATTAATGACTTAAGTAATTTTTATCATGATAACTCTCCTTCTGAGTTGCCTTCTATGGAGACAACTGAGAATGTCAAAGATGCACCTACAACAGAAGAAGTTGTTCCAACTGTTTCTGATCGTGATTGCTCTAACGATGAGGAGAAAATCCCCGATAAGGGTGTCCCTGTCGAACGTACACCTTCTCGTAATTTGTGGGTTCGTAGGGATCATGATATCAACAATATCATTGGTGGTACAGACTTAACTGCTTAGACACGAAGTCAGCTTCAAAACCTATGCAACTTTGCATGCTACTTGTCTCAAGCTGAGCTTAAATATATTGATGAAGCTCTGAATGATCCCGCCTAGGTGAGTCCTATGCATGACGAGCTTAATTAATTCAAGCGACAAGAAGTTTGGGATCTTGTTCATTGTCTAGCTTAAGGACAAGTTAGATGAGTTTGGAACGGTGGTTCGAAATAAAGCAAGACTTGTCATTCAAGGATACTCACAGATTGAAGGAAACGATTTTGACGAAACCTTTGCTCTTGTTGCACGTCTTGAGTCCATATGTTTGCTATTAGCTCATGCTTGTTTTCTCAAGATTAAGCTATATCAAATGGACATAAAATCCGCATTCTTAAATGGGTGCCTTTAGGAAGAAGTCTATGTTGCTCTACCTAAAGGATTTGAATGGCCAGAAAATCCCAATTATGTCTTTAAGCTCAATAAGGCATTATACGGATTAAAACAAGCTCCACGAGCATGGTATGAAAAGGTTTTGCAAGAGGAGGTGCTGATATAACAGTTTTTATCAAATGGAGTATTCAAGCACAAAACTAAGGTTTTGTAAATGATATGTACTGCATCAACGAATCACTTTTTCCCTGAGTACATACCGATATGTACCGTAGGATAATAAACAACAAAAAATTAGTGCTAAAAAAATAGTAAAATTAGAAGTGAAATAAACAAATTTTTTCAGTAACTTTTTTGGGTACTACTTGTTCTTAGTGAGTAACAGAGATTTTGTAGGTCAATCTTCATGTAGTTCTTGTGTACTTTCTTCTTGTAATCAACGAATTATAAAATCAAATTCAAAACGATTCTTCATTAAAACAACTATAGAGTTTGGGAATTTTGATGATTACTTCTTTGTAAATTGAGATTTTGACGATCTCTTTCATTGTGGATCTAGGTTTTGATAATCTTTCCTTGTAGAATTAAGTTTTGATAATTTCCTATAATCTAGGCTTTTGAGAATAGTAAAGAGTCAAGGAGAAGATGGCTTTTATTTCACACGTATGGAATATGGGTATTTAGGTAATTTCTATATTTCTGGACCTCCGGTAAAATGATATTTGTTGCGGGATTATATGATAACTAACAAATGGGGTCTTGGACCAACCAACAAATTTCCTTTTGTGTTTAGTTATGGAAGTGGAAAATTTAGACTTTAAATATGAAGTAGATATTCCCTATTCACATCTAAAACATTTGAATCCTACACACCCCTCAAAATTTCCCCACAACAATCTACAGACCGAGTAATATAGTTCACTGGAAAACATATCATTTTTCCGGATACTGTTTACTGATTTTATTTGATTGTTTAGCTACAAAGGATAAAAGAACGATCTTGTAATCAAATCTGAGAGGAAGAAACAAACTAATGCGTTTTTGTATTTTTTTGCACATTTCGTAAAAATAGAGTTTCCAACTGACGAAGGATATAATATGAAAAAACTACTTTTTTCAATAGTACATTTGAATACGTGATGTCGGATGTGTATTGTCAAACACAAGTATTGTAGGACAATAAACAACAAGAAATTGGTACTAAGAAAATTGGAAACTTAAAAGTGAAATAAACAATAAAAAATTCAGTACCTTTTCTGGGTACTACTTGTTCATAGTGAGTAACAGAGGTTTGATAGGTCGATCTTCATGTAATTCTTGCGTACTTTCTTCTTGACATCAACGAATACTAAAATCATATTTAAAAACAAATCTTCATCAAAACAACTATAAAATTAGGGGATTTTGATGACTTTTTCATTTTAGTTCTAGGTTTTAATGATCTTTCCCTTGTAGATATTTTTTTTGATGATTTTCTGGTTTTTGAGGATCGTAAAGAGTGAGAGAAAAGATGTCTTTTATTTCACAGGCATAGAATATGGATACCTAAATAAAAAAAATATTTTTGGATCTCCGATTAAATAATACTCCCTTCGTTTCTGGAAAAAATGTACTATCACTGAAAAAGTGATAGTAATTCTTTTCAGTGAGAGAGTATTTGTTGTTGGACTATAGGACAACTAACAGATGGATTTTTGGATCAACCAGCAAATTCCCTTTATGTTATGAGAAGGACAATTTAGATATTTAATATGAGGTAGGTATTATTCATATTTACAACATTTGAAACGCCCCCAAAATTTCCCCACTCCCGTCTACCACCCAGTAATACGGTTCATCATAAAACATTTCGTGTTTTTCCGGATACTGTTTACTGATTTTAGCTACGAAGCACAGAAGAACGATCCCGTTATCAAATCTCAATCCAAGCAACAAACTAATGCTAAACTAAAATTAATATCAGCCCACACTCCACATATACAGAGGCGTCCCATGTTCTTACACGTCTCCCTTTTGTTTTTTTCTCTGAAAAAATCTACAATTCACATAATTATCAGTTTCCTGTTTGCCAACAAATTTCCATTAACAGTAAAATCTTTGATTATCAAAAAAAATAAAAAATTATGATTAGCAAGAGTCAGTAATTGACTTTTTCACCTGTGATTAGCTGAGCCCAAATCAGCCATTTTTAATCAACTTAATCCTTAATAATAAAGCTGTAATTAAAATACTAGTTAGAAGGAGAAAACTTAATAAAAGACAAGTATTTTCCTTTCCTTTACATTCTACAGTATGTATATATTTCACTAACTAGTTTGTTTCTTTCTTGGTAATCCAGACTGTTTTTTCTCTCTCTCCAGAAAATGAAACTAAAGTCTGATACTTCCAAATAGGTATATAATTGGGAGGGATTCATTCTAGACACTCCTTTCACTTGCTTTTTATTAGATTTGTTATTTATCCATGGGTTTCTTCTATTTCTTCTACTTCTTCTTCTTATCAAGAATCAAATTAGAGATGAATCTGTAAATTTCTTCCTCCTTCCTTAAATCCTGCAACAATCAACAATTTCTCTTTCTCTCTGTACATGTTGTTGCAGAGTGCTGACTGACAACACATGAGTTTTTTTTTTTTTTTTAGCTATAAACTCAACCACTTCTCTTTGAACTCTCAACCCCCACTTTGTATTTTTTATAGGTTTCCTCAGTTCAAAGCTTCAACCTTTTAAGGGAGGTTTTTTTTTCTTCATGATTTTGGGGGAAATGACAACGGTAATGGAGAAACAAGAACAAACCCATGTTGATATACCACAACAACAGCAGCAGCAACTATCAAATAGAGGTCGTTCTTCTTCTGCTGCTGCTTATGAAGAGAGTGATGGAGGTGCAAGTGATGGAAGTTTAAGTTTTTCAGATGCAGAAGATCATAGATCATGGCATTCTCCATATAGTGGAGGTGGTAGTGTTGGTGGTGGTGGTGGTGGTGGGAATTCTTATGTAGATTGTGATAGATTATCTAATGTATCTGATCTTGAAATTGGTAGAGTAATTTCTGAACAACCAAACAGAAACTCATCCGTATCATCAGATCGTGGTTCAGTGGTAGATTTAGAATCTGGTGGGGGTAGTGCTCCAGAAATCAATAAGGCGGTGCAGCAGCATTTACCAAAAGTAGTAGTAGTAGTTGATAACAGTAGTAAAGATTGTAGAATATGTCATCTTAGTTTAGATAGTACTAATCAAGAGTCTGGCATTCCTATTGAACTTGGTTGTTCTTGTAAAGAAGATTTAGCTGCTGCTCATAAACACTGTGCTGAAGCTTGGTTCAAAATCAAAGGCAACAAGTAAGAATCCAACCCTTTTCTCTCATTAATCCATGAGTTTTATGTTTTTTGTTAAATTTGGGTACTGTGGGGGTTTCAATAACAGTGCAGTAGTATAAAGAGAAAGGGAATCACTTGCTTTAACAGAGAAAAGTAAAAGTTAAAGCAAATAAAGGGGCATCAAATCAAAAGCAGTATTAAGGAGAAAAAAAATCCATGTTTTACCTCTTGTGTCTTTGTTCCTGAGTTCTATTTTAGTAACACAAGTTTATCTGCGCAGAGATTCTTTTATGCTTTATTTAATGGAGTTTGACCCTTGTTAATTCTATGTCTTGTCGAGGAAAAGTATTTTGTTGCTAGTAGGTGGTTTTGATTAGTAGTTTGGTCTAAATTTTGCGTTTTCTGTGTGTTTGCACTTTCGATTCG
Organism: Papaver atlanticum; assembly: GCA_023531105.1. NCBI lineage: Eukaryota > Viridiplantae > Streptophyta > Magnoliopsida > Ranunculales > Papaveraceae > Papaver > Papaver atlanticum. The sequence goes on along the minus strand of JAJJMB010005771.1, from coordinate 1,573,229 downwards.
TTGTTTTACGTTTGGTTTGGTACCAATGCAAGATTCTATGATAATGCTGCATCATTATCAGTGAATACCGAATCGTTTTGTTTTACATGTGCGTTGTAAAGTAGGAATCAAGTGAAGATAATGTCTCATGGTATAGTGGAAGTATCTTGAATTGTAGGTTTTGAAAGCTGAATTGTAGAATATTTTTCTACATGATCTGTTAATATTCTTAGGTGGCTTATTTATTGTCTTCGTTTTAGTATGCTCAGCACAAAATGATGTACACAACCTGTAATGAGTGTTTAAAGATTGAGTAAAATTGCCGTTAAGCTTTGGGGTAGGCTTACGGTCAAGTTTTTCTCAATGCAGATTGCTCGGCCACATTGGGGATGGACAACCCTTTAATCTTCTAAGGATAGTGAAGATTAAATGTGTTGTCATTCAAATTACCGTTAACCATTTAATCTTCCAAGGATAGTGAAGATTAAATGTGTTTGTATAGTTATGAACAACCCTTGGAGTCCACATTGGGAATCGTCAGATGACCTGTAAAATTTCTATGTTACCTTCATGAGCTAGTTTTTTGTTGTTACTTTTCATTTTTATGTTGAACAAGAGGTCGTAAATCATGATGACATTCAGTAATGTATTCAGGCAGTAATCAATGAAGATACTTGTCTATTGTAGTACTTAAGTTACTGATAACGAAAGCTGAGGAAACTGTTCTAAGGAACACAGGAAGAACCAATAACCCTTTATTCTTTGCAGTGCATAGACACTGAATTGCTCTAAAGTTGCATATAGAAAGAGTTTTGGAATAGTATCTGTGTGGATTTTTAGCCAGTTGACGTTCATGACATAATGTTCTTCTTATAAAACTTCTGTTTATTTGATTCCTTTGGACAAGCTTCTTCCGGTTCATTAGAAGTAGTTTAAAATGGAAAGCTTACTTACCATTCATTTTATGATCTCGCGAAAAGAATTGCAATCCTGTTTACTAATGAATTTATTATACTACTCTGATTGTTACAGGACCTGTGAAATTTGTGGGTCAGTTGCACGGAATGTAGTTGGTGTTAATGAGACCGAGTTCATGGATCAGTGGAACGAGACAAGTAACACTACTGCTGCAACTCCTGCACCAGCTACAGAGACCAGAAGCTTTTGGCATGGTCACCGCTTCTTGAATTTCTTACTTGCTTGTATGGTATTTGCCTTTGTCATATCTTGGCTCTTCCACTTCAATGTACCATCATAGAATTTTAAACGAAGTTATGAAAAAGGTCACATGGATCGTATATGTGATTAGGGATTACAAACAACACTGGAATTCCTTCCTAAGTCTGCTTGTGTGTACTTTATATTCATGGGTATCTCACCGTCGCTAGCTAGAGTTGGTCATATTTATACTTGTATGTTTTTCAGCTTATCAGAAGTTAGGAGCAGTCGGTCGTTATCTATATATTATATTGTAAAATGTTGTCTCTGTGTTATCGGAACAAGTATTTCGTTACAGTTAATGTTATGGTCGCTCCAACTCATCTGTATAAAGCATTAAAATGTGTTCTCATAAGAAGTCCTTCCACGATGAATCCTTGGATAGTTTGACGAAAAGAATTTTCTGTTAACATTTCGGAACATCCAGTATCCTGTTTCTGTTTTTTGTTTTGTTTTGCTGCATGCTTCTACTTAGCATCTTCTGTTAACAGTTGACGAATGATATATCTAGGAGAGCAGCAGAAAAACTTTCAGGGACATTTCTGAATGCATAATAAAGGAAGAATACACATGAAACAACTCCCTGAACCAGAGGCCAAGTTTCAGTAAATATCTGTCAACTCCTTACTATACATACTTTCAATTCTTTAACAGTCTGAGTTTTGATATAAGTAGTGGCAGGAAGAGTGCTAATTATACTTCACTATGTGACCCACAAACCCATTGTTGATATAGCATTATTACTAGTTTCAATAAGTAATGCTTGATGACCGAGTGGATGTTAACAGAACATACCCAAAATAGTATACACTGGCGTTGGTAAAAAACCGATTCTCTACGTAGCACAGAAGCAAAGCATGGCTTAATAGACCAATTTCAGTCAGGAACCGAAATTTGGGCGGAAGAAGAGCAAACCCCGGTACAGCCATAGCCAGAATAACATTAGCAAGTATTATCTTACAAAATGATTTAAGAGATATCCCAGCCAACCAAATATTGAGATCCCAGAAGTTATGCAGAACAACAAACCATGACACCATCACGCTTGCAAGAAGGACAAACACAAAGTATGATGGCAAGCTCTTCTTAGTAAAAAATTGTGCCAAATAAAAGCCTGAGATTAATGGAACCGGAAGGAGCTGCAAACCAAAATGACAAATAGCTTCATGTTACAAGAGTTTACTGGCAGAAATAAAAAGTACCAATCCTCTTGTTAGAATAGTCATAAAACTCTTTCCTACTCAAACAGCTTCTCTGCTACATGAGTTAATCATAACTAGTGTTACCCTATGTAGCGTTAAATTTATTTACTTCAGGAATGCCAATCCTTAATAACAGGTACTCCCTTCTGTCATGACCTATTGGTTTTGTGAATAGGTGGAAACTAAAGCACTCATTGATAAGTCAAGAACTCCTATTATTTACAAAAACAACCAAAAACCGTTCTCTTAGATTCTTTAGACATACTTCTGGGTCCGTATAAAACCACATAATGAAAACCTCAGCATCTGTCTAAGCTACTTAGCATCCATTGATCTAGGTTGCACATAGACTGAGCACATAATATCAGTATTTTGTTAACATTTCGGAACATACAGTATTTTGTTACCATCTTTCTGTTTTGCTGCAAGCCTGGTGGAAAATTTGGAGGCGTTACATCCAGCCTGGTTTTGGCCTCTTTTCACCAACATTGATTTGGCTTCTGGCAGAATATTACGTGTTCTGGAAGTTGATAATCTTTGATCATCCTGATGAATGATTTATAAAAACCAGCAAGACAACTTAATCACTGGGTTCCAACAATTATAAGGCCATTGGCGACAGCCTACAGTTTCATACTGCAAATACATGAAGGTTTTCACAACCAGAAAATCAAAATCATGGGTTTGACATTCAAAATTTCTCAGTACATGCTAAAAATACACTGCTTTCAAAAGAGCTTATAGCTTCTAGGGAAACAAAGGATAGAGGAATTGCGCTTCACATGTAAAAGATCACAAACATGCAACAAAGCCACTGCCTCAGCTACGCGTAAAACCAGATATAAAAGAACTACGCAAAATGGGGTTTCACATTTCACTTGCTAGAGGGATATTAAGTTTTAGCGTGTATTCAAAAACACTAATCATACATAATAACAGGTCAACATCTTTTTGGTAATCATTCTTCAGTTTCCATGGCTTCAACAGGGGGATTCTCCAATTTATACTCTTTCACAGTTCCGTCCATAGTGCTCCTAATGTGTTGGCACATAGCCCTCAGATTCTGAAGTGCATCTTTCAGCACAACACCTGCATGAGCACCTAGAATACCCCATGAAACAGTAAATACAAGACAGAACCAAGTGGATCTCTTACACAAGGATAACTAACAAAAACATGCTAATTGTAGAGGTTTCATGCTCTTTGTGGCATCGAAATACAGAATATTAGGGTAACATGAAAACGAAACATGGGGACTTATTATTACTAGAACGTTGAACTACATCCGAAGGTGTGTGGTTGAAAATTAACAAAAGCTGGTAAAGTGCCAGATTGCCAAGTAAACTTATAGAATAAACCAATGACTTCGCAAATAGAGAATTCAAGGTATACCTGTTGTCTGAACTCTTATGTTAACTTGCGCATCTGAAGGATGAGGAATGCTGTACCCACAGAATACTACTCTTGGACTGCAAAAACAATATTGCAATGCTCTTAGAGATACATCTATATTCACATTGCTATAGAAGTAAATACAATTATTTTTTTTGTAAAGAATCAACACCGTCTTCAAATCCTAAAACCGACTCAATTGCTGCAAACAAGTCGAATGTGTTTTGCCAGTAAAACTTCACAGAGTGCTCATACGGAGAGAATTAGTATTCTTTCTTATTGATAGGCCTACAGCTTCTCAATATCCTTGCACACACAACTGAACATAATTGAGATATGCCGGAACAAATAGAACAATTATATTCCAAAACATATTATTGGGTCCTTAAAGACACAATTAGAGCAGATATACACAATAACATAATTTTATAACGGAGTACTTACTCTTGATTCAGTGTGAATCTAAGAGCATTAGCGAGAGTATGATCCTCATCTGTTAGACAGAAAGTAGACGATTTAATATCCCTAGTTCCGTGTTCCATTTCAGATAATTACTGCAACAAAATCAAAACCAGATGAGAATTTAGAATCACTTAAACCAAAAAATAAAACCCTAATTCTTAAACCCTGAACCAAACTAAAAATCCAGAGCAACTCTAAGAATCAACAAACAAGAAAACTGAATCAAAGAAACAAAAAAAACATACCTGAGAGATAAAATTGACAGCTTTTTCTTCTTCTTAATTTGTCTGGACTGTAAGTTTGAGGCTGTCTGAGTATTCCCCTAAAACCCTAAAATAAGTAGTGGTATTACTCTATTAAGAATTTGCCTTTTATCTTGAACCGTTGGATATTAACACAAAGCTGGGCTCAGTGATCAAACCCGGGACGTTTGATTTCCTTCAGCAATTAAGTGGGCCCCGCTTTGGTACAGCATTCTAAACTTCAGTAGTCACACCTAAATATTGAGGGCCGAGTTTTTATTAGGGTTTTTGTTGATTTTCTCTGCGAAAAAAGAAAACCTCTTGAGCACATTTGTTTACTTTCGATCCCAAGAATACTACCATTTCATCTTGGTAATTTTGTTATCTTAATCATCTTTGAGTAATTTCTGAAACAAAGATTCGTATTCCCAAGGTTTTTGTTAAAATCAATCTAATTTCGAGATCTTTTTAAGTTTCTCGCTTCTGTAGAATTTATTTATTTTCTGTTTGTGATTTCAGTTTTCAATGGCTGCCAACAGTGCTCAAGCTGCGGCTCAAGCTGCTTTCGAGAAAGACCAGGTATAGTAACAGACTTGAATTTCCCTAAGATGCCATTTTGATAGTTTACACTTAAATCTGGCTGAAGAATCGTCTGCCTAAGCGATTAGGGTTATACCGTTATGAATTTTGATAAACCTGTTAAGCTCAATTTTATTAATTGGTATTGTTGTTTTAGTTTATGTGATACTGCTTGTCTTAGGGTGAGTTCCTTACATGGCTGTGTTAATTGTGTAGATGTTTGGAATGGCTGCAAATGAAATGGAATATAGGGTTGATTTGTTTAACAGGTATGGGTCTCAACTGTGGATGCTACTGAAATTGTTACTTTTGCATTTTGGGCTGTGGGTAATCTAATTTTGTTCGATATGGTTGAATATTTTGCGCGAATTCTTTGTTTCATGGTTCATCGCTAATAGTTTATGCAAACTTGTGGAGGAATGTTACCTATGCTTTGTAAGGTTCAAGGGGATGTGAAACATACTGACTTTTATTTTACAAATGTGTCAACCAGGCTTACTCAAACTTGCTTTAACAAATGTATTGAGAAGAGGTACAAATTATTCTTTCTCCTGATGTCTTCTTAAGTGTTGCCATGAATGGCTTGTTTTGGGTTTATCAGAAATCAGTTCATTCTTTTATTTTGCTTGGGACAACTAAGTCTGGTATTCATAAAATTTCCTGTTCTTTATCAGATACAAGGAGGCTGAGCTAAATATGGGTGAGAACAGTTGCATCGACCGTTGTGTTTCAAAGTATTGGCAGGTAATTTGGTTGATTCCTTTTTGTTCTTTTATTGTCCGATGCCTAAAACTTTGATAGTGTCTGAAAGAATGTTGAGAAGTCGGTTTATGTTTCTTATTTCCATATTCTCTTGCTTGTTAAGTGGATGTTAATATTCAATGTGACGCAAGCACTGAATTATGAAGTTGAAAATGCACCAATTTTCGTTTGCATCTATGGCCCTGGTTTTTATGCTGTGAAATTCGCCATTGCAGTGAAAATTAAATTCACAGCTGTCGTGTAGGAATTAGGGCCTGCATATTTATCCCGTCTTGTGCAGTGGGGCTCACAAAACTATTTTGAATATCCCGTGACTTTTTTCGCTGTTCTTAAATCACAGTAAAAATTTCCAAAATCTGTGATCTTCCTAAATTTTAATCTGCTCTCTCTCCTTTAGTTGCTCTAGTAGTAACAGTTGTTGAAATCGGTGATGAAGAATCAATACTCATGCTTTTATGGTTAGGGATTTTATTGAAATCAACTTGTGAGTTTGAACTTTGAAGATGTTGTTAAAGTTGAGACTGAAATTGATATATACTAGGAATCATGGTACATCCGCCTTTGGGAACCTTAATAAACCAATAGCCACTAGAAAAATTTACTTATTGAGAAAGAACAATCTTATATTTTGAGCTCCGAGTGTCTGCAAAAATATTTGTTGATTGAGGAATTTTTTATTTTTGCTGGACTCTTCTAAATCCTACCAAGCACATAGTTAAGTATACAATTTTCTGGAACATCAAATTTTCACAGCTGCGAAATCTCACATGCTGTGAACTTTCTGCAAACTAAGCTGCGTCCATATGTTGTTTGTGGCTATCATTTTTTTAATATATTTTGGCGAAATCGTAGAGGTTTTGCCTTCGGCAATGGGGTAATACTGCATTAGAAAAATAAGTGTTTTTTTTTTGTGTGTGTGTGTGTGTGTGTGAAACTAATCAACATTTTTGGTTTGCAGGTGACAAATTTAGTTGGCCAACTCCTTGGTTCCAATCGACCTCCAATGTAAGCGGAAAGCTAACGGTAACATTTTGAAGGTTAAATTTTTTGTTTTCTCAATTCAGTGATCCGCTGCGTATACAGCAAAAATTCTCTGTTTTCATATAAATTTAAATCAGCCCTAGTGGTCAACTGAATTTTTAGTAGCAAACTTGAGATGACAAGTGTATAACTGATTTAGTTGATAAAAAAAAGCTATTTGCTGTTATTGGGAGTGATCTTAAATACTACTAAGTAAGTCAAAATAGATGTAGAATAGTACTTGAGAATTGTTGACGTTTAAATCTTTGTTCATTTTCTTTGTTATAAATCATATGTTGTGGATTAGTCAGAATCCTCTTTGCATTGAATCTAAAACCAACATCTGAAAGCAGACTGATGAAGTCCTCTTGGTTAGACCTAACTAAGCCGATTATAAATCATGTTCTTCAAAAATAAAGAACATGTACAATACTCGGTTGGACTTAGCTGACGACTCTTGCTTGATTGTTGTTTTTATATTGAAAATATTGGACATTGAATTTTTTGAGTTACTTATAATCGGTTTGTCAAAAATTACTAACACATTACAATCGGCTAGGTCCTCCACCTAGATGATTGTTCTTGTTCTTCAAAAATGTAGAACATATCAAAATTTTGACTAGGTCCGCTTAGCCAATTAAGGGTTTTAAAAGAGTTAATTTGTTTTTTTTCCTTTTTACCTTATCGGCTAGGTTAGCCAAACTAGTCGATTCTGAAGACCATTTTGTCCATTAAGTGAAATACACTGACCTCTAATGCTAAAACAAGATTCTGGGAATCCCTTGTAACAGTCATGGTATTACAATTAGTTTTTCTTTTGGTTTTTCCACCAAGGGTACATCATACAGTGATACAGATTTATTTGTTTATTTTGCGCATGAATATATATATATACCCAAAGAAACTAAATTGAACAAACAACAAGATCCGTTGGTCGCCTTTATCTAGGCAGATACTGCCTCGATATGAGAATCATCCAATAGAACTTGCTCACTGGAAATTCAAAATTTTGGCATTCTGGAGGACCAACTCTGATTAGGAAGACCTTGCAGAGAAGGTACAACCCAAAAGTGATCACAATGAGATAAAATCTTCATCGCCTTCTTCACAGTTGCTTGATTTTGCCATTTCGTTATACTATGTTCCCATTTAGTGAAAGTTATGATTCAATCTACATTCTCCTTCTACCCAGAAATTCTTGGTCTTTAAATCTTAGGCCCATTCAACTCCTCAGGGAAGAGTTAAAGCTTCTGCCTTTTCTGGACATTATGCTTTGAAGATCCCAGACTTAACTCCATGACTTGAACCTAAACTTAAAACATTGGACCAAAACCAGAATTTAAGATAGAGGAATACAAGCAACGTCAAAATTAAGTTTCAATTGATGTTCCAAATGAGCAATCCAAGGGTAATAGTTTTTGAGTCCCCTCTTTGTAAAGAATGAAAACTGTTATCAGAATTGGTAACAGGACACAAGTATGATAGAGACTTGAGATGGTTGGTCATGGTGGAGCTGACTGGTGGTGACAACATTGTTGACTTTCAATATTTCTAGCCAGAGAAACGCTGTAGAAGTTTGTACATTGGATGAGGCATACTTACATGGTGGTGCCTAGAACTAAAGCTCCAGAAGTGAGTGTGTCTTCAAATTCCAACCAAGGGTAATGTGTATTAGTGCTCTTCAATATCCCTGATATTTGTTTTAAAAGGAGAAGAACCCAAGAGTTCCCTTTCCTCCATCGCATTATCCAGATAACCCAAACAGATTAGAAATCAATTGAAGATGTTGCTGCCTACTTTAGATACAACGCCAAGTTAAGGTGATGCAAAAATCTTGGTTACTTAGACAATTTTGGGGACCTGGGGTTCGGTACATTTCAAGTTTATGCCCCACTAGATTCTGGAATCGCGTACCACATTCTTGATCATGAGGTATATTTTATGCTTTAGTGTAAATTACGGAGCTGATTATGGATAAAAAGCAACAAATTGTCATTGTGTCACTGGGTTTTGGGTTATTACAACTTACAATACACATTTTAGGTTTTTGTAGAGGGCACAAATTTTGAGTCAGTGGGTTAAGATTTTGGTTACGTGGCACATTTCGGTATGAAACTATGAAATGAAATAAATATCACAAAATGGATAATGATTCAACAGAGAGAGGGGGGTAAGGAAAGTGAAGGGAGTGGTCTGCCCCAGCATAAACTTCTCACAGAGAACATACAGTAGTAGCCCAGAAGTACTAACCTCTCAGCAACTTCTTAAATTAAATTGTGATCAGAGCTCCAACAAGATGGAGTTACAACAGGAACACTAAAAGTCAACCCCAGCATAAACTTCTCAAAAGAATGTTCAGGCGCGACAAAAAACACCTCTGAACAGTGAAGGATAAGAAAAAGGAAGCAAATACATACAAGAAAGAAAAACAAAAAGACCAAACGGCAAAAAGAAAAACCTATACAGTTTCAGCTTTTGCTGTTCTTTTTGGCCTCCAAGGTTGTTCCATCTTTAAGCGTCTCTTGGGCGTCAGTATCCATTCCAAGGCCGAAAAGGGAAGCCGCCTGTAGGTAGAATGCAGTGGACCACTCAGGCGAAATCACCTGGGCTTGCATTGCATCCCCAAGGGCTTCTTGTGGCATGTTGTTCATCAAATAAGACAAGCAGCGCCTTGCGAATACTGTTGGTGATACCATTGTGCCACCATCTATAAACTGCAACATAGACACAGTGAACAAGCATTGGATTCATCAGTAAGTAGCCCTACTGGACAAGATCAAATATATATGCTGTATAACATTTTGTAAGAGCTCGCCACATCTGGCAGGTAATTCCATTATAAACAGTATCATAAACATACAGCTATAGTTATCACTGTAACTACACATAAGCTCGTCATTTCGTCTGGCAAAGCACTTACCACTGTATAACATTCAATTGCGGTAGAGAACTCTTTAGCTCGAAAAGCTGTGTCCCCATGTTTCTTAGAGTTCAAGGTCTCCTGCATTTGGTTTGTCCACATTTGGAAAGAAAGCTGCAAGAGTACCAGAATAAGATCAAAACTTGGATTTGGAATGAAAAGCACCAGAAGGAGGCTATAGGACACTAAAAAAAAAATCTACAAGAATAATAGTGCCATTTCGAGAAACGAGTAGTGAAGCAATCTAATTTATTTCCGTCTCTTATTTAATGACACGGTGATGTAGTATAGTCTATCAAAATAGAAAAATGTTAAAAACAACAACAAATAGATATGCAAAGGAAAAGCCCCTAACCTCGTTTGCAATTCCCTCATCATCCTTATATCCAACCTTCTCTAGTATTTCATGAATGGCAGTGAGATCCCTTCGAGTGCAAGCTTCACCAAAAGGTGTTAATGTTAATGACTCTGCTGCAGATGCAGTTCCTTGTGAGATCCCCATTAACTCATATGATGGAACCTTCAAAAAACAGAAGGAACAAAAAGAATTTAAAAAGTGAATGCTAATATGATAAAGACAAAACTAATACTAAAGAAGTAATATTGAGGGGGAAATTCAGCCTTCTTTAGACAAGAAGGACAAGCTATCATCTTCATATTCAAACATGGACGAAGTCGGTTGTTTTATAACCTCCTAAGCATATTCAATAGTGCTTCTTGCACGCAATACTTAAATCTCTTGCACTAGAATGCTTACCTCTGTATCTTTTTGAAGAGCAATGAGTGCAGTCACAAGTGATTTTGGGTTTGGCCTCTCACGAGCTTCATATTGCAAACAACGTGAAGCTAATCGCACAAGTTCAGTTCCATCATCATTTGAAAAATGACCCTCCAAGCAAGAATCCATCAACATCAGGAAATTTTTTCCACGTATTAAATCAAGTGCCTGCACGAAGAGAGACGCTTCAGATTAGGAATCAGATATATAAGACAAATAAGCAATGAGGGAAAAGTTCGCGTTCAGCGTTCTAAAGGTCACTCGTTCTTTTTGTTAACCGTTCAGAACTAAAGGATACTGGATACCATGTTTACATAGTCCCCCCATGCAAAGTCCTAAAACCAGTTTTAGATTATCAGACCTTCGGTATAAAACCAGTTTGAAGCTAAAGTCAGGCAAAGGACGTGGTAGATTGTGACTACAGTGGAGTTCTATTTCCTTCTTTGAAGAAAAGGGGCAACTGTAATCAATTGTTGTGTCAAACCTTGTTACCAATAAACAGCTCAGTAGACATAAAAATCTAAGAAAACATTTTTGCCTAAAAGTTTTAGCTTCTAATCTTGTGGCTACAACAGCTGAATAATTTAAGCGCCTGTTAAAATTATAAAAGATAAGAACTCACATGGCTCGGGGGAATATGTTTGCCACTAAGAAGATCAAGCAACAGTGTGCCAAAGCTGTAAACTACACTTTCTGCTGTTACTCTTCCTGTTAAGAGCAAACAATGGAAATATAGTTAGGCTGTATGATATAGAGTAACCCGTAAAACAGATATCTATGCCAAGAATGGCGTTTATTTAAGAAATAAGTGTCACTGGTCAGCGGCTAATAACTGTAAGAATGGTTTCTGACTAGTTTAAAGCAGAATTTACATGGTCTGCAAGACATAAGGGTTCCCCTTTTGTTAAAGGTGTACTCATAACGATAACTATCTTGGCCCTTTTCACAATACACACAAAACACACCTACGACCAGTAAATAAAGCTAACCAACAATCATAAAGCATTTCCTTTCTACTAATAAGAAAAATTACATTAACTACTTACCAGTCCTCATGTATTCTGGAGGGGTAAAAGCTAAGTTTGTACTGTAACTCTTCCCATCTCTACTATTTTTCATGAGACCGAAGCATGATAGCCTAGGGTTACCATCCTGTCAATACACACTCATTTCAGAACTAAGCCAGAAAAAAAGCAGCAGGAAAAGGGAAATGTTAACAATGGGGAAAAGAAAACCCACTTTACCTGATCAAATAGAACTCTATAAGCATTTAAGTCATGATACAATGCTCTCCCTTTACCACTGCAATAGTCCAAGGCTTCAGCCAAATACAATGCTACTCTCAATCTCATTGCCCATTTCATGGGTTGAGCCTCCCCTGTATCAGAAAAAATACCATATGCAATTAGAATCACATCCATATATATGGCAATAAATGTAAACCCATTGCTTCATTAATTATAGTAGTCTGGAAGTAAAGAAACTCCATACAAATCTAATCCCAAATAGTTAAATCAAACTTTCCATAAATCCTGAACTGCTTCAATCATTAGAAAAATAAAAATGAAGTGTGGGGGCTGCTTACAATGGAATAGATGTTTTGCAAGTGTTTCATTAGGCATAAACTCAGCAACCAACAATCTCTCATCACCTTCACAACAACATCCGATTAGATTGGCTAATCGTTCATTCCGAAGATGACCCACTGTTTTAGCTTCTTCCTATTGCACACACAGCAAAAAAAAACCATTAAATGAGAATGATAATTATTATTAAGAAGAACAAATTATTAATAAAAACAATACTTGGTAACAGAAACAGAAACAGAATAAAAACATACAAGGAATTGACGAGAATCAGGCCAAGCAGCTTTATGAAAACGCTTAACAGCGATGAATCTATCATTAGAGAGTTTCCCTTTGTAAACAACATTAGGTGCTTTCTCACCGTGTTCAGAAACAATGTTATCAACAGAGAAACCACTTGTAGCTACCCTAAGTTGTTCAAAAGTATATTCACAGAACCCAGGTATTGTGTCTTGATTACTTTTGTTTCCATTCTCTACACACAAAACCAAAAAACAAAACCCAAATCAATCGCAACCCCAGATTCTCAAAAATCCTAAAAAAAAATACAATAATACCTACCAAGATCAGATGATTCAAGGTCTGTGGGTTTAAATTGAGATTCCCACCAACAACCTGATAATTTGGAGCAACGAGCTCCCATTGCTAGAGATCTATATGAGGAGGTATAGAGAGACAGAAAGTATGAGATCAAGAAGGAGAAGTGTGCAAGTATGTGTGTATGTATGTGAATGTCTGTCTGTGTTGTCTATGTAAATAAGACTAAGAAGAAGAGAAGAGAAGAGTAGATATTTGGATCCAATGTAATGCAGACAGACAAACAATAACAGCCTGCTCCAAAGAAAGAAAGAAAGGGTTTTCCCTTTCTCTCTATCTCTCTCTCTCACATTCACACTTACACACAGACAGACACAGACTCTCTCTCTCTCTCTGTTTCTCTCTCTCTCTCTGGAATTCTCCTCTCTGTTGCAAAAATAATAATAATATTATTATTATTATTAAAATAATAATGTTATTATAGGGAGGTAAAAAAAATGAAGAAGAGGAGAGCTGAAACTAAAACTATATTCCGAGATTTCGGGTAAACTATCGCTTCTGCCCATCTTCTTCTTCTTCTTCGCCATCATCATCATTTTCTCTGATTTTTGCAGTCTACTTTTGTTTATTTTTCATCGGACAGAATCATATAATAATAATCATGGACAGAATGATATCGATATATCTACATTTAAGATTATCAGTTGTTAATTTTTTTTGCTCGATGATTATTAGTTGTTAATGTATTGGATTCAAATTTTGTTGGTTTGAAAGTTGTTTCCGTGCATATCCCATAACAAATTTCCAGAATGCGGGCTGCAAACCAGAAATAGAACAAAAAGAATAAGCATACAGCGCATGAGCAAGGTATGATTTTGAAGTTAATCATCCTTTAGAAAATGATTAGTAATAGATAGGAATTTGTATCTTGCTTTCTCGACGGAAGCTGGGATCATCACACAAAATCCCCGGCAACATTTAATAAACTAACGCCACTACCATGGTCACCCGCGTAACAGACAGAAATACTTGCCAGTTGCCAAGTGTGTTACTTGAACATTTTACGTGTTCCTCTTCAACCTCATTTTGGCCCTGGATGGACCGCTGGAATTTGATCTGAACTATACTCTCATCTGTTCCATTTTATTTATACAAGGTTTTGATGAAAAGGCTAGATGCTTTTTCTTTTTACATCATTCCATTGGTGTTTAATTAACAATCAAGATGGATAACATATAAGAGGAGGATCCCCTCGCACTTTTATTATCACATTATCTCACACGTTAGACGTCATTTTTGCAAATAAAAACCAAACCATAATGGATGTGAAGTTAATATTTTGGGGATATGTTCCTCTTACCAAGTTATACATACCTACCAAAAATGAGCGTATTCCGAGACGTATAACACCACCATCCACTACTTTGAAAATGAGCCTTTGAAATTAAGAACGGTAGATTGTGAAGTTTTATATTTCGGAATATGCTCATTTTTTGTAGGTATGTAGAACTTGGCAAGAAGAAAATATCCATGAAATATTAGTTTCACATTAGTTACGGTTTGATTTCTATTCATAAAAATGGCGTCCAACGTGTGATAATAAAGTGTGAAGGGATCCTTCCTCAACATGTAAAAGTTAAAAGTAGCGACTAAACTAATGTCAAGGCCACATTAGGAAATGTTTATTGGCTAATCAAAGATGTAAGGGTTAAGCAGTAGTTAATATTAGTAAATGCAAAAAGTTTTTTAAAAAAAACAAATGTTAAAAAGGTCTGCCTCTGTCATATCCCAAAATACGTGCTCTAAAGTTCTGCCCTAAGCTTTACACTTTTACCCATTCGATGATTCCTTACACTACAGTCCATACAATTGCCATTTATTTTACCAAGACGTGTAAAATATACTAACCTAAGCATGTGCATATGAATGCTCACGTAAGCTTATGTTTCCCTGCTCACTTTTCTTCCTTTTCCTGGTGATCGTTTATTGGTTAGTGGTGCTGAATTGCTGATGCCCATTGCTTCCAATTTGGAGAAGTCTTTCATGGAATTTGTCATAAAGTAGAGACCAGAGAGTACGTACCTATGAACTGCAAACTCAAAAGTTGAGCTGAATTTTGAAAGATTTGGTTTTGAAAAAAATGCATTGGTAGGTTAGATGTTGCACCGATCGAGGGGTCCGTTTAACACTGTGTAATGGGAGGGAACAGTGCGGAAGGAGTAATGGGTTGAAATCAAAAAAACTACTCCCTCCATCTTAAATTGATTTATTTAATAAACTATGTCAATCAATAATAGGACGGAAGGAATAATTGTTTGGCTCGCCTAATCTACACCATATACAAATTACATGTGATTCCGACTACCTTCAACGAAGTGAATTCAGTGCAGACATTTAACCTCATTTAATAAACATATTGACACAATCCGCGGAGGTATATGAATGTGAACTGATTACGTAGTTGTTCTAGTTTTGGATTTGCAAGTAGTTCATGAATTCCCGGATACTATCACCAAACCAAGAGTATTTGATGGCACAAGTATCACAGAAAAACAATATATTTGCTGCATATATTAATCAAATCTTGCTGCAAAAAAATAAAATCTAATTTTTAACATAAGCAATTGAGCTTTAATATTGGTAAATGAAAGAAAGAAAAAAACTAGTTTTGATTCCTAAATTTTCATTTAGGAATATATTTTCTTTCCCGCTTCAGCAATTGTTACCATCGATAACTTTAGGGTTGGTTTTGAGTCTCTTCAAATGTTAGTTTTATGACTATTCTATTGTTTAGCCCATTGGAAAGCAGTTGTAGCTTCTTTAGTTTCTGATTCTTCTCTATTCGTGCAATCTGCATATGTTCCCATTTCTTCGATTGTAGTGCTGGTATAGTCATTAGAGTTTAATATAGATAAAGCAATATTGATTTTAAGGACCGTAAATGTCGTATTTTTGTCATAGGATTCCCAGAGATTCATCATACATTGGGTTATAGTTTAAGGTTTGTATAAGTTTTAATCAGGTTTACTAACATGCGTCAAACTGTTTATGCATTTCACAATGGTCTTTGTTGTTTTAGAGTTATTTTGTCTTTTCTTCCAAGGACCATATTACATTTTGCTTTTTGTACATGCCAAGTTAATATGTTGCAGAAGTCAGACTATCTCATTGCATAGCCATTTATATCCTGGTTATAAAACCAAGCGTTTAACCGCATAAAGTACAAGTGGTATCGGCTTTGGAGCCATAATTGCAGCTCTCATTAGGAAGCGTGGTGTGTGCTGCATTTCATATGAAAGTTTTAACTAAATGTATTATCTCCATATACTTCAATCTTTGTGTTTCGCAATTGGTGAAACTGATACAGAGATTCAAAAGGGAAGTTATCTGTCGAGTTTAAGGTCTAGCTATGTACATCTTTTTAGCCTATAGCTTGTATTTGTATCCTCATGATATTATCAAGAACGAGCTTTTGGGGACTACTCAAAAAAGGTGGGGGACAACTCTTCTATTTTGGTGTGGATATTTGAAGTAAATTTGAGCCACCCCTTAACTTAGTTTTTTTCTAATATCAAACTTGCCCATGGTGATTAAATTAGTTAGTGTAATGATTAATTAGTGTTAGTGTAATGATTGATTAGTGAGGTTAGATTAATTAACTGAGTGTTTTTAAAAGAATAATTTATGAGAAGAAGGGGGTTTTTTTTTTTTTTTTTTAAGATGGTTGGTTTCGAAATGAGGGTTTGGGTACTTAGGTATACTTCAAATTTAGTTAATGTTGCTTGAATTGACAAAAACTTTTGAAAAAATGAGAAATTTATAAACTGATTTCGACCATGGAAATGAAGTTCGGCTACGACATCTGAAGAACAGGTAGCCGAACTCATCTGCAAATGTAGTTCGGCTAATGGTTCTGAAGACACGGGTAGCCGAACTCAGCTTTAATGGAGTTTTTGCTTTCAGAGAAAAGTTCGGCTAGGAAAAAGAAAGTTGCGACGTAACCGAACTAAAAGTTCGGCTGGGAAAAAAAATTCTCGACGTAACCGAACTCAATATATAGGTTTTCAGAAAAATGTTCGGTTAGTAGAAAAAAATTGCGACATAACCGAACTAGGAAAATTCGGTTGCGAAAAAAATTCGGCTAGGAAAAAAACGAAAAAAAGTTGCGACGTAACCGAACTAAAAGTTCGACTGGGAATTTTTTTTTGCGAGGTAACCGAACTTTTTTCTGAAAGAAAAAACTCCATTAAAGCTGAGTTCGGCTAGTTCGACAAACTGTTTCACATAATTCCTAGCTGAACTTCTCTCTGCAACTTTCATTTTCAACTCATTTTGATGATTACTTCTCATTTCTTCAACCAAAAACGAATGACAAGTAATGGGTTTGTGAGAATATCTTCGTGAATGATTTAAATTAAGCTATATACATAGAGGTGGTGGTGGTTGGTGGTTGGAGGTGGTAGGTTATGGGGGGTGCTGGTGAGCGGCGGTGGTGGGAGGAGGTGGTGGTTATATATATATATAGGTGGTTATTAGGTTGGTTTTAAATTAAATTAGGTTAAAGGGTAGGTTAGTCATTTCCACGCTTTAGGACACCCCTTATAAGTATAGGGTAGACATTCCTATCATAAAATAGTCCTCTCCATTTTTGAGTAGTCCCCAAAAGATGTTTCATTATCAATTGTAGGTTGATCAAAACAAAGTTCAAGTTTGGTTTGATTATGGGCTTCCCATCAGAGTAAAGATGGATAATCTTACTTAATTTTTCATTCGTAGTAGTATTGGCCTCCTTAAAGGTGGTGGAGTATCTGGTATCCAGAAATCCTCTTAGATATATATGTTATCTCATTCCTTATTTCCCCGGATTTTATTTGTTGGACTCATGTTAGTATTTTTGTCCAAATTCAACTATCTTTTTGTCTGGGTTTAGTGTTAGTATGAAAAATATCATAATTCGGGTAATGTTTTGCTTTCAAAATTGAGGCCCATAAGGAAGTTGCTTCCATAAATCATTGCTAAGTTGAAGTTATTCATATTTTAAATTCCTAGTCTTCCCTCATTCAAAGGTTTACAAATAGAGTTGCAAGACTTGGAGAGTTGCAAATTTCCACAGGCAATTTAAAGAAAGCCATTTAATGTTAGAGCGTTGCTCGGTTGAACCCGGCAAGCGTTGGTATGTCAAGGTTGGTTGTCATATTTTAGTATCAAAACTCAAGAGTCACTTAATTAGAACTACTAGAGTCAACTTCATTAGGTTAGACTATGAAGTTTAGAAATGTTAAGACATACAATTATTACTCTGAAGACTTGAAGATTCTGAAGACGTATAGACATCAATGAAGACATCATCATTCTACTTGAGGTTAGTAATACAAGACTTGACTTGTTTCCATTTATATTACGTTAATTTAAAGTCGTTTAGATTGAAAACATAACGTGCTAAATTAAATACATGAAACTCTAGTATTAGAGACTTGATCATTTTATTATGATTAAAGTGTCAAGGAAGATTATACCGATAGTTATGAATGCTTTGTATTGGTATATTGGTTTACGAAGTATAATGCTTATATTTTGAACTTCGTTATTACGACATCGACATAATCTTTGTAATTTGTAATTAGATTGTGTAGTGAACTTAGGTTTGATTTCATATCTAGAAAACTATGTTTAACTACATGAGTTTAACGAAGTAGACTTACAAACTTGTTTCGAAGTTGGAAGAAATCAATAGGATTGATGGTCCGGTTTTCATTGAAGATATAATGTTGGACCGATCCTAACCTATATGGGGAATCAAGGTAAAACCGATCCTTACTTATATTGGGATTCAAGGTAGAACCGATCCCTACCTATATTAGGAGTCATGGTAGAACCGATCCCAATATGCAGAATCGATTTCTAAGTCGCGTACTTTAGGGTTTGTGTGATTTTGGAAGTTGGGTTTGCAAAATAAGAAAGTTCAAGATGTCGACATAATGAGTAATTTGAACATGTGCTGAAATATTATTTATTAATTGTTCAAAGATATTCCTTAATACTCAAGGCGAGATCCCAAACCGAATATTTTTGAGATTTTCGAATATATATGTTTTGTTTTACCAGCAACAAAACATATCTCTGGAAAGATATATTAGCTAGAATCCAAGGGGGATTTTGGTCATGCAATTGGATATTGGTTGGAATTAGACAAAACCGAATTTAGGTGCTTTATTGCATATCTTGAGAATATTTTCGGTTATGGAAATTCCTTGGTGTCCAAACTACCTTGGTCTATAAATAGTAAAGTTTGTTCTTCTTAAAAACTCATCCAGAGGCAGGCACTTAATCTTTGTAGCCACCGCAATAGTCGACTAATAAAATTATTCGTAATACTATCATGAAGAAGAGAGTAACATAATTAGGCGAAATCTCTTACGTCCGCTAGTTTAAACACTTTTTGGGATCAAGAAGCGTCTACTAGTATTGTTGGGGGAAACTATTGTTAGAGCACTACCCGGTCGAACTCGCAAGCGTTGCTATCTCAAGCTTGTTTGTCAAGTTTAGTTGTCAAAACTATAAGTCTTGATTTCTAGTCTACTTATAGCTAAGTCTCGGATTAGGATAGAATGTGTAATTGAGCTTTAGACTTCACGTCGTTCATCGATTGAAGACGAAGAACTACTAAGGGGAGCTTGTGGAACTTCATCAATAAAAGGTATGTGGAGACTTGAACTCATCTATCACTCAAAAGTCTATTTCTACTTTATCTCCTATTTGAGACAAAAGTCGTATAGCTATATAGACTTCGATTATACACATTTGATATTTCGAGCTGAGTTTAACTCGCTTACATATTCCTCGAAATATGTGTTGGTACGTAAGCTTTCGCTTTAACCAAGTTCATCTTATATTCTTGACGAAAGTCAAAAGATGATCATGTGAAAATCGCCTGGTAACATCTTATATGATTTATATGAAACATTCATTTGGTGTAGACTCGGAATGTTTCGTATTGATCATTTGATCACTTGAAAATTGCTTTGAAGCTAATAGTTTGTGTGAGACAGCTATTGTCGTTTTCTAAGAATGTTTCAATGATTGAAATGGGAGTTTAGAACAATTAACCATGATTGGATATAACACAGTATGCGTACTTGTATGCTAACTGTTGCAAGTTATTCCAAGTCCGGGAACCATAGTATGCATACCCGTATGCGTACTGGTTTGTTAGTTGAAGTCCGGGAACTTAGTATGCATGCCCGTATGCGTACCGGCGTAAGTTCAAGTCCGGGAATTCAACTGAGTTTGGTGGTGTACGACAGTATGCGTACCCGTTTGCATACTGGCAAACCCAAACCAAATCCGGCTACTTAGGTATGCGTACCCGTTTGCATACTTGGGTGGGTTATGTTCTAAAATCGGTTTGTTCATGAACTAATACATTTATAAAATAAGGAATACAATCTTTTACAAACCGTGGCTATAATATTCATGAATTGATTCGAGTGAATCAAAATCGATTTTTCTTCAATTGTGTCTTGTATACTTCTATGAGAATATAAACAATTGAACAACTCTATAACTAGCTAGTTTTATTTGAGTCATTTGAACTAGTTGTGTTAAGATGAACAAGGTTGATATGAAACTGTTCATATGGCTAACTTTGGTTAACTATTGTTGAGCCAACAAGGTGTACACATTTAGGTACGGTTACCCATATCTAAATGAAATCTCTTTTCATTTGTGTGTAACAAGCTAAGTTCGATCTAACGGTTGAAAGATATTAGCTTGAGTCTAATCAGGTTTTCATCTAACGGTGAATATTGAATGCTTTATTACTAAGGTAACATTGATTGCAAACACTGATTTGAAGAATATATAAGGGAGAACTCTAGCAACTGGGAAACCTAATCCCCACACCTCCCGTGTGATACTAGTTGCGACTAGAGTCGATTCTCCTATAACCTAGGGTTTTCCTAGAACCATTATAGGTTAACGACTTAAAGACTTTATTGGGATTGTGAAGCCAGATCCAACTATTTTATATGTAGTTGCGTGTTCTGATCTTGCTTTATTTTATCGTATTGAGTACTATCTTCTCTAATATTTGCTCAAAATTTAATCTCCTATAGGCAAGATAAAAAGTAGTCACAAACATCTTCGTCTCATCGTTTGTGATTCCACAATATCTTGTTTCGCTACCAGATGATTAAGATTATTATGAGGTGATTGATATTACTAGGCTGTTCTTCGGGAATATAAGTCCGGTGTATCAATTGGTTCATGTTCACCTTGATTTATCAAAAAACTGAAGAAGAAAAAAACTCATGGGTATTTCTGTGGGAGACAGATTTATCTATTCAATAGACTTTTCTGTGTGAGACAGATTTGTTTATCAAGTCTTCGACTTTGGGTCTTAGCAACTCTTAGTTGTGGGTGAGATCAGCTAAGGAAATCAAGTGTGTAGAGTCTTACTGGGATTCAAAGGCGTAAGGAACGCGACTGTACCTTGATCATTGTGAGATTGGTTAGGTCTCAACTATATTCCAGTCCGAAGTTAATAAATCTTTATAGTGAATTGGAAAAGCATAAATAAATCTTTATAGTTCGCGGTCCGTGACCCCTAAAGGTGATTTTCTTGAAGTTGTTCTTACACAACATAACCATATTGTGCGCTATCATTATAGGGATACCTGTGGCGAATTAATTTCTTAACTGAGCCGTCTTTCTTGAATTAGCTTTGTGTAAATCTTGTCCAAGATCTTGTTGTAATCTTTTGATTCTTACATGTGTCCTAGCTCTCGTTGCGTTTAACACTGGAATTACTTCTTCTGCCTCCGCTTTGCTGTCTCGTAAGAGGCGTCTAGTTTTTAAGGTAGATTTTTCCCCTTGTGTAGTTTCTCGAATTTCTAATAAGGGTGAAACTCCAATCCGCTCGCTATTTCTTTGTGGTTGTTTTCTCCTTTTTCTCTTTAAGATATTTCATCCTATAGCCCAAAAACTTGGTCACCGAGAGTTTTATCAAATAAAGAAACCTTTTTTTTAATAAGAAAGGAATCTTCATTGATAATTCAATTGAGAACTACATCAAGTTTCTCTAATGAAAGATTTGAGCCAAATTGGGAAAGTTAACAACCAACTTTGATCCAACCTGCTAGTTCTAGCTCTCTTTGTTAAACTATTAGGCACTTCATTAGCTTCCATGTGCACAAAAGTGCATTTCCATAACTAAAAACAGATTGAAAGGACCAACAAAGAGAGGACTAGTTGAGAGATTTTTATTTTTTGTCTAACATGTTTTTTGAATTTGATCACATTGTGCCAAGAGTAGTACTTTGATTTACAGATCTCAGAATCTTCTAGGAAAAACACACAAGGATACTCATATGTTAAAATCTTTTCAAGAGACTTACAACATATTAGTGTTTTTATTTTGGAAATTTGTTTTGCTAATATATTTGAAAAAACGGGGGTATAACAACCACACCCACTAATTCGTTCGGCAATTTGTATGGACTAAACTTTAATATAATTCCGAGAGCACCAACTAAAAAGTGAGACTCAATCAAGAAATATATCAAAGAGCTTTATCTCTCTTTCTCAATACAATCAGCAAATCGAACAGATAGAAATTCGTGAGCCTGATTGATATGAGAAATAACTTGGACGGTACCAAAGACCATTTCCCAAGTGTCAATCAAGTTATATCCAATAAACAAGGTCGGATTTATTACCTGTGATTGATCTACGCACAACCTTTGATATTTCAATTATGTAAACAAATATAATGCAGAAAAGAAATAACACAGACACCGGAAATTTTGTTAACGAGGAAACCGCAAATGCAGAAAACCCTCGGGACCTAGTCCAGCTTTGAACACCATATTGTATGAAGCCGCTACAGACACTATCCTACTACAAGTTAACTTCGGACTGGAATGTGGTTGAGCCCTAACCAAGTCTCACACTAATTAAGGTACAGTCGCGTTCCTTACGCCTCTAGAACCATGTCGGATTTTGCGCACTTGATTCCCTTAGCCGATCTCACCCACAACTAAGAGTTGTTACGGCCCAAAGTCGAAGACTTATAAAAATATCTGTCTCCCACAGATATGTTTATCCTTTATTCTTTTTGTTCCGTCTTTTGATACAAAGATCGAGGTGAACAGGAACCAACTAATAATCTGGTCTTATACACCTGAAGAGAAGCCTAGAAATATTAGTGACCTTACAATAACCTAACTGATTAACATAAGAAGTTATTGCGGAATCGCAAGAGTCGGAGACGAAGAACTGTTGTGATTACTTTCTATATCTTACCTATCGGAGATAAATCTCAAGTAAATCTTAGAGAAGATAAAACTTAATACGGTAGAACAAGTAAGATCAGAATATGCAACTATAGAAAAAATAGTTGGATCTGGCTTCACGAATCCCAAATGAAGTTTTCAAGTCGTTAACCTAATAATGGTTTTGGAAAACCTAGGTTAAAGGAGAATCGACTCTAGAACACAGGAAAGTGTCGGGATTAGGTTTTCTATTTGCTAGAGTTCTCCCTTATATAGCCTTTCAAATCAGGGTTGCTTACAATCAAAGCTAAGATAGCTTAGTAACAAAGCATTCAATATTCACCGTTAGATGAACTCCTAATTTAAGATGCTTAGAAATTAAGAAATCAATCTCCATCGTTAGATGGTCTTAGCTTGTTACACACAAATGAAATATACTTATATTTAGATATGAGTAACCGTACCTAAACGTGTATATTGGGTTGGCTCAATAACAGTTAACCGAAGTTAGCCATATAAACACTTTTGTCTTAGTCATATTCATCTAACACTTCTAGATCAAATATGATGATCAATCAATCATGATAGATAATCAAATGAATCTAATTGTGTTTCAAATAGAGTTGTTCAATTGTTCACTATCTCATAGAAATATTGATGAACAAATTGAAACGAAATTGGATTGATTCGTAATCGTAGAAAGTACTTATTCAAGAATCAATTCATGAACATTAAGCCACGGTTTGCAAAGTCAATTTGCATTCCTTAAATCATAAATGTTTTAGTTCATGAGTATGAGAATCATACATAACGGATTTTAAAACTTAACCACTGTGTTCGCAAACTGGTACGCGAACAGCAGCTCCAGACCTTGGCCTAGTCAAGCCGTTCGCAAACCCGGTTCGCGAACAACTGTTCCCCAACTCTGGTAAACTTGTTCGCATACTAGATACGCAAACAAGAGTTCCAGACCTTCTCAGGTAAATCCGTTCGCATACTAGGTACGCAAACAAGAGTTCCGTACCTGAATTATCACAATACAATTTGCATACTGGATATGCATACCATCTTGTATCCAGACATGGGTAATCGTTCTAAACTCTCATTTCAATCATTGAAATATCCTTAGAAGACGACAATGGTAATCTTACAGATACCATTAGCTTCAAGTAATTTTCAAGTGATCAAATGATCAATACGAAACTTCCCAAGCTAACATCAAATGACTGCCTCACACAAATCATATAAGATGTTCAAGGTAATTTTCACATAATCATATCTTTTGACTTAATATTTAGTTTCCAACAAATAAATTGTTTCCAACTAAACTCGTCAAGAATACGATGAACATAGCTAAAGTAGAAAGCTTTCAACACATATTTTGAGAAATAGATAAGCGAGATAAACTCGGCTCGAAATATCAAATGTGTATATATAAGATGTTCAAGGTAATTTTCACATGATCATCTTTTGACTTAATATTTAGTTTCCAACAAATAAATTGTTTCTAACTAAACTCGTCAAGAATACGATGAACATAGCTAAAGCAGAAAGCTTTGAACACATATTTCGAGAAATTGATAAGCGGTATAAACTCGACTCGAAATATCAAATGTGTATAATGTAAAAGTCTATATAGCTATACGACTTAGTCTCATTAGAAGATAGAATAGAATAGACTTCTCAGTAGTAGATAAGTTTTAGTCTCCACATACCTTTTGGTGATGAAGTTCCTCCAAGCTCCTCAATAGATCTTCTTCTTCAATTGGTGAACACCGTGAAATCTAAAGCTCAACTACATATTCTATACTAATCCGAGACATAGCTATAAGTAGACTAGAAATCAAGTATATAGTTTTGATCAACTAAACTTGACAAACAAGCTTGAGATAGCAACGCTTGCGGGTCGACCGAGCAGTTCTCTAACAACATTCACAAAACCACAAGTGAGATATATCAGTAAATTCTGACCATATAACATCAAAATAGATAATTTATTTTGATTATCTTGTTATTAAGAAAGTCTTTTGAGAGACAGATGTTACTAATTATATGACTGAGATTGCACAAATTTTCAGAAAAACATAAAGTTTCAATGTCAGCGTTAAAGACCTTATGAACTTCTAAAGAGAAATTCATGAAATAATCATGAAGATACATACTCCTTTCAAAAACTAGTTTTTCTAATGCAAGTTTAGCTTGACAATTTATGTGAAGAGAGCATCCATATCATCTTGAACCTTTTGACTCTCATTAGGAACATTGGGTGTTACTTCAAAGAATTCATTTTGTTTCTGTTCATAGATGATAACTTCATTGGATATAGTTTTTATTTATTTCTCAAGCTCCGCAAACTCAGTAATCTTTCGCCGGATCATAACAACAGGTTTTTTTGTGAGTTAGAGAAACAATCGTTAGTCATCAAAAGTCCAAATTTCTTTGGAAAGGAGAGATTCAACAATTTATTTATCTACTATATCTATTACATCCAAGTATCATTTAATCTTGGTGATGCGTTATGTCTTATAGGTTTGATTGCACCAAACATGGATTGTTAGACCTTATCGTGTTTGCCTGCTCTAATACCAATTGAAATGACGAGGTTACCCAGTACACCACAATCTTTTCGATAACAACCTATAAAAAGACACGTTATGTAATTCTACCAAAACAATAATGGCCAAAGAATTACTTCAACAGGATAAAACTTGGTATATAGTCTAAGTTCGTGACAGAACTAACTATGAGATGATCATACTAAGTTGATTAATGTACAAGTACAATTAATTAATTATAACCATAACAATAATTATAATGCGGAAATAAGTGATGGTACAACATACAAGATTTTTTTAACAAGGAAAACTGCATGGTAGTAAACCCCGGGACCTATTCCAGTTTTATATACTCTTAGAATTAAGCCGCTATATAAATTGACTACTACAACTTCGTATAGTTAAGACCAAACGCATACGACTAATCTCATCTACGCCCATGAATCCCAAGACAGAGTCCACTATCTAGAGTCACGTTACCTGATGTGAAGACTTTTACTCTCAACTTCTTTGGATCGTAACCCAAAACAACAAAAGACTAAATTTGTTTCAGTAACCAACTCACTTATCAATCTCCCAAATCAATCTTTAGATCAGTGATAAAATGGAGTAAAGGATCTTTCGTTTAATTAATATAAACTCATTTGGTCAAAAATCAAACCAAGACAAAGATTATCGAAATAATCAATCTTAGTGAACAAGCTCTATCCAAGCAACTCTACTAGGAGAAACAACTAGGCAGTTTGTTTGATCTCTACAAAAAGTTTCAAATTTATCAGAATAAACTGCTTGTTTGTATCCCAGAGAATCAAGTGTACAAGAAGAATCACAAAGATCCATAAAAAGAAAAGTGTTCAAGTCTTCAATCTTCAAAGTAACTACTGCATAAACAACTTTGTTCCTACTATTGATCAACAGTTCTATCTATATATCTTGAATCACTAGATCTGTAATAGTCAGTCCTCAAACAAATATGAATGGCCTTATATCAGAAGAGAAGGACCATATAATAAACAAGTTTGATCTATCTAGGATAACTACTAAGTTAGTTTTTAATCAACCCAATTAATCGAAAAAAAAGCAAAATAACAATACGATTTCATTTCCCTCCAAATGTGCTACTAAAAGCTTCTTAATCCGAGAAAAGACATTAAACGAAGGCAACACAAGATGCTTCATCTAACTAAATTACTCATATCTCTAAACATGTTGGCTTCCCACACAATCACTTAAGTTGTGTGTCAAGGGATGAGTTTGTAAAAATACAAGACTCCACTATTACCCATGCTTGAGTGGAAAACCAGGTATTACCTAACTACGAGGTCATGGAGAAAATACTGGGTCACAGTGGTGGATTTTGCACCGTATATATATATGGCCACGGGACAATTTTAGGTTTGGTGCAAATTATTTATGTCATATCAGGCCATGAGATGTTTTTTTTTTTTAAAACCTTTTTGGGTCATGTGACAAGTTTACAGGTCACGAAGTTGACATTCGATAATGAAGTAGATGTCGTATCACCGGATTTTCTTTATTTTTGGATAATAATGTTAATTGCACAGGTTTTAGGTCATTGAGCAGATTTTAGGCCACTCGGTAATTTTAGAGATCTCATAATAAAAATTGGGGCATGTGATAAATTTAGTATCGAAATGGCAGATTTGGTTTAGATGCTAGGCGATTTTCGCCTATTTTGAGTCGTATGACTCTATCTCAATATTTAGATCAACAATGAATTATAAGATTGATTTTCAGTCACGAGGCAAAGAAAACTTACAGTCACAATGTCAATTACATGGATTTTGGTACACGGAAATTATGGTCTATAGGTTATAACTTCTCAGGGTGTTGGTTGAATTATGTGCCAATTTTGGATTATAGGAACATTTGTTGGGCTGTGGTGTATGTTTTGCTCATGAGATAAAGTTGGGCTGTGGTGTATGTTTTGCTCATGAGATAAATTTTGCGTTACAACAACAGTTTTTGAGTTGAAAAAAATAGAACCCTGTTTTAGGGCATACGTAAAAATTTCTGGGCATACTGAATAAAGACAAAAACTGGTTGTAAATATCAAAATCAATAACCCCTTAACCAAATATTTTTAGTAATGGCAAATCTGTCTTTTTAGGATTAGTGTTAATACTAATTATTAGTTATTAATAATCATGATTACTGATTAGTGATTAAGATAATTTAGTTATAAATTTGTGTAGATGGAAATTTTTGAGGATTTTTTTTTTTCGGAGAAGAAGAACCCAATGCTTTTAATACACAGGTACACTTCTATCTTGTGTTTAATCTCACTTTTGTAGCTTGAAATCATCAAAAATTGGTATTTTTTCACTATGGTTCGACGAACCAGGAATATGTTCGGCTTAAATTTATCAGCCGAACCCACCTGGTTATTGACAAATGATGAACAGTTCGGCTAGCTGAAAGTGTTATGGTTAGCCGTCGAACCTTTATTTTGTTACTTCTCGCCTATTTGCTAGACCCTAGTTCGGCTTGTTTTAAAGTGTCATAAAGAGCCGAACCTACTCCTGAGAGTTTTGGAAGAAAAAATGTTAAAGGTTCGGCTTATTTGGTGAATATCATAAGCGAACCTTTTGGAAATACATGGTTCGGCATTTTACATAAGTAGAATACAAGCCGAACATTATCATATATATTCCTGAGAATTGTTGGGTTCAGAATTTTTTAGTGGTTCGGCATATATTGTGAATATCGTACGAGCCGAACCTTATAAATGTACTAGGTTCGGCACATATTATGATTATCGAATACGTCGAACCCCTATGCATCTCTATCTGTGACTAGGTTCGGCTTGAAATTTCATGAAATTTCATGCCGAACTGTTCATATACAGTTACAGGAAGCTTTTGTGAAGAACAGTTCGGCTAAAAACGCAACTCAATTTTGAGCCGAACCCAACACCGTAACCGTCATTTAATCGATGAAAAACAACAAATAGGAGATTGGGTTTGTAAAACTTACTTTCTTATCCTCAGTTCCGGAGTTGGAGATGCAGTTGGTTCAATTTCTGGTTCAATTGGTGGTTGATTTTCAGTTTCTACACCTTCATCTTCAATTGGTTCTTCTTCTTCAATTGATGGATTAGAAGACTATTTGGTTTGCCTAGTCCATGCTTTTCTTTGTATGAGTCATTATGTAGTTGAGTTTAATCGACGATCAAATTTTTACGAATCGACAATTAATCACGGTGATGAATTTTTTTTTTTCGCGGGAGGGGAAGAGTTCGGCTAGAGGAGGAAGAAGAAGAGATGTTAAGGGAAACTGATTTTAATTTTTTAGAAAACTGATTTTCGATTTTTGTATTAAGGATATACAGGTAATTGAACTACCCACAGGGTACCCCTTATAAGGTCACCCAAGATGGGACTATTGTTTTGTATGCCCTGAAAGTTTTACGTATGCCCCCTAAAACAGGTTCAAAAAATAGGTCAATTGACAAAAATTTGGGTCATAAGATAAGTAAACTTGCCTACTTATACTACGCTGTAGGAACAATTAGATGACAAATCTTATAGGTACAACTACACACAGTTGCAGATTGGGTATCAGCAGTTGCCGATCCGATCCCCCAACATAGTCAACCTTTGCCATAAACCCTGCACGTCCCCATGATTTAGGTTTGCGCTAGAGGTTGAGAGTCATGTGGAGACCTTTCTACAGAAGTACTCGGATGCCTAACTTTGCGTATTCAAATCCTCGTGACATAAATCACCCACCATCTGCCTATCCTAATTTCAGACTAACTTCCGTCGGTTGCTTAACAAATTAAACTAACGAATAGAAAGCTGTAAAATCGATTTGATACTACATAAATTTCAAATAATCCAATATCACCCCAAACACGAACAAAAAAACTTTTAACTAAATTCTGAATAATCATCTTCTTTGATTGAAGTTGACAGTTGAAACACCTGAGATATATCAAGCTATCTCTACAATTAATAGATTGGTGAATCTCTAGTAACCTTCTTTGATCAACTTCAATCAATCCTCTTGTGAATTTTAATTTTTCTCTCATCGGCACCTACAGTTGTATCTTCTATGTACCATTCATTTCCTTATCTGAATGGAACGTGTTTAAATCTTCTAGAATTTTCCCATTCAATTGTGTTCTTGGTCTCTGAAAATAGAACAAACAAAAATCTCGTAAGTTTCACTAACAGTGATAAAACAAGTGCAGCATACTAGGATATAACGGCTTCCTTTCATACCCTATCTGTTGAATCAGAATTCCCGTTTAACAATTTGAGGTGCTCTTCTTTCGTTCTACTCTCTTTATCTTTGGTGCTTAGTGGCAGCAACTGTGACGATGGTCCATTTGTTCTGTCCGGAAGTTCTGTGTGCAGAGGCGGAGAAGATAACTATCATTTTCCATGATATGCGCAAAAAAGGGACTCAAATAACTGAAATATACAGAATCAGGTCTACATAATAATCACATTATATGCTAACCTGGCAACTTCTTATCTATAAAGAATACAACCAAGTTTACCGTGTACCTGCATGTGGGAATCAAAAGAGATCAGTTAAAACATAAAAGAGTCCAGTCATTAGGAACTCTGACAGAGATGAAAAATCATAGTATACCATGCAACAACGACATCAACACTGTAATGCTTGCGAGAAGCGACAATGAGGAAGCTCTGAACAACAGCAATCGACCAAGCAAGCTGCTTGATAATCCTACATGTTCCAACCCCAACAACAATTAATAGAGAAAACACACATACCGCACTCGAATTTACAAGGCTTTGTAATTTGATGCTGAACAAGTTAACAGATCAGTTTGTGGACATAGCAACAGCAGGGTAGTGTGTGTGGTGCTCTTTTAAAATGTGACCAGCCTAAGACCCCATGCCCTCTTGATAAAAGCTAAAATGAGCACAATATATAAGATTGCAAATATTAGCAGTTTCATACAATAAAAGATGAAATATTTAGTACCTTTTTGTGCCATACTTCTGATAAGTAAGTA
Organism: Papaver atlanticum; assembly: GCA_023531105.1. Taxonomy (NCBI): domain Eukaryota; kingdom Viridiplantae; phylum Streptophyta; class Magnoliopsida; order Ranunculales; family Papaveraceae; genus Papaver; species Papaver atlanticum. The sequence continues at coordinate 1,542,715 of JAJJMB010005771.1, read as the reverse complement.
CGAAGACAAGGGTAAAGATCATGTGAGATGAAAATATCAAATCACCACATCCATATATCACACCCTTCGGAACTGCTCATTAACAAAAAAAGCAGTGTTAATGATTAATGTCATTTTTTATGAATCTAAGGCAATCAAATGTTAAAATACTAACTCACAATTAATTAGAAGCACTTCGGCTACATTTTTTGGACGAGGCAGAGTTGCAAGTGGTGAACCCTGAAACAAAGAAGTAAAAAGGCACCCAATTTTAAGAATCAGTAGCTCATACTTGACGCCAAAATAGACAAAAATAAAAAAAAATACAGGAAGGTGGTATAAAGCAGGCTGCAGATTCACCAGCACCTACCTCACGGCAATGATAGTTGGGACCAGGAAGCTGCGTAGAATAAAATGTCACGATCCGGAGCGCTTGAGAACCCTGAGAGAAGCCAACCAAGCATTAAATATTTGGCTGGTGTTGGAGATAGAGTAGCAAAGCTAACTGAACAAATGGGTTCAGCATCTTCCTAAAATGGAACGCAAGCTTTTTTCTAGAATAACCAGTGGTTCAGTGATAATAAGAAGCAAAATCTGGCAAAGATACATTCTATAATCTTCACTTACAACTAAAAATGCCAACACTCTGCGCCATATTAGAACTGTGTAGATTTTTTTGCTCTGAAATATAAAAGGGTGAAAAGTCCACTGCAACAAAGTAAACATTCAATTAGTAACATGTTGGAACGCAAAAGTCTAAATTATGGTAATTACAAATTCATAATAAAGCAATATCATAAGAAGAAAAAAAGAGTATCTCTAAGTTATGCTGAGGCCAATAAGAAAATGAAATAGCATCTCCAAAATGCCAAGGCAAGTAATTTGACCAACTAAGTCTGTCTTAAAGAGAATACCGCATCCTACCAGTCACATTAGAATTATATGAACCATGATTATGGACCGAACATCATTTCCCTCTCAAGAAAAGCTGTTGTATATCAAGGACTTACTGAGTTTTTGAGGCAAACACATTAATCAACCATTTAAAGACTACATTAAGTAGTGATTGGCTGAAGAATCTCACCAATACGAAGGAGAAAAAAACAAAGGAGAATACGGTCTCACTGATATAAGCTTTGTCACGCCCGAGCTCCTAAAACAACAATATAAATGTAAGGATGAAAATCCTTCTTCCAGTTTGTAAATGCATTGAAAGAGAAGAGGGCGGGGATACACACCGGAAGAAACATGAATCCCAAATCCTGAAGCGTTGGTCCTGGTCGATGTAAATAATGAACTCCTCGTGCTGCCAAACCATGAATATACTGAAGAAGAAAAAACACATGAATAACACAACCCCCCGGCCAGAAAAATCAACAAAACTCAGTAAACAACTTCAATGTTTCAGAGTTTAACAAACTTGGTTGACACCATAACTCAAAAAAAAAAAAAAAAAAAAAAAAACTTCATCTCAATGCACAAAAAATCAGAAAATGCTTCATCCTAAAGGAGAAAACGTGCAAATGAACAGATCTCTTTAAATTTAAAGTTGACTGAAAAAGCAAGTAACTTTTTCCTAGTTTTTTCCTGGGTTTTCTTCAAAGGCAATTTGACAATGAAGAATGAACTACGAATGAAAAATCAACCAAACCCCGTATAAGAAAAACTATCTTCTCCTTAACCTATATATTTCAACTCGTTTCCATATCCCAACTTAGAAATTTGAGATGCCCCGTAACCAAAAAATCCAAAATCCATAACCTGGAGATCTCTGTAATCATAAAAATAAGATAATAAAGAAACCCTAAGTTCATTGAAGGGGGTTTGTTACCTGACAAATTAATCCTGCAAGTAAAAGCTTCCATTTTTCTGCAAGTAGATGAATTTCTATAAAAGTCTCTGTACAAATCCTTCGCCATAACTTGGAAGACTCACGAGCAATGTAAAACGTCATAATTTATTGATGTTTCTGTAGAAAAATTCCATACTAATTCATGATACCCATCAAGTGTTTGATAATATTCCCCAACCAGGCGAATCCTTTTTCCCCTCAAATTTCAAATCTTTACTTTTGACCACTCCTCTAAACCGATTATTATCCCTAACCTCGGATATGTCGTTTGCCTTTCAATGGATGTAGATTCGTATTATGAAATCCCTTTTCTCTTCTCCTCTCTAAATAATTTCTTGTTTCCTCTTCTTCTTCTTATTTTCTTCTGGTTTTGGATTCTCTCTCTAGGACGCGGGTTGAACACGGATCGACGACGACAGTTGAGAGAGAGAAGAAAACAAGAAGGGAATTAAAAATCAAACAAAAGGAAAAGAAGAGGAAACGAAGAAGTGTGGGGGTGTGGGGGCGGGCAGCCAGGCACAAATACTAACTGCTTGTTTTCTTTTTACTTAATTTTTCCCCTTTCTCAGATATTTAGGTTATTTAAATTTTAATTATAAAAACAAATATTCCGTTTGATGTCTGGCCAGCTAGGCTAATAAATGTCAGCCACCAAGTAACAAAGTGCTTCAAAAAAACAAAAAAAAACAACGAAACCAAGTAACAAAGTGCATCATGTAGTAGGACGCCTGTCTCAGAGGTCGGAGGTCAATCTTACAAGGTTCAGAGGTTCCAAGTCCCGACTCTTCAGTTACATGACTGAAATTCTAAGGACGTGGATCGTGATTAATCTATGGGAGTGTATATATTTGAATCTTATTTCATTGATTAATTTATATTTTCATTCGGAGTGACTAGAAAAATGATAAAGATAGATTGACCGAAACTCAGTCCCAAAATATACACCGTTTGAGATAAAAAAAAAAGGGCTCATTTTTGCCCATTGATGATCCAAATGTTGAGAGGGCAGTGATCGTCCGTTGATTCCCCTCTCGGGATATTTCACGGTGTAAAAACATGATTAGTATACAATCACTCATGGAAAAATAGCCGTATTAAGAACAACATGATTCTGCAATCCAGCCTTATGTTTCAGTATAAAAGTGAACTCTTGTAGATAACCAGGCTACTTACCGTGTCTAAAATAAATTTTAAGAAAGTGCCGCACTTTGTATTTCCGATATAAGAAAGTGTCACTGTTTTTTTCAAAATATATAAAATGCCATACACGTTCACGATTCCGTTAGGGCCCACTAGATCAGTCAATTATCATTGAAAAAGTCCAAAAGATGTGATATCATTACCTAATTGCCCTTCTCATACTTAGAACTTACATCTTGCTTAGAAAAAAATTCCCGATCCCATAACCCTTCTCCCTTTTTGTTCTTCTGTGTATACAAACTTTCTCTGTTTATGTTCTTCTGTACACAAAAACCATCTTCTTATGTATTTGGTCCGGTAGATGATTTAATTAAAAGATTGGTTGAAGAGATAGACGGAAGAGGAGCAAGAATTATGGTTCTGGATAAACAAATATGATCATCAACAGTAAATCCTCTCAATTTGAGATTACGGGTTCGGCTAATTCATCTTTTTTTATGTTTCTTTGAATTTCATGAATTGGGTATTTGTAATTTTGTATACATCGATAATTCGTCGTTTTCAATTCTTTCGATTTAATGTATTGGGTTTATGAATCTTTAGAATAAGTTTGGGAATGTTTGCTGTAGATTTTTTTTTTGGTAAACATGGGAAGGAGGAACAGATGAGTTTTTTGTTGATAAGAATACAAGACAAGGGTTCAAATTCGTTTCAGATTCGGTTATAGTTTAAACTCGAAAAAGATGTTCAATGTTGATTTTGTTGCCGTGAAATTTTGTGAGACGAATGGCTTAGATTAATGATATTATAGTTTGTGTATGTTTGGATTGTTCAGTCTCTATCCTATTCGATTTACAGGGAAGATTGGCTAAAGGGGAGTCTTAAAACATGAACAATCTCTTGCTCAGCATCAGCATGCACATTTCCTGTTTGATAGAATTCCCCTTTGATTTCATATTATACATCTACTATTGTCAACTTTGATAGCCTTCAATCTAAATCTAACAGTAAATGTTGAGTATTAATTGGGGAAGAAGAAGAACACCAACCAAATTCGGCAAATGGCTCACATTACTAAGTTGAGTATTGGGGAAGAAGAAGAAGAACACCAACAGTTTGGGGGCTTAAATGTCTTTTACATGGGCCAGGTAAGCACAAACGGCAGTTACTGTTTTTTCAAAAAAAAAAAAGGATGGAAAAAGTCAATAGCGTGGCATTTTATAAATACTGAAAAAAACGGTGGCACTTTCTTAAACATGAAATCGAAAGTGTGGTACTTTATTAAAATCCCCATAAGTTTTTTTTGATTGTTAATGCGCTTCGAAAGAGTCATGATCGGAAAATATTAAGAACTCGTTATGAATAAGACAATGATGCAAATGATTCAAAGTCTGAACCATTGCATAGGACTCCACACTATAGGTGTTGGTTGTCCTTCTTGACATAAAAAAACTCAAATACCCACATTTGATGTGTCACATTGTAATTCAAATGGCTTGTTGAAATCAGGTAGCACTAACAGCGGTGCAGCAATCAGCTTTGTTTTGACAGCTTCAAAGGCTTTCATCGGCTTCGTTAGACCGTGAAAATTTTGCTCATTTCATGCATTCAGTAATAGGTTTGATAATGGAACTGAAATGGAGGATAAAAAAAAAAAAAAAACACACGTGGAAACTCCTTAACTAGTGCAAAGTTGTAAGTCTAGTCCAATTTCTCACAGCTTCAAACTTGGACTCATTTACTTTAATGCCATCCTTGGTCACCACATAACCAAGAAACAAAACCTGATCTAATATGAAGGAACACGTGGCTGCAAATAGTTTGTCCTTGCGTAGCACAAAAAGAACTTCTTGAAGATGCTGGACGTGCAAGTCCATATTATCATCGTAAACAAAAATATCATCAAAGTGTACAACCACAAAAGTAGCGATAAAAGGTCTCAATACTTGGTTCATGGTACGCATGAATATACTTGGTGTATTAGTTAAACCGAATAGCATAACCAACCACTCATATAAACCCTCTCGAGTTTTAAAAAGAAGTCTTCCACTCATCACCTTCCCGAATCCTTATTTGATGGTATCCGCTTTCAAGTCTAACTTGTTGAACATATTCGCATTAGTCAACTTATCTAACAAGTCATCCAACCTCGGAATGGAAAAACGGTATTTGACTGTGATTTTGTTAATAGCACGACTATCAAGACACATCCTCCATTATTATCTTTCTTATGGATCAACAAGGCTGGTACTACATATGAACTAAGACTCTGTCGGATCAATCCCTTTTGTAACAAATCTTCAACTTGGCGACGAAGTTCTTTATACTCTTTAGGACTCATTCTGTAATGCGCTTTGTTCGGAAGCTTTATCCAGGAATTAGATCAATGCGATGTTAAATATCCCGGAGCGGTGATAACTCATCAAGCAATTCATTAGAAAAGCCGTCCACAAATTCTTCAATAAAACGTTGGGATGAAATGGGAATATATACTACTTTCAACGTGTTCTTCTTTGCCAATTAACACATACAATTGGGTTGCATCTTCTATCTTATCTTCAAATTGCTTGAATGATAGAGATTGGTAGCTTCTCCGGTAGATGGTTTAGGAACAATCTCTTTACTGGGTACAAGTATTATGTGGACATCATCCCATACAAACTGTAGGTATTCTTATAACTAGCATGACTAGTTTTTCTATCAAACTCCCATGGACGACCAACAACAAGTGACAAGCATCCATACGAGTAACATCACACCGTACTTTATCTTTATTTTTGTTACAAATTGAAGAGAAAAATCAAGCATCGTATGTTTACTTTTACTTCGTTTCATTTCTTAAGCCAGAAAAGCTTGTAAGGATGTGGATGTGCCTTGGTTTCCAGCTTGAACCTTTTCATCAACCAGATTCTCGCAACTGCCAAGATCAATAACTAGACGACAAAGCTTTCCTTCTATGGTATAAGTTATCTAGAATATATTAGTGCGCAACCATATGTCGCCATCTTCTTTACACTAAGTAAGGGAACTTCCTTTCACCATAAAATTTACTTTTTGATCTCTACAACAACTTCATTAGTAGGTTCATCATCTTCATGAGCATCATCATATATACCATCATTGACACTGTGTTCTTCAGTGAACATCACCTTATTCATCAATTCTACTTTGTGACAGTCACTGCTTGTGTTTCCAGATTCTCCATACTTATGACATCGTCTTCTAAAAGTATTAACTATGGTTTTATTTGGTACAGATATAGAATTAGATATACAAGTTATACCTAGTATTGAAGTACTACGGTTACTTATTAGAGATGATGCCACATTGGTACCCCAATTTGAGCTTCTACGCCCGCTTGCTTCTCTATCTGCCTTGCTCTATGATGTGCATCCGAAATAAAAATATTGTCAAACATGTTGAGTGTGTCCACTCCACTTACATAACGAGCAACTGATTGCGCATCCATCTTGGACATGTCGTAAAGAGTAAGTAGTCGGTAAAACTCCTTGGCGTACTCATGGATGGAACATACTCCTTTGCGTATGTTTTGCAGCTGCTAGTACATCTTTCCAATGTAGTTATGTAGCAAAAGTTCAGCTCTCATGTATTTTTTTCGTCTTCTCCCAAGAGACTAATTTCTCCTTTCCCTTACGACTGCGTTGCAATTTGTGTTGTTGCCACACGAATTAATAAGCTCTCCCACGAAACATAGTTGCTATGAACAAAACTCGTTTGTTATTTGCTACATATTTAAATTCCAAAACTTCCCCAACCGTATTCAACCAAGAAAGAAACTCTTCTGGTTCTAAACCACCATGAAATTCTAGAATCTTTATTTTTGTTCATGCCTTTTAGCGATCAGAATCTTCTCGTCGGATTATTCTATTACCAAAAGGGTTGTCATTATTCTCTTATGATTCGCCTTCTTTTCCTTCTTCTTCCCGTAGAATGTTATGTTGCACCAACATACCTTTGATATTTTTCATTAATTGTTTTCTTAATGCATTAATTTTTTTTTGAAGCACCTCCCCGACCCTATCGACTTGTAGTCTTGGTGGCATTGTATCAACCCTAAAATCGACTTTGCTCTAGTAACCAAACTAGTGCAGTATATATTATTTAAAATAAATAAAAGGGATAGTTTGTTCATACCTCAAATTATTTCTAGAAAATAACAACTAGAAGGGATAGGAATCAGAGATTATTATTTAGACCTCGGTTTCCCGACTACAAATAAAAATATCAGAATTAAACTTGAAAAAGTTCAATAAAAATAAATTCTATTAACCAATCAACTTTCTAACAATAACAACTAGAAGACTCTTAAATGGACTTGGGAAAAAACCCTAACTTGTGTGACAAGAAAGAATGAAAACAACCCAAAACCGACTCAAAGTCGATATTTGGTATTTTTGGCAAATTTGAGATTTTCCTAAATAATGAAAGTACTTATGAAAAAAGAAACTATGTGCCACAAATGATGACTCAAAAGGACTCCCAACGAAGAAGGTATTATCAAACGACACTTTCCTAAGACGGCAAAACGCTTTTTCAAACCCTAAACGATGGAATTTGGCTAAGTTCTAAAGACCATGTGACAAAATCGCATACCTTGATCATTCTGAGCTAAATGAATGGAAAAAAGGAAAGGATGTGCACCCAAGTTACCCTTTTGTTGCACTCAAAGTTTTGTATTCCCCTTTTGTTGGCATATTTACTTTCTTTGACACAACAAGAGCTTCTACTTCTTCTGTAAATCCTGACCTTGTTATCCCACTCCAGATCCATAATAAGTCATGTATAAATCTATCAAAAGCAAACCAATACCATGTTCTTTGTATGTCTGTTCGAAAGTCTAAGATTATTATGACTTTAATTTTTAAGGACTACGGAGAATGTTTAAATTCTAGGATCAGAGATTTAAATTCGTTATTCTTAAGAAAAAACTCATTTTATGTTTCTTCTTCTATTGCTATAACTTATAATTTTTGAACTAACTAATTTTGAAATTGTTTTAAATAAACAATATCATGTAATCATGTGATCTTTGAATATCTTAACTAATAAATAAGATATCACTACTATTATTAAGCAAATAGATTTTTTAGCCGTATTACCTAAATCCTCATGCACACAAAAAGAAAACAAAAACAAAATAAAGTCTAATTTTTCTATGCTATACTTAGAACACTAAAGAAAAAAAAACATAAGACTTTCTGGAAACAATTTACATAACACTTACGACGCGGTTCTCTCTACTAACAAGTTGAAGACGAAGCGTCTTAAAAGGTGTTACTTATGATCTGACGAGGTTCATTGAGCACATGTTACATCAAGTATGTCCAGGGCTAGCTCTTATGGACGTTCACAGGTTGATGTGGAAACGAATGAGTGTGGAAAATCTCGTTTCGCAGAGAAATCCTCTATCCTTTGTGAATCACATCTCCCAACAGAGAATGCTTGTTTGTATTTAATTTATAGGTTGATGTGTGTTAAAAATATATATAGTCCAATTTTCTATTCGATTGCTACTAAATTCTAAAAAAATTAGAACACATAATTATTATGCTTTCCACACAAAATATGTGGAATCTCTATAGGAGCCAGCCAAAAAGAAGAAAAGAAACTGCGTGGAGCAAAATAGGGAATGGATGTGAAGATCCATAATAGTGAGCCTTGAAGATTTACAGTCGACATATTTTATTATCAGTTTTTTATCAGAACATTTGAAATTTAGACTGCAAGTTTGACTATGGTAATTTTAACACCAGAATATAAGGTTGATTTTTCAGTATCATTTTTACTCAATATGCCATTATATTATTTCAACCGGAAGCTCATCCCTTCAAATCTTCCAAATTTCAATTTGAAGTGAACTTCATAGTCTTCATTTCACATTGCACGGATATTTTTTTTCATTCTTTTGCTCGATCAAAACAAGTCCCCGTTTATTTATTTATTTGACCCATAAGAGCAAAATAAATTAAGAGGACGACATCACAAAAGATCAGAAGCATTATATTAACAGAGAGGCGAAGAAATCAACTCATGCCAATGACAGTCTCCTGGTTACGAATAAGGGTCCAAAGATAAAAGCCTTGGAAAAGAAAAATATTGATATACCTAGAGCAAAGCAAATCTCCATTCGTAACCGAATTATGAGAACAAAAAAATGAAGAAACATCCACATATCAGTGAACATTTCATACAAAAAAGAAAAGAAAAACAATTATCAATTATGGACGAGCAAAATTATCAATGAAATATATAATGGAGTAATTGTCATCCCCAAAAAAACTTGGTCTAGTGCTCTAGGAGCATAGTACTCCACTTCCCCACCCCTCAACCCAGCACCCTTTTTAGCCAATACCAATAGAGAAGTTCACTTTCCTGTAAAATTGACCAAATCTTAAATATTCTCATGCACCTAGCCTCTAAACTGAAAACGTTATTCGTAAAGTAAAAATCGATCCAGACAAATAAACATCCTGGAACATCTTTCGGGATAATCCATACTCTCGTGTTTGGTATTTCAGATTGCCAAGAACAGAACACGAGAGTTTGGTGAAGATGAAGGAAACAAAAATATGTAGAGCTCCTCCAACGAATGCCAGTGCTAAGTGCCAACTTGTGGAGAATATTGAATTATTTAACTTTTGCACAAAAAATGATGAGGCAAAACCTGGAAAGCCTCAATCTACACGCTGTGTACACTGTACTTTGACCCACTTTCCTAATAACGCATATCCCGCTCATTTATTTGATTTCTGTTCGATGAGATCCAAACTGATATCATTAAATTATCGGTCCGCGAGTTATAACCCTAAAGTTATCATTATCCATTCCTAAAAAACCTATCAAAACAAAATTTAACATAAAAAGCCAATCAAAACAAAAGTAACACAAAAATCCAAAAGAAAATTGGTTTTATCATAAAATTTGATGAAGCCAATTTTGAAATTTGGGGGTTTTGTATCAATTTTGTTTAAGATGGAGTTTTAATGAATCCCAACATTTGAATGGGGTTTTTGTACCACAAGTTTGATCACCTTGGGTTTTTATGACTAGTTCTGTTAAATTATATTTTATAATCTATGCCTACATCATCAATGACTGTGAAGTTTATTCTTTGCTTTGAGTTTTGATGGATGCGATTGTATTTCTGCTGCTTGAAAAGTCGAAAACAAAACGTCAAAGTCTGCCCAAGACTTTTAGCATTCTACAGGCACAAGGCGGCTTCCAAATGTCACGGATGTCCTTTTAAATTTCCGGTCGAAATGGCAGTCCAAAGACTCCAAACATGAAACATGGTTTCCAAATGTAAGATCCAAATGATTAGTCTTGTTTTGGAAAATTTATAGCCATCGGCGGACGTATTGTATTTTTTAAAGGTATTTTTATTCAGTACCAGCGAAGCATTGTGTGTTATTTGTACTCCCTTTGCCCACGTTATATTTGCGCAGAAACCATAGTCCCAACCTATATTGATACTCCATATATTAATAAACTCTATATATTAATAAAAAAATCATAGTCCTAATCTGGACCAGTTATAAACAGTAATAACCTCCACATTTTAATATTAATAGATTTTTTTAGTCCATATATTAATATAATTGACATTATATTGGAAACTTATAGATCTTGTTACATCAAAATATAAGGTAAAATAGAATACTTATCTATAGTTGTTTTAGACAAGGATGTAACTTGTTGAATTGTCATCGCATTTTTTAATTTGAGGATGTGTAAGATCTCATTACTATTGACACCTTCTTGTTGAAGCCAAAACATTTCCAACTTTTTGAGCATGTTTAAAGCTTTTTGGCGTGAAGCTTTTAGTATCTCCGTACTATCATCATCAGGATTATCTCCCCCCACTTATTATCTAATTACATCGATGATTTATTATTCGGTTAAAACAACTTCATTTACAATTCCATTAAGAACAGATATCTTTGATGTTCCCAAAACATGCTCTTTAATTCATTTCAAAATATCTTTTATATACATTAAATTGGCTAGAAAAGTATCGAAAAAAGATATTATAAGTTCATACATAGATATATGTATTTGTGTATTGAGACTGCAAATATGTATACACATTATCCAATATAATTTACATATTTTGAATTAGCAAAAAAAAAGGATTTTTTTGGTATACCTCCTTATATTAATAAACTCCATATATTAATAATTTGGTGAAGTCCCAAGGCTATTAATATATGGGGTTTTTACTGTGTATGGGTTTTATAAAGAAGCCTATTATAGGGGTTCCAAACACTTGGTTTTGAGGATGGATTCGAATGTCCTAAAATGTGGATGAGGGGGACCTAATCTACGATAAAAATACAAAATCACCCTTTGATTACTAACATAATTATCTAACCTAAACCTAATTAAAAGCAAAAATAGTATTTTTTTTTAAAAAAAAAGAAAAAAACGTATTTATCAAAAACCAATACCCAAAAAATGAAAACTAAAACCTAAAAGAAAAAAGAAACCGTATTTATCAAAAACTAAAACCTAAAAAAACCAATAATTATCTTCCCCTTTTTTTCGTCTCATCCTCTCTTCTTCGCCTCTATCGCCTCTTCTTCCATTTCTTTTTCTTCAACGACGATTATCTTAAACAATAATGGTTTCAATTGAGCAAAAATTGAAAATCCACCTTTTTGTTTTTGTTTTTGATTGCATGATTAGGTTAGATTTGATGAATATATGGATTTAGAAATTAGTTTTAGAACTTAATACAGTTGGATTTCCCAACCGTAAACCAACCCTACAGTTTGGAATATATGAAATTCCCAACCGTATTTTCAATTTTTAAGTTTGTTTTTTTTTCAAAATTTTCCCTGGATGTGCCTACGGTTGGGAAAACATAAACTCCTAACTGTATTTATGGTTTACGGTTAGGAAACCCAATCATATTTCAATTTTTCAATTTTTCTTTTTAAAATTTTCTCACCGTAAGTTACCCTGGATTTGTCTACGGTTGGGAAAATATGAACTCCCAACCGTATATTGTATTTACGGTTAGGTTTCCCAATCGTAAGTTCAATTTTCTGGAAAAATAAAATAAATTCATCTTCGATCTTTGTTTTTTATGTTTAAAAAACCACTCTTTCATTTAGTTAATCAATCATTAACACTAATTAATTGATGGTATTTTAGGCATTAGCAAAAGTAATAGGATATGGGGTTTTGTTGACTGTTATTTGATGATCCGATTTTGTCATCTTGTGAGCCCTTAAAACCAAATGTTTGGATCCCCTATAATAGGCTTTTTTATAAATATTCACCCTTTTTTCTTGTTTTACCCTCTATTGTTGATGAAAAGTAGAAATATTAAATTTTAATTTTAGTGTAGCATTACTATCATAGATAGCGGCATATTTGGAAAGAGCCCTTTAGGAACTAGAATTATGTCTGTATAGATGGACAACCAAAAACTAATTCTCCGCCTAGACGGAGGGAGTATCAATCTTTGGGCTAGGAAACACATATCGGTCTTCAGAATTCACGTGCGTATTTTTATTATTATTATTTTACGAAGGCATGAAAAAAAAACTAACATAAAAGAAAAACAAAGGAAAAAAGCTAAACACAGCTAGTTCAGGACTCCTCTGACACAAGAATATAAGAGATACAGTGAGGGATGTGAGAAGATGTCCATCAATGGTGCACATTTTGCATAAATACATGAGCAGCGAGATTATGCGCAGCTGAATTTGCTTCTCACAGTGTAAAATTGATGGTCACCTGACCAACTTGAGCAGCAGTTGATTTGATCTGAGGGATAATCTGCCAAATACGCCAATGAATGTTTGCCGAGTTCCCGTGAAGAATCTGAGAGGCAGTTTCAGAGTCACCTTCAATAAGAATGTTGGAGTAGTTCATCCTGGCAGCCAATTGAGTTGCTAGCAGAAAGCCTTTCGCTTCAGCTACCAGTGGACAGTGAGAGAACCATGCATCGAGTTCCCGCACTCCGAAATGTACCAAGCCAGTTTCTTGCCAGTACAGCCCAAGCTGATACTTCACATGCAAAGAGGCATCATCATTAATCTTAATGGCAAATTCAGCTGGAGCCATCCATTGAGCCGGTAACTGATTAGTTGTATTAACGATGTTGGGGTCAAGAACTGAAGTAGTCGATTTTTCATTTTCATTGTAGTATAAATTAAAGCAATACCGCATTGCTTGATAACCAACTGAATATTTGGTTCCTTATTCTCGAAAAACAACCGATTTCTAGCTTTCCACAAAGCCCACAGCATACATACACCCAAGAAGAAGGTGTATCTCTCGTAGTTATTTTGCAACCAAGAATTGAATAGGTTTTTAATAGACAGTGCTGTCCAGTGTCATATCCAGAAGGCATGCGAACATGATGACTCTAACCAGTGGACATCCAATGAAAAGATGCCGCACTGATCCTTCAGTATTGTTACGGAATCGGCAGTCAGTTTGTACACCTTCGATAAATCTGCCAACTTTTTGCATCACACCCACACCATTATGCAGGATACGCCACCCAATGTTTAATCCTGGGGGAAATTTGTTTCACGGCCCAAAACTTTTTCCAAGGAAAATCATTGCTATTTAGAGAGAAAGATTCACCTGAATTGAGAGCCACCATTTTCTGAAAAGATTGAGCTGTGTAGTTGTCGTGGGTCGTGTGCATCCAAATAAGTTTACCTTCTTCTTTGTTGATGCAGATTTGCAATATCACCCGCGTAAACTATATATGATTAGTAGAATTGTTTTCTTGAAGCATTAATGACTACAGTAAAACCTTTGTATAAGTACTAGAAATAACCCGTGCCGTAACGGCACGGCATGAGACGGAATATTTTTTTGTCATAATGATTTAAATAAATACTACAAACTAAGATAAGACTTATTTTGACCCATGAGAACTTGTAGCTATGAAAATCTTATATATTTGTCATCCAAATAATTATAAATTCGGTTACACATGCTATTGATTAAAATAATAATTTATGATAAAAATGCTCTTGTATTCATTATCCATATGCTATGGTGATTCCATTCTTGTATTATCCCAGGTCATCTTCATTGCCTAGTTTCGGCGAAGCTTCAAATTCATTGTCTCATTCTCTTCACGAATCATCGATAGTTTCGCGTACAAGTGATGCATGAAGTATGGCTTTTCCTTCATTTTCCTCCTCAAATTAAGAAACATCGATATTCTTTCGTCGACATCGTCGTCTCAATTCCTCACGATATTCTTCAGCAGCCTCAATAAGTTTCGTTATCCTTTTGTCAGCTTTATATTTACACCTCGTCAAAGGGTGTCCAAGTCTAAATTCTGGCAGGAGAACCGTTCGTTTCGTCTCATCTTGGTTCTCGGACTCCAAGTGTTTGTATGCCTCATTGTTCATTGTAAAATCTGGGCTATATAGTTGTCGTCGCCGCGGTTTCTTATTTGATCCCTCCTGACTTCTTTCCCTTATCCTGGATATTTGGTTTATCTGAGTTTCCGAACTTTCACTACGCTTCATTAGTATTTCTAATAATGTGTTAATCATAAAGTAGTCATTTCGTATGCATGCAGACTTTATAGCACGAACGTTTTTTTTCTTCTTATATGGGTAAGTATTAAAATGGAATAAATTGTGATGGTAAATTAGTGATAGGTGGATAATATGTGTATGTAGAGAGGATAATTAGGGGGATGGGGAGTATAATCAGGTGAAGAAAACTGGTTATGGAGAGGAAGATCAGAGAAGTAGATCGTGTTCAAGGCATTGCTTTTAGCCTTAAGTCTACTCTGCCCTAATTTCGTCCATAAATATATGACAATATTTATTCCCGGTCTACTTAATATAAGAAAAAAGTGAGTTGTATAAACCCTAATTATGCAATGCATGTCCTAAATTTTAGGCTCAATTACGATACTCATGTTTGAAACGTTTCTTGGTGGAGTAAGTTCTGAAAAGCCAAGCGGTCAAAGCGACCGTGATACAGAATGGCCGATTCAGAGAAATTAAAACAGTCAAACGCAAAGTATCAGGTTTCGTTTCATTAAATGGTGTCGAGAATGATGAAGGTATTGGTTGTAGCCTTAAATCTATTGAATCTCTAAATCTTATCCATAACAATAACACCAAATCATGGGTTGAAAAGGTGGGGGTAAATCATGATAATAAAGAAGGATTAGGTGATAGTGACGGGTCAGTAATTGAAGGTTTAGATGACGATGCTCAATCGTGTTTTATGGAGTGAAAAGACGAGGTACCCAAAGACACCAAAATCTTTTTGTTTCAACCTATAAGCCTTCTACCAAATGTGATTGTCTTAGACTTTTCTTTAGATGACTCTTTTTTGGTTTTTACTTTAGACTTGGGCATCCACTTGTAGGAGGATTTATGATGAAAATATTCATTCATATCATGCAGCATTGCACTTTTCCAAGTCGGAACATCAGATCTTACATTTCCGTTGATAAAGGTATAACACCCTTTTTTATTGTTCTTTTTCAGGGATAACCCTTGTAGGATGGAAATTTGAACTGTACGAATAGTTCTTTTGTCTCATAACGGGACAATGGTGATCTGAGTTTTTAGAAGTAAATTTACCCAATTCTTTCGAAACAAAGGATAGAGCATCCTGCATCTTTCGAATCTTACAACTCCTTTGCAAATGACCTTTATCTCCACAGTAGTAACAATGCTTATTAAAAAGAGTGTAAGTTATAGTATTACCTTTGTGAGATGATCTGGCCTTTTGTGTATACTGATTCTTGCTATTTGGAGACTCAACGTGATTACTTGCAGAAATGTTCTTTTCTAAAATCTCACTCGAGCTCTTTGGTAGATCAGGAGCTTCAGTCGGTTTAGGTAGATCCTCTGATGTGGAAAAACCTGTAGCCTTTACAAATTTTATTTCTTTGTTGATTGTAGGAGTATCGATTCCTTTATATCCCAAGCCACGTGTATCACCATGACTTCTTCATGTTTCCAACAAAGAAGATAAATTGATTTTGTTATCATTGAGGCTTTTTAGCTTTGCAACTTCCTCTTCCAAGGACTTAATTTTGTCAAAAGCATTGACTAGGTCGACGTTAAAAAGGTTTTATTTGGAGAGAACAGACTCCTCTTTTTCTTCACATATTAAATATTGAGAATTAATCCTTGCTTCAGTTTCAACAAGTTTCTTATTCAACAGATAATGTTTCCTGCAGAGATTCTCATAATCAAGAGATTTTGAGTTCAGGCTTTCTCTGCAGTCTTTAAGAAGATATCGAGCATTCTGATATCCAGAATAAAAACCAGAGAAATTTTTTCTCGGTTTCCTATTTTCTCCGCAAAGAAGAGCAAGTAGTCCAACAACATCTGAGGTGGATAACCTCTTTGTAGAAACAACACCTAATAGTGAAGAGAATACAGAGACATCTTTTTCTACATCTTGATCATTTTCTGAGTCACCATCTTCGGAAATTTCATCAAGTTGTTTTTCAAGGCAAGTTTGCCAGTCATCAGAATCTTCATTATACTGATCAACTTGTTCAGTAGATTCACAGAAGATGACTTTATTAGGTATTGATTCTTCATCTTGTTTTTCGTTAATTGAATCATTTACAGGTTCAACTATGACAAATCATATAGGTTGGATCGCACCAAACACAAATTGTTAGATTTTTTCGTGTTTGCCTGCTCTGATACCAATTAAAAAGACGAAGGTACCCAAATACACCACAATCTTTTTGTTTCAACTTATAAGTCCTCTACCGAATGTGATTGTCTATGGACAAAGTCAAGACAATACGACAATTCGGTTCACACTTTGTGTGATCGTCTATGGATACTAGATCGAGACAATACGACAATAAGATAACTTGTGTGATTGACTATGGATGCAAGATCGAGACAATACAACAACAAAGTCTGTTACTTGATAATAGGTTCGGTAATAACCAAACTCTATAGGATCACTATCAAGTATTACGGAGTTAACGTATAAGTGTATTTTACTTTATTATAATAAACAATTATAATGCGAAAATCAAAGTAAAAGACACAGCAAGATTTTGTTAACGAGGAAACCGCAAATGCAGAAAAACCCAGGGTCCTAATCCAGTTTTGAATACTCTCAGAATTAAGCCGCTATACAAAATCTAATACCAACTTCGTATAGTTGAGACCAAGCAGACTACCCCTAGCTATTTAGTTCCCTTAGTATCCTTGTGCCTTCGACTTCTAGAGTCACACCTGTGAATAACAAGTCCTTTGGATCATATTTCAAACAACAAAGGAAGAATCTAATTGGTAACCATTCTAATCAATCTTGCTAAAGATATAGATGACTCGTTGACAAAGGCTCTTCCGTTTAATCTAATAAACTCCTTTGTCTGGTTAGATCAATCTAACTTTAACTACTGAAATAGTCAAGTATAGATTCACACTCAATCAATATAGATCTCAAAGAGAAATATAGAGAATGCTGATCTCACCCAACTAATCAATCAAATCTATCAAAGATAAATCGATTCTAGTTGGATCCCAGCCGATCAAGGTTTGTGCACTAAATCCACAAGATACGAAAACTAATAAGAATTCTTCTTCGTCTTCAAATTTTCTTTTATCTTCAAAACCTGCACAACACCACTTGAATCTCTTGTGATCAATCACGCACAGAACGGAGTCTGTTAACAATGGATTATCACAAGATGTATTTAGATGTAACAACAGTTCTAAAGATCCCGTCGATACTTTGATCTAGTCTGAGTGAATCTTATATCAGAAGAGAAGAATCTCAAGCATAAACAAACTAGGTGCAATCAAAGTTTCAACAACCGTTAATCAATCAAATCAAATCGAAAACTAATAACACCGCAATTATCTAGTTTCCCACCAACGGTACTCGTAGAGCTTCTTGATCCCACAAAAGTCTTTAAACAAGTGGTCGTAAGAGATTTTACCTAATTAGGATACTTTCCTCTCCGATTAGACGGCTCCACCAGAAACAACAAGAATGAAGTTTGCCTGGCTCTTAGCATAGTTTGCTAGAAATGCAAACTTAGGTATTTATAGACCAAGGATGTTTGGACACCAAGGAATTTTCAAAACCGAAAATATTCTCAAGATATGCAATGAATGCCCAAATTCGGTTTTCATAATTCCAATAAATGTTGGTCCAATATTTTCCGAAATCTCTCGATAGAAAATCTCCAATTAGTAAATGCACATTACTAATTTTTATTCTCTAGAGCTATGCATTAATTGATGGTAATTAAAGCATATAAAACCAAAAAGCTTAATTAAAATATTCTTAATTTATTTCGGCACATGATCACCTTGAGTACCAAGGAATATCTTTGAAAAATAAATGATAAGAGCTACTGCTCGTGTTCAAAGTATGTTGACATCTTTTCATTGCAAATCCTTATTTCGTATTTACATGGATTTGCTTTCTTGGAGTTAAGGCTCAAAAACTCCTTCTGTTTTGTATTATAGCTATCCTAGGGACCACAAAAAAATATCCTTGTATGGTATGAAGGTTTACCCTGAATAAAGCAACAATTTTTTTTCTTCCATACGTGTACTTGGGAATATACACACATATGCATAGTAAACACAAAAATGTATATAGGTAAATACAAAAACTATTTAAATGAGGATTTTGTTTTACATGTATGTTTATATGAAATTTGTTATAACACAATCCACATATAACTCAACTATCACGCCGAAAATTGACAAATGAAATCATATGAGTGAAAGATATTAGTATTAAGTTTTGTGCGAAAATCAAAGAACACATTTTGAAGCAAAATGATCTTTAAATTGGTTACAAGAATTTCTTTGTCTTAACTTTGATGTGCGACAAAACCTATATATTTATATTACAATGTTAATTATTCTTATATGGAGGTAGGTTCCTCAAGACGAGACCAGAAAAAATTATGACTTATTCCAATATGAAGTTTATTCTTAAATATAACTAGTCCAAGTTGGGACCAGAAATTTTTATTCCTGTATGAAGTATTCTTACAGAGAGGTTTTATTATACAAGATATTAGTGTGGAAATACCTTTCTGTAAACATTTTTGTTGAGTTAACGAGGTTCTTTTTAGACACCACCAAGAAGAGACTCACATAAGAGAATTACGAATCGCTAAACTGAGTTTCAGTGGCAAAATAAAAAAGTGGATAATATTGTATGCGTTTCCCATTTGGAAAGCCATCATAACTATGCTACTAGAATTTAAAATCTTATTTGCACACAAACGCCACTTCAAATTTGGATTTCACCACCTCAGATGATATAAGGCAAATTTTTGTGTACTCTCATGTGAATCTTGATGGTAGTATTTCAAAATGGCCTATGAGAACTCACACTAATTTTGTTTCCATATCTTTTGGATCTTTTTTTTTTTTGTAGCTGGTTAGGTGAAAAGGTTAATTTTCAAAACTCAAGCATTATTTTTTCTTCGAACTTTGCTCAATCTAATGCTAGGTCTTTAGATTGTTCGCGGAATGTTAAATTTTGGTTAATCCAGGTAAGTATTCGGGTTTTCCTAGTTTATGGACAAGGACCAACATCCAAAATTTTAAGTTGTGTTTGATAGAGTCACTCAAAGGTTCTTTCTTTGGTTGAAAAAAGAGAGCCTTAAATTTTTATGGTAGAAATACTTTGAATTAGGTTTGTGTTGACCCTATTGCTAGCTATTTACCTTATGTCTACTCTTAACTTACATGTAGGTTTCACTTAGGCTATTGATAAGATGCGTAGAGATTTCTTAAGGGAGGATATAAATGGCCTTCAACAACTTCATTATATTGCATGGAGAATTCTTTGTAATCCGACTTACTTATGTGGTTTAAGAATTCACAATTTGTTGTCTAATAACTTGGCTTTTCTTGCAAAAATGGCTTAGAAAATCTATTTTCATATGGATTCTTCTTTAGGTAAGTTACTTACTGCCAAGTATTTTAGGTCTTATTCCTTTTGGTGTTGTGATACTAAACCTAAAAATTCTTAGTTTTGGTCCAGTATCCTTCTGATGATATTCCTGATCACTCTTCTGGCAAAAAACTTCGGCATTCCCATTTTTCTCAAAAACTCAAGTTTTTTTTTTCCATTCCTGATCACTCTTCTGGCAAAAAATTTGGCATTCCCATTAAGCATCTCCCTCCCATAGGGTCTGACCATGTCCCTATAGTCCTAAATACTGACCCAAATATCAGTAAAGGTTTCAAACCTTTCAAGTTTTTTGGATTATATCTAGAAGAACAAAGCTGTAAAGACATTATTCAAGAGGCTTGGAGTTTTGACACTCCAGGATTCTATGTTTTCAAATTAACTCAAAAACTTACTGAGGTTAGAAGAGAGATAAGCCTTTGGAACAGAAACAACTTTGGTAACATTCAAGCTAGCATAAAAACCTTAAATACCACTCTAAAAGATCACCTAGATAATGGCTCTGCTAAAATCAATGATCCTAACTTTCTTAAAACTAAGTCTGAGTTGGTCAAACTCTATAACTATGAAGAAGAAATGATGAAAATAAAAGGTAAGGAAAAAATCCATAGCCTTAGGAGACAAGAACAATAGTTATTTCCACCCAAATGCTTCCATTAGACAAAGAAGAAATAACATTGTTGACCTCTTTAATGATAATTCTGAATGGATTGAAGGAAGAGAGTTAATAAGCTCTTGCCTTACCTCCCATTTCACCAATCTTTTAACTACTTCCAACCCTATTATCAATGAGGACATTGTCAACCTCATTCCAACTACTATTATTGATGCTGACAATGTCAAACTCATGCTTCCCCCAACCATTGAGGAGGTCAGAACTGCTCTATTTGGCATGCCACCAAATGCTAGTCCTGGCCCAGATGGTTTTCCCGCTTGTTTTTTTTCAAAAAAACTGGGATCTTATTAATAGAGACATTATGAATACTGTTACCTCATCTTTTTTTTCCCCAGTGGCCATATGCTAAAACAAATTAAAAAAATGTTCATCTCTCTGATTCCTAAAGTTCAACACCCTTCTTGCTCTAGGGACTATAGACCCATTAGCCTTTGTAACATTGTCTACAAGATTATATTTAAAGTCATCGCTAATAGAATGAAGGGTTTCCTCCCAGCCTTAATCTCTCCCTATCAATCTGCTTTGGTTAAACAGAGACAGGTATCTGATAATATCCTAGTAGCCCATGAAATCATCCACTCTATGAGGAAAAAGAAAGGAAAGATTGGCTTCATGGGGATTAAGATTGACATGGCCAAAGCTTTCGATAGAGTGGAATGAAATTTTCTAATGGCTATCTTAAGAAAAATGGGGTTCTGCAAAGACTGGTGCAACCTCATCCTGCAATGCATTAGCACCAGCACCAACACCTCTGCTATCATGGTTAATGGTAGCCCCTGCTCTTACTTCAAACCGACTATGGGTCTAAGACAGGGAGATCCTATATCTCCCTATCTTTTCATATTGTGTATGGAATCTTTCTCTAGGACCTTATCTAATGCTGAGCATCTAATAAAAATCTTTGGTTTTAAAATATCCAAAAAAAATCCTTCAATCAGTTATCTCCTTTTCGCAGATGACTGTCTGATATTCTCAAAAGCCACCATCAGACAGAGCAAGAACCTTCTTGAACTGTTGACTGACTATGGCAAAACTTCTGGCCAAATGATTAATTTTCACAAATCTGGCATCTTTTTCTCTCTAACAGTCTCTGGCACCCTCACCAAAGACATTGTTAACATCCTCCATGTTAAAAAAATCTCTATGAGTGACAAATACCTAGGTGCCCCTCTTTTCACTAATAAATCGAAAATAATATCCTTAGAAACAGTCTCTGATAATATGGAAAACAGGCTCAAGGGCTGGGGAGGGGAAAATCTGTCCCCAGCTGGAAGAAATGTGATGACAAAAACTGTGTTAGAAACCATACCTGTCTACACTATGTCCTCTTTCATTTACTTAAAAAAATAACCAAAAGAGCTACTGGTATAATGAGGGACTACTGGTGGGGTAAAGATAGAAACAAAAAAGGTTTCTATATAAAAGCTTGGGACAATCTAACTAAAGATAAGGAAAATGGAGGTAATGGTATGAAAAATATGAGACAGTGGAATTTGGCTTTAATAGCCAAGAATGGGTGAAGATTTTTTCACCAACCAAACTCCCTTTATGCTAAGTCTATGAAATCCAGATATTATCCCAATTCAAATCCTTTCCACTCCAACTGTGCTGTGGGAGCCTGTTGGGCTTGGAAAGGTGTCTATAAAGGGATAAAACTGATCCAAAAGCACTGCATTTGGGAAGTTGGGGACGGTAGATCCATCAACATATGGAAAGATATTTGGATTCCAGGCCAAGTGGAACCTCTTGAACCACTTCATAGACCTAGGAATAATGTCCCAAATTTGGTCTGTGACCTTATTGAAAATAACCAATGGAACATCCCCCTCCTCTTAGACCACCTTCCTGAAACTGTTTTGCTTGTTGTACTTACTATCAATATCCTGCCTGCGAAAGCTGATACTCTCAGATGGATGCATAATCCTCAAGGGATCTTCACTGTTAAGTCTATGTATAACATTCTAGTCAACAAAAAAATCCAGTCTATCTACAGATATGCTGTGAATTTACGGAAAATGAACACCATCCCTAGGATTCAGATTTTTGTCTGGAAATTGAAATCTAACATGCTCCCCCCTAAATGCTTACTTATCCTCTTTTATGAATCATATTGACCCTCTCTACAAGTTTTGTAAGAATCACCCTGAAACCAGTAAACATCTGTTTATGGAATGTGACTACACTAAAGCAGTTTGGCCAAGATGCAACATTAATTTGGAAAGAGCAACCATTAACAGCAATACAACAACTGAATTGTGTGAAAATTGGTTCAAGGTCAATAACTGCCCTTCACATTGGGGTAGCTGGGCAGAAGTTTTTGTTACAATAAGTTGGTTTATCTAGAAGATAAGGTGTGAAGCAAATTTTCAAGGAAAACATCCTAATCCAGTGTATATGGGTAATCAGATTATCGAGCACCTGAATCACTATGCTTCCAACAATCAGGGAACTAATATCCAACGACCAGTACAGAGGCCAATACAAGCAATTGAAAATGATTATATGACTTTTTACTTTCTTGCTACTTATGATACCATCACCGAACTCACAAGAATTGGAATATGCATCCAAACTTCAACAGGTACCACCATTGGAAGAAGAAGTTTCTCCATCAGAGCTCACTCCAGAGACAAAGGGAACAACATAGCAGCTTTGGAAACACTGAAGTGGGCAGGACTTTTGAAGTGCAGGAAAATAAACATCGTAGGAAGTAACAGAAGACTCACTAGGACAATGCAAGGAAAATAAAGATCAACTTGCTGGCAGGCAAACAACACGGTTGACAAAATTATGCACCTGATAAATAGTTTTAGTAGTTTATTTTGTAAGGACTTCAAGTCCAAAAACTTTAAGGATATCTGTAATCTGGCAAAAATGGGCTACTGTCAGCTCAGCCAAACTATTGGCTAGACAGTCACCAGCTGAATGATCTTCTTTAATCGTTTCTCCTTTCTTAATTCAAAAACTTAAGTTGTTTCTTTGGATCTTGTCTCATCAAATTCTCCTGGTAAGAGATCATCTACCAAACATTGGCCCATCAATAAGCTCAGACTGTCCCTTTTGTCATTGAAGAGATAAAACTTTTGAAAGGAGAGGGTACCAAGTACACCACTAACTTTTTCGTTCGGCAACCTGCGTGGACAAAACCTAAAATAGTTACAAGTAGATTTAAATTAAAAATCCTTGTACAATATATGTATATAGAGTTTTTATCTTTCTCATATCCACAATCATTATGTCTAGACAACAAATACCGTATACCTGATTGTGTAGAAGATTTCTTGGACGATCTCACAAATCAATATCCCAGATCAATCTAGTCGTATCTAAATCAAGAGGATCTGAATTCTGCCAAGTACGAAACTTGCTATCTATCTTTCAAGATATGAATTCTACAAGAATGACTCTCGTTATTAATCACAATTAAAAAGGACTTAAACTACCTAGATTGAATACGTACTATTTTTGTTATTCCTATAATAAAGATAAAAATATATAATTCGAAAAAGGAAACACAAAAGACACCAGAAGTTATTTTAACGAGTAAATTTGTATCTGCATAAAAACCTCGGGACCTCGTCCAGATTTGAACATCAAACTGTATTAAGCCGCTACAGACACTAGCCTACTATCAGACTTAGGACTCGAATGTAGTTGAGACTGAATTAACGCTCATGGTAATTCAGCTGCAGTCTGCTCCTTACCTCTCTCAAACCTTGCAAAGTCCTACACAATTGATTTCCTTAGGTGACGTCCTTTACATCCTAAGAGTTTCTTTAACCTAAGTGAAGATTTTTTATACCAATCTGTCTTTAACAGACAAGCCTATTTGATTTCTCTTTAGATCGTTTATATCAAGGCTTAAAAATATGTTTGTAATAAATAAAGCTAGAAAACCTCATGAATTAGGAACACTTACACTCAGTTAGCTGAGAAGCCTGGATTACTAACCACCTTTCAAGAACAATCTTAAATCGATCAAAGATGACGAGTTTTTGATATCTATCTTAAGGAATTACAAAGTCTGAGACGAAGAGAAATTTGTTATTTCTATTTATCTCGTTCCTGATTGGAGATTGACGAAAACCTTAACTATCAATGAGAACAAGATCAGGATACACGAACTATCATGTAAAAGATGGTTGGACCTGGCTTCACGAATCCCTAAGTGAAGTCTTTAAGTCGTAAACCTAATTATGTTACATAAAGGAAACCTACGTTAATATGGGACGACTAGCGAGCAACTAGGACACAGAAGTGTCAGGGATTGAAGTTCCCAGTTGTTTGAGTCAATCTATTTATAGATTTTCAAGGATCTAGGTAGCTTTGAATTCAATCTAAGATAACTTGAGATTCAAGCAAACACTTTCTCTGGTTAGATGAAATTCTTATTAGGAATTAATGTAAGCATGTAAGAAGTTCACCTTGAAATTTCATAGAAGAATATACACTATGGTACTGGGTTCTGGAAACGTGTAAAATGACAGTTCATGGAAAATATGCCATATGAACTTACAAGCATAATTGTGTCCATTAACACTCAAGACTTAAACCATGGTTCACAAACACAAAGTGATTTATTGAACAAAGTTGTCTTAAAAGTGTTTATGAGAGTTATACCAATGCCAAATATATTAGTGAAAATAGCTTATGAGCATCTGCTTAGTTCGTACAAGGTAGGTTTGTTTAGGGATATGCATACCTATAGACCAGTCCGTGAACTTAGGCTTCTGGGGTACGCGTACTGGGTGTGCATAACTTTATCCATTCACGAGATCGGATCCTTGGGGTACACGTACTGAGTATGTGTACCTACCCCCATTAACGAACTCATAACCTTGGGGTACACGTATTGGATATGCGTACGTACCCCTATTCCAGAACTCAGATGTCTGGGGTACACATATTGGGTATGCGTACCTACCCTGTGTCCAAAATTTCAGTAGTTCTAAAAACTTTCTTTTAACAATTTAAAACAAATATCATTGCTTTAGCAATTTCCAAACGATCAACTTAAAATAAAAATAGATCACGAACAATGAATTGTTCTTAACTAATATTGTCAAGGATCTAGAACATCCATTGCTTTATCATATTTAGAGAGATTTATCAAGACAAGCTTGATTTGGAATTTCTTCTTTGCAATATTAAATCTACTAAAAAATCATACAACATAGTCTCATAAATATAGAATGGTAAATGTCGTGAGTAGATAGGATGGTTCAGTCTCCATAGACCTCTTTATCGATGAAATTTTTCAAATGTCTTCGTTTGATCTTCAGTCTTCAATTCTCGAGGGTTGCTCAGTGATTTCTAATAGTCAACTACCAGACTCTAATCCTAGTCCGAGATTTGAGTTTAGTAGATTAGAAATCAAGATATAGTTTTGTGCAACTAACATTAACAACAAGCTTGAGAAAGCAAAAGTTGTGAGTTCGACTGAGCGGTGCTCTAACAACTTTGGATCAAAAACTTAAGTTATTTTTCTGGCTCTTGTTTCAAAAAAAATCCTTGGAAAAAGCTCATCTATCAGACATTGGCTTATCAATAAACCCAGACTGTCTACTTTGTCATTTAAGAGATGAAACTTTGGAGCATATTTTTGTTAACTTTCCTGTTTCAGCGCACGTTTGGATGAAGATTCAGAATTCTTGGAATATTAATTTTTCTTATATGACTATTTCCTTATCTAGCTTATCGAAGTCTTATTCTTTTGCTTATGTTTGCGATGATTTTCCATGGTCTACTTTCTATCCTTATATATTCTTCAGAATATATGGATAGCCAGAAACAACTTAGTTTTTAAGAACAGTTATTTTGATGTTTATCGTATTGTTCATTTAGCTTATACTCTGGCTCGGGAGGATTGGCATCTGGTTAAAAAAACAAAAATAAGGAATATTGACCGAAAGAATGTTGTTTACTTAAACTGGAAATGTCCTTCTTTTTTTCTTCTTCCATAAGTTGAACTTTGATAGAGCTTAATCTTTTCATTCTTTTTTCTTTTTTGAGGAACCGATGTTGTGATACGCGATTCTTCTAGTTATTTTGTAGCTTCCTTTGCTCATCATCTTTTCTCCAACTCTTCTACAGTTGCGGAGCTGTGGGCTTATTTGTGATGGCGTTGTCTTTACTTTGAAGCAACCTATTTCTCATCTTATTTTCGATGGTGACTCTTATTCTGATATTTTTTTTTATCAAAAATGTTATTCAACTCCCTTTTCGACCTCCCTATTTACCTCCCTCCAATCTAAATCAGACACCTGGGTTTAGATTCACATTCAAGTTCAGGTGGGGTTCTCTATTCTATAGATGCGGAGTATAGATTGGAGGGAGGTGAAAAAGAGGGAGGTGAATAGCACTATTGTTCTTCTTTTTTATTTTATTGTAACTTAGTTCTCCACCTTGGCATTTGAGAGGTATTTGGTTTGACATACACCCCCTTGTTTAGTCCTTTCGGTGTGTTATGTTTATTAATGGTCTTCGTGAGACAAATATGGTAGTTGATTCTTTATCAAAAAGAGCACCCAACCCTAAAAACTCTTTAAGTAGCCTCCATCCCTTTGCTCAGATTTAGTCCGTTTTGGACTAGATCTAAGCAAGGAATTTGTTTTCTTTCATTAGTATTTGTTTTAGTGTAGGATTTTAATTTTAGTTTGATTTTGATGTCATTTGATATTTTTCTCCGCCTTTGGAGCAATTATATCTTCGCTTTTGTGCGAATTTGTCTTCATCTTTATGATGATTCTATCTCCATTTCCAAGGTGACTATTTCTAGGAATTTTGGTTGGTTTGTGGATTGGTATTTCGGATTATTCAAGTACATCAATGATTCAACTCGGCGGCGCTGCGATTTCACCTTCAATCCAAGAGACTTAGGGCATCCGGGTTCGTCTCAAACAATGGTTAGAGCAAATTACTTCTCTATTTCAGAAGCATCTCTTTTTGAAGAAGACAACTATCTTAAATTGTTGGATCTTATTCCTCGTTATACCATCCTTCCTCCTCCCTGCAAAAATTGGATTCATTTGCAGCTCATCGCTCTTTCTCTTCGCGATTTATTCATGATTTGTATTCGTATTTTAATTTTTTTGTTTTATGATGTTCTTGATTATTTCGTAAACATCCATGTGACCTCTATTTTTCCATGAAATAAAATGTTATACGATATAAAAAAAACAAAAAAAAGAGCATCCATACCCTTCTATTTTCGAGGAGTGGATTAATCAACCGCCTCCATATATTTTGGAATCTTTGTATAATGATCTTGTAGGATGGACTTGCCCGCTACGAGAGAGCCAATTAGTTTTTTTCTGGTAAAATTGTTTGTTACCAGAAAAAAATAAAATCAAAGTGCAATTCTATCATTCCCTTGTTGTTTAATCTCTCATTTCTCATTAATACTTTTTTGTTTTTTTTGTTTGAAGCAGTTAGTATAATTGGTCATAAATGAGCTACAAGGGATGTCTAGGTTGTCTTCTCGTAGAAATTCGAAAGTGGTGCACATGCTTCCATGCTTGTTGTCTCTATAAAAGAATGTGATACTTCAAAAGTATGACCTTTTCGTTATTTTATAATAATACTACTATGCGGAAAGGTCCATGTTGATTTAGAGGCGACATTATCCAACGAGACTTGAGAAGAAAAGTTGAGGCCATAATTGCTTGTTTGACCAAGATATCGTGCCGTTGTGAAATCATGAAGTGCTAATCACTTTTACGAATGGAATACAAAGTTCCACAACCCATAATGCAAAGAATAGTTAAACACTAAAGGTACAGTAAAATGTCAGTTCGAAATGAGTTCATTATATGTGGCACAAGGGTATTGGCGGCACCTGGCTGTTCAGGTACAACTCCAAAAATACTCTAAGATCCAAGTTATTATTATTTATTTATTTTTGAAGCACAATCCAAGGTTTAAATGAGTAGCACGTAGGTAAGGGTGCCAATGAGTATCCGATTTCTTGAAACCGGATCGAAACCCTCTAATTTAGTCAGGGTTTCGATTTCCAATATTGGAGCTGGCGTGAAATTTAATACTTGACGGGTAGAACCATTAACTTTTTCTTCTTCTTTTGGACGTCTGCCTGGGAAGAGAAACAAAGAAACAAGACAAGGAATGAAACAACAAGCTCAGGCCAAGCTAACAACAGAAACTTAGATAGCCTGAAAAAGGACAGAAGATTGGAGTTGAGAAGATGTCCACCAAGTTTGGACATTGTGCACCTTCGCGTAGGCTGCGATATCATGAGCCAACGTGTTAGACTCTTCTCGGAACAAATTGGAACTCAACAGAGTTCATAAGAGTGGTCTTCACACCAATTTCATCAATGAGATGACATAATTCTCTAAGGGATGGAGTTACTCTTTTTTTTTGCAGGATGTAACTGCCCTTTGGCAGTCTCCTCCTATGATGATATTATGAACTTCCATATGCCGAGCAAGGTCAAACGCAAGAAGGAAACCGTGGTTTCAGCCACAAGAGGATAGGTAGTGTAAATAATCTTAGAAACAGCACCAAGAATCACTCCACCCGAATTTCTAGCAATGGGCAGCTGCACGAGCTCCGTCAATGGTAAAGAGCCATTAACTTCTATAGTGAAAACTCATATATTTGTACTTCATATATTAATAATCTTTATATATTTGTGCAAAATCATAGTCCTAGTTTGGGCCAATTATATAAATAATGATAACCTTCACATTTTAATATTAGTACATTTTTTTAGTCCCACCAATTTTTTTTACCTTTATGCATTAATAATCGATGTTATGTTAGAAAATTATAGGTCTTGTTACATCAAATTTATGATGAAATATAATATTTATGTATAATTTTTGGGTTGGTAACATATCTTTGGATGCATAAGACATAGTCGTTGTGGACACCTTGTTGCTGAAGGCAAATTCATAGATATTTGTGCATGTCTAAAGCTTTTTGGCTTTACAAATTCATAATTAGATACATATATTTTTTACCTTCCTAGTTTGGGGTCTTAGTGTGTTTATTTGGGGTCTATGAATTTTGAATCCCATCTAGACTATGGGCATAATGAGTGTCTAAACTAGGTAAAAGTACTAAGTTACCCTCACTATTAAAATTCAATCTTAAGCCCTATCCTTCTAGATTTTAAACATATTCAAACCCTTTCAAAACTAAAACTCATTGAAATCATTTCTCTCACAAACTAAAATTAAAACCTAACTTCATCGATCAATTCTAACTACATTGATTTTTTATAAAAAAAAATTGTATCTGATCTTATACCCAACCTGAAAATGAGTATGATTTATACTTGAACTGAGAATGAGTATGATTTTCTCAAATAGAGTATGACTCAAACTCGATATGAGAATGAGTAGGAAATCATACTCATTCTTAACTCGGGCATATACGGAGTAGTATGAATTTTAATTTTGTTTGATGTATTTCAACACATAATCGGTTGATGTTCATGTCCATATAGACCGATTCTATGCAAAAGCAAAAAAAAATTTCTGTAAGACTAATGAAAAATCGATTGTAATAATCGAATTTTATGTATACATACGTTAACCGATTCTGAGTGTGCTTCGTGAACACCAACCCAGAATCGGTCCACCAGGCAAACTTCAAATCTATTAGAATATGTTTTTTAGGTACCATCTCTTTTGTGAATTCTTGGAGAAGGAAAACCAAGTCCTATTGGTATACGTCTTCGATTGGGTACTTTGCTAAGAGATTTCATTCAGTAAATACTCCATTTTCTCCTAGTTCTTCACCTAGTGAATTCTCGGACTCGGACAAAGAGGAAGACAGCACAATGGGAGGTGGACCACCTGCTCCAAGAACACTCAAGGAGCCCACTTCTCCAAACCTTGACCAGCAGCGTCTATGCATTCAGTTGAATGGAACAACTGAATTGAAGCCGCAATTGATTCACTTGCTGCCCAAATTCAGATGTTTAGCGGGGGAAGATCCTAATCGTCACTTGTAACAATTCCATCATGTTGTGACTAGTTTAAAGCAAGCAACTGCAGATGCCGATATGGATATGATGACAGCGTTTCCTTTCTCCCTTATAATGCTGCAGGAGAATGGTTCTTTTATTTACCCCCTGGGAGTGTAACCACATGGAATGAGATGACGAAGTTGTTCCTTGAAAAGTATTTTCCAGCATCAAAAGCAGCGGTGATTCGAAAGGAGATTTGTGGTATTAGGAAAGTATCGGGAGAGACTCTCTATGAGTATTGGGAGCGCTACAAGAAGCTTTTAGCTAGCTGTCCACACCACCAAATCAGCGATCAACTTGTCATACAATATTTTTATGAGGGGTTGCTTCCTAATGAGAGACATTTGATCGATGTTGCAAGTGGTGGTGTACTTACCAACAAGACCATTGCTGAAGCTACAAGTTTGTTGGAAAACATGGCTACAAACACGCAACAATTCTACACTAGAGGTGAACCAATAGTAAGGAAAGTGAATGAAGTTGGTGATTCGTCATACATGGAATATAGGATTGGTAACATGGAGAGGATGATAAAACAAATAGCTGCGGCTGTAATACCATCATACACCGAAGAAGTTGAGCAAGCAAGTGCTATGTACCAAAATCAGCAAAGGTCAAGATATGACCCGTATTGCAGCACATATAATCCGGGTTGGCGAGATCATCCTAATTTCAGCTACGCCAACAAGCAAGCTGTAGTTTCTAATCCTCCTTTCAATCAACAAGGTGGGTACCAATTCTTGTATAGGCCGCAACAAGAAGCTCAGGGCATGAGTATAGATGACAAGTTGAATCTCATTCTCAACACAATGACACAAGATAAGCAAAAGACGGAGATGTCTATGAAGGACATGCAAACACAAATGGGTCAACTAGATACTACCATGAGCAAAGTGGAAGCACAAGCAGCTGGAAAACTTCCTTCGCAACCATTGAATCATAGGGAGAATGTCAATGCTATTGAATTACGAAGTGGAAAGCAAGTAGAGAAACCGGCAGCATCACCGGAGTCCCATGAACCTGATTTAGAGAAAGAATATGGTCAAACAGTCCCCAAAAAGACTGATTCGGTAACGAATTCTAACTCTAAACCTCTTGTTTCTACTTATGTTACTCCTCCACCTTTTCCTAGCAGGTTTGCAAAGTCAAAGAAGGAGACGTTGGACAAAGAGATTTGGGAAATCTTCAAGAAGATCGAAGTGAACATTCTATTAATTAAGGAGATAAGTGATCGAATTTTAGATAATGGTAAGAAATGAGGTTGTCGTTCACTCGGATTTGTAGAGATTAAAGTTTATAAAAATACTAAATAAATATATACAAAGACTATTAACAATGGGCGAGAGGTACTGGGACTAAGGATTTAGCCAATCTTCATAACATAAGGTTCACTTATTTATTCTCATAGCTCAAGAAATATAAACATGGACTTTATTTTTTGCCAAGGTAGATTCTCAAAACATTGATTGTAAATGTTAAGCATGGGACATCAAATCACCTAAGCTAAGCATGACCCATCTAATCAAATGACAACCAATTTAATCAAATCATATTTCAATTAATTTTAGTGCACAAGTCATAAAAAAGAA
The DNA here is from genome assembly GCA_023531105.1 of Papaver atlanticum. NCBI lineage: Eukaryota > Viridiplantae > Streptophyta > Magnoliopsida > Ranunculales > Papaveraceae > Papaver > Papaver atlanticum. The sequence continues at coordinate 1,510,535 of JAJJMB010005771.1, read as the reverse complement.
TAAAATAAATTTACCCATGTATGAAGTTCGACCTCCTCCGTCGTCCCAGTGTTGGGGTTTAGCTCTTCATGGTGAAAACACGCTCAAAATTCATCTTTATTAATGCTCAAAAGTGTTTTATAATTGATGAAAAGGAAAAAATGGTGAAAATCGGGTTTTGTAACAATTATATTTGTTACAAACCTTTGTTACAGAGAACGATAATTGTAAAGTGATGTTGTTACTGTAGCATATAAGACTGTCCTTGAACGGTCGCATACACTGTAGTAGTTACGACTGTTTTTGGGTGTCTTATGTTCTTCGTGTGTTTTTCACCAGCAGAAAAAATATCCTTCCTGTAACTTTGATTTTCCGGCTCTCTACTGCTCCAAACTGCTCCCAATTCTCCCACGTCCTTATCAGCATCCCCAGAACCTTATATATACTCGACAGGGGCTCAAAATCACTGTAATAAATCCGGAATCACTCTCATTAATGCTGCCAACCACGGGAATATTTTTTTTTCTTTTTTTTTCTTATGCACGCGTCTGTAGCAATCCACTTCACTCCAAACTCTCATTGTTTAACTCCTTCACGCTTCTGCAGCGTCCAAGCTCTATCCAAACACGCTCAAACTCTTTGTAATCCCGTAACAGACCCTTGCAAACTCGTGCTCCTCTGTTTTCTTCCACACAACAAATCCAATCGAATCCAAGGTCCTTACCATCCCTGTTTAGTCGTATCAGACTATTACCAAACCAAATCCACGAAAAGATTGCATAAAATCACGTCCAAAATCCGCCTTGAGAAGTCTGCATGTAACCGGAATTTCAAACAACATTTTCCCGCCAAAATTTTCTCAAACCGTGAAGAAGAAGGGTGTCCCCCTAACCAAACTGGGGTGCGAATAACAGGTGCCCAACTGAGGTCCCCTTGTCCAAACTTAGAGTCCGAATAACAAATATCCTCCAGGGGTGCTCCGCATAATTTTTCGAGCCGATTTTTCCAAAAATGTTTATTTCCCAAAAATACCTACAAACACATCAAACCCCATAATAAGTACAAAAATGGGTACTAACAATATACACAATAGAGGCATATTAGACACAATAATGCGTCTATCAAATACCCCCAAACTTATTATTTGCTAGTCCTGAGCAAATTTAATCTACAAAATAAAATCCTAACTCACTGTCGCAGCCATCGTCGATTGCACTTAGCATGTGCAACAAGCCTTTAAACCCCTAGGTGGCCCTAGTGGCCGAGTTATAGTCTCAGGAGGGTTTACCAGAGGTGTACCCACAAAACCTTTACTCCAGACCCTAGCTATCTACGCACAACCTTGGAATGCACTAAAGAACCTCATTGGTTGGCATACTTATTGATTACAGGAGGAAGTACTCTGATGCGAAATTCCAATTGCTGTATAAGAGTTTGCACTCAAGCATACTAAAATTCATATATAAGTGACAGAGCTCTACTCAGATAGTTTCACTATGGACATCAATATCCGGAGTCAACAAATCACATGGATAGATTAAGAGATGGATATAGAAAAACATAGATGGTTTTGATGTTGACTAGGTGAACGGTGTTTCTCGTATCTGTCTGAAGGCCACTGCCAAAATGAACCTATCCTAATGGACTGAAATACTGGTCTGACTAATATCAACACAACTGGCATATACAAGGGAACCAGTGGTCGATAATCCTAATTCTAGATCAACTCGTCTGGCATATACAAGGGAACCAGCGGTCGATTTATTGAACACACATTTATTATTTATTTATTTTTATTTTTTTTATAAGAACTAACAACATAATTAGATCTTGGGGATCCAAGCGCATGCTTCTTGTCAGCAGATTACATGGTAATTCCCGTGGATCCTGCATTCCACGCTTGTTTAGGCGACGGAGACATGGAGAACACACACATATTGCTATCTAAGTGTTAATATTTATTCCGATTGGTCTAATTGTCTGGTCTTTTTTTTAGTATCTCAATCACTCTATTACACCCTAGCAGTTGTAACAACTTGAATCGTGAGCCCCACCTAATCACTTAGAGAAACATATTTTAAAAAGAAAAGAAAATAAAAACAGAAGTGAAAAGGACTCAACGAGATATGGCGAAACTATCATGTTATTTCTAACACCTGAGCTCTGTGCTTTTACGAATAGACTCTTATAGATGTTTCCATCTACTCAGATTGGTTCCTCAACTCCTAAAAAAAAAATGCTTCCATCCACTTAGATTGGTTAGTGCCATCCTTAATAGGCATAAATTTCTAGGCTCTGGAGTTTATTTATTGCAACTAAAAAGCTTTTCCCATACCCCCAAACTTAAATCTAACATTATCCTCAATGTTCTAAAGATGAAATTAAAAGCATGAACAAGGAGAAACTGTTACCATTTGAAGCAAAAGAGTTAAGGAAAGATATTACCGTGTTGCATGAGAATGGGTTACCTCCCAAGAAGTGCTAAGTTTAAAGTCTTCAGCTAGACATTGGAAAGGATTAGTCACCTCAAATCGTATAACAGTAGTCGGAATAACTGTGGGTCTTCAAAACCAAATAGAGCTGACCAAAGGAAACTGCAATAAACCAACGAAATGAACAATACTAGCATGCCCTTATCTAGTTTCCTGATTAAGATATCTATATCTAATTGTGGTTCAGGTTCAGGTTCTATGAAAGGGTCTAAATAAAATATTTTCATTGGCTGCATTTCTTCATAGGTGGGATCCGAATTATTAGGTCCTAAAGTCTGGAAAAACTCAAATAGGAACTTAGAAGCACACAATAATAACCTAAATAACTGAGGATCCTCTAAGTCAATCAGATTTGACTTACATAATTGACCACAATGAGAGTAATGGTTATTCTTAAGTAAATGTGTCGATTCTATTATCCTAAAGTACTTAGGCTTAGTCTCAGAACTTAATATTCGACACATTTGAAATATAAACGTTCCCACATTTGGAAGAAAACTATTTGGTGGAAAAAAAAAGTCAATCTGGGTATCATAGCCTGGGAAAACCACATCAATCAGGGGATGGGTTTCTAACGACTGAACTTCTTCCTTGACATCATTAGGTTCGGGAAAACGAGTATGAAGGTAATCTTGTAAAATGGTTGAGGCACAGATATCAAGTCCTAAGTGAGGGGACTTTCTGAGAGTTAAAGGTAAGGCACTAGGAAAGTGATAATCACCCCCAAACTTAGAGTTTTCAGTGTCTCTAGATAGACTAGTCATAATCTCCCTAATTTCTAGATCATCAGATTCTTGGAAATGGTCAATTGATTCTTCTAAGTTATTATCAGGTAGTGCATCTTTACTCATTTCTACGGGTCTATCTTCTTCGTCTAAGACTATTGTTTCTAAGTCGCTAGACTCTAAAACATCATTTTCAGAATAAACCCGTTCCTCTAAACCACTATCGGCTTCGTAATCAAAAGGAAAAACTACATCGTCTAAAACGGTGGTATCCCTAATCAAATCCTCGTCCTTTTGAATAGGTGAATAATCATAAAAATTATTTGGATTTGAACTAGAAATAATATAATCATTACAAATCTCAATTGGATTAATAGTTTCCTGATCACTATGCCTACATATTTCAGATTCTTCATTATTACTATCCTCATCATCATAATAGTACGAAGATAATTGAACCTTATCTAAATAATTAGTGTTTTTTATTATAACCTCGTCCTCTAAATTAGGCAAATATTCACCATTGATATCAAGAGTAAAATCGGAAACACTATTTTGAATAATTAGATCTTTTAGAGAAGTTCTTTTCTGGGTCTCTAACAAAAGCTTCTGGGCCGACTCACATGATTTCCTGACATAATCTAGGAAAGAAGGTAAAGGAAGTTCACTTGTTGGATTCTCGTCCATAACTAAGTTATTCATTCTTACGTGTTGTCTCAGCTAACTTACGTGTCGACTCTAGTAAAGAGGAATTATTAGAATTATTCTCGTAAGACCAATTCGTGTATAGATAGTACTTGGGCTCACCATGGGATGAACCATAACCTTTAAAAGATTGGCGTTCCCAACTACTATTCCCACCATGGTCATAAAATTGATGATGTCCATAATCAAATTCAGGTCGATACTCATTGTATTGGCTTCTATCATACCAGTTCGATATTCTTAATTGCAAGGGAATTCTACACAATCACAAGCAAGGCTGACTCGACCAAATCAAACCTATAAAATCTAGCAAACAACAAGTATGATGGCTCCCTTAGATTGTTTCTAGACCAGCTTCTATTCCTCCAAAAGGCAACTAGGTATCGTTTTAGCAAACCTCTCTAGATCGATCCGAATAAAGTGAGTCGAAGAGAAGTAGGGGAAGCTCAGAGGAGCTTTGATACCCCCACTTCTTTGGCAACGTTTCCCGTTAGGGCGGCTCTAGTCGACTCACAGTAATCTTCCTGAACTTTTGAGTTAAGCTAATAAGATACCCAATACTTCCCTTTGAATGACTTTCCTACAAGCTCGTTACCCTATCGGTCTCGTTCTAATCAGTATTTTAAGCTTGGGTTCGCGTAGGTTATGTGTTCCTAAGGCGGGCAAGAAGAGAACGGTGATGAAATCCGAACCCTTATCTTGTATGGCCTGGCCTTGCCCTTTATTAGGAAATTAAATTCCGTATTCAGAACCTCAACATATATGCACCTTAAGGAAGACAGTAAACCCGCTGACAGGGGATTCGCGGGTGTTTAGAGCTTACCTCCCGTACCAGACGGGCGATGAAACGGTTGTAGTCGACTCGGGCCACTGACTCTTGTGTCAGTGTACGAACCCGAGGGGCCGAGACGATATCGTAATCGTCGTCCTTCCCTGCAAACAGTTTATATTTATAAAAAAAATGTACCCTTCCGTAGGGTTTAAAAATAATTAAAGTCCAATGTTTAATGTTCCAAAAATAAAAATAAAATACAAAAATAAAGTCCTATTTACAGTTTCTAAAAATAAAAATAAAATAAAATCTAATTAATTAAAAAAAAATAAAAAAATAAAAATATCTTCGTCTTTACTCCATTCTTTTCGCTTTGTCTAGCTTTTAATCCCCCAGGTCTTTCGTCTCCAATTCCTTTTTGATTCAAAACCTGCAACAAAATGTCAAATACCCAAGAAACGTACAAAAAACAAAAGAATTAAAAAAAAAATTCTAAAAACTCTAAATCTAAAAACAAATCCGCGTCGGCAGCGCCAAAAATTGATCGAATTTTAGATAGTGGTAAGAAATGAGGTTGTCGTTCACTCGGATTTGTAGAGATTAAAGTTTATAAAAATACTAAATAAATATATACAAAGACTATTAACAATGGGCGAGTGGTACTGGGACTAAGGATTTTGCCAATCTTCATAACATAAGGTTCACTTATTTATTCTCAACAATTTTAGCTCAAGAAATATAAACATGGACTTTATTTTTTGCCAAGGTAGATTCTCAAGACATTGATTGTAAATGTTAAGCATGGGACATCAAATCACCTAAGCTAAGCATGACCCATCTAATCAAATGACAACCAATTTAATCAAATCATATTTCAATTAATTTTAGTGCACAAGTCATAAAAAAGAATAAAATAAATTTACCCATGTATGAAGTTCGACCTCCTCCGTCGTCCCAGTGTTGGGGTTTAGCTCTTCATGGTGAAAACACGCTCAAAATTCATCTTTATTAATGCTCAAAAGTGTTTTATTATTGATGAAAAGGAAAAAAATGGTGAAAATCGGGTTTTGTAACAATTATATTTGTTACAAACCTTTGTTACAGAGAACGATAATTGTAAAGTGATGTTGTTACTGTAGCATATAAGACTGTCCTGGAACGGTCGCATACACTGTAGCAGTTACGACTGTTTTTGGGCGTCTTATGTTCTTCGTGTGTTCTTCACCAGCATAAAAAATATCCTTCCTGTAACTTTGATTTTCTGGCTCTTTACTGCTCCAAACTGCTCCCAATTCTCCCACGTCCTTATCAGCATCCCCAGAACCCTATATATACTCGACATGGGCTCAAAATCACTGTAATAAATCCGGAATCACTCTCATTAATGCTGTCAACCACGAGAATATTTTTTTTCTTTTTTTTTCTTCTGCACGCGTCTGTAGCAATCCACTTCACTCCAAACTCTCCTTGTTTAACTCCTTCACGCTTCTGCAGCGTCCAAGCTCTATCCAAACACGCTCAAACTCTTTGTAATCCCGTAACAGACCCTTGCAAACTCGTGCTCCTCTGTTTTCTTCCACACGATTATTCTGCCAAATCCAATCGAATCCAAGGTCCTTACCATCCCTGTTTAGTCGTATCAGACTATTACCAAACCAAATCCACGAAAAGATTGCATAAAATCACGTCCAAAATCTGCCCTGAGAAGTCTGCATGTAACCGGAATTTCAAACAACATTTTCCCGCCAAAATTTTCTCAAACCGTGAAGAAGAAGGGTGTCCCCCTAACCAAACTGGGGGTGCGAATAACAGGTGCCCAGCTGAGGTGCCCCTTATCCAAACTGAGAGTCCGAATAACAAATATCCTCCAGGGGTGCTCCGCATAATTTTTCGAGCCGATTTTTCCAAAAATGTTTATTTCCCAAAAATACCTACAAACACATCAAACCCCATAATAAGTACAAAAATGGGTACTAACAATATACACAATAATGCGTCTATCAATAAGGCACGTTCCTCGTTATGCAAAGTTATTGAAGGAATTGTGCTCTAACAAGCACAAATTTACCAGTAATGAGGTAATGAGAGTGGTGGAGAGTTATTCGGCATATCTTCAAATCAAACTCCCACCTAAATTGAAAGACCCCGATAGTTTTACTATACCTTGCACAATTGGTAAAACAAGGTTTACAAAAGCTTTGCTAGATTTAGGAGCATCTATTAGTGTTATGCCTGCTTTAATTTACGAATCTCTAAATCTTGCTTCTCTCAAAAGTACTGGCGTAGTTATTCAACTTGTCGATAGATCTAATGTCTACCCGAAAGTGGTTGTTGAAAATATTTTGGTGCAGGTCAATGAGGTTATATTTCCTGTAGACTTCTATGTTCTTGATATGAGTGATGAAAACTCATCCTCGTCTACACCTTTGCTGTTGGGTAGACCATTTATGAGAACCGCTAGAACAAAAATAGATGTTTTTGAAGGCACCTTGACAATGGAATTTGACGGAGAGGTCGTACGCTTCAACATATTTGAGGTGATGGGATATCCGAGTGATGTGCACTCATGTTTTGCTGTTGAGCAGTATGACGCTGGCTAAGAATGCAAGCGAGATGAAAGTCGGGCTAACGACTTTAAACTAAGCGCTAAGTGGGAGGCAACCCATCTGTTTTGTATCTTTTTTTTTTTTTTTTTTTTTTTTTTTTAAGCATTTTATCTTTATTTTGCATATCAAAACTCCAACTTTTAGAAATTTTTGAACAATTTAGAATAAACACTATCCTTTCTAAGTAGATGGAATTTTTTTCTTGATGATGAGGTATATATTGGCCGAGTTGGGATTAGATGCCAACTAAATAGCTTGTTTAGTGTTTATCCTCTATCGTTCAGAAGTAGCTATGAGTTGGAGTATCAATTTTCTTATTTTGCATATCATTTTAGGAATTTCCCACCTTGAACTTTACTTCGAATGACTAAATTTACATTGAGGACAATGTAAAGTTTAAGTGTGGGGGAGTATTTATGTAATTTGTATATAATTTGTAGATCTCAATGCCTTTAGTTACAAAAAAATTGCTTTATAAACTCCAAAATCTAGAAACTTATGCCTTCAGGATGACACTAAACAATATAAGTGGACGAAAACATCTTGGTTGTAGGAGTTGAGGAACCCATTAGCTAAAAGGACGGAGCTCAGGTGTTAGAAATAACATGATAGTTGTCACCATATCTCGGAATCGTCACCATACCACCTTCTGTGTTTATTTTTGCAAACTTTTTATTCCCTCTAAGTGATTTGGTGGGGCACTAACATCGAATTGTTATCACTGTTAGGATGAAATAGAGTGATTGAGTACCAAAAAAATTTTAAAATAAATAAAATGAAAAATAAAAATGAAAAAAAGAAAAAAAAGATTGACACGTTGATTGGAATATTTTATGTTCTTCATGTCTCTGTTGCTTAAACAAGCGTGGAATGCAGGATCCATGGGAATTACCATGTAATCTACCGACAATAAGCATGCGCTTGGATCCAATCATGTTGTCAATTCAAAAAAGAAAAGAAAAAGAAAAAGTGAAAAAGATTTTTTTTTATAATTATTATCATTGTTCAATAAAATCGACCGCTGGTTCCCTTATATATGCCAGCTGAGTTGATCTAGAATTAGGATTATCGACCACTTGTTCTCGTGTATATGCCAGCTGTGTTGATACTAGAATTCAGGTCAGTATCTCAATCCAACAAGATTTTTAGGTGCATCTTGGCAGTGACCTTCAGACAGATATGGGAAACACCGTTCACTTTAGTCAACATTTGCAAACATATATCTCTATATCCATCTTCTTAATCTATTCATGTGTGATTGTAGTTAGTTAGATTCCGAGTATTGTGGTGTGTTCGACTTTCTGAGTAGAGCTTTGTTTACTTATATATGAATTGGATTCGCATCAGGGTACTTCCTCCTGTAATCATTTTGGATGCGTTCATAGATTTTTCACAGGTAGTTTTAGGAGCAAAAGTTTTTGTAGGTACACCTCTTGTTTTACCTTCACGAGACAAAAAAATCGTCCACTAGGGACACCTAGAGGTTCAAAGGCTTGTTACATTCTCTTAAGTAACCGTAACCTCGACGAAAAGGAGTTGTTGTATTTTAGTTTTGTTTGCTCGAGGACTAGCAAAGATTAAGTGTGGGGGAATTTGATAGGTGTCTAAAACATCCAATTTCGATATGAATTTCTTACGCTTTTCTTATTAGTTTTATGGTTATTTTGTATATTACACATCCTTTCTATGTTTTTAGGTACAATGGCTTAAGTTCGCAAAAAGAAAGAAAAAACGACAAAATGGATTGCATCAATGCACGTGGTTAAGGGTCGTGTCAACAAATTGGAGACTAAGGACATTGGCCGCGAAACTGGACCTAAAAGAGAACTAAATTCTCTTGGAATTGAGGTCAGAGAATGCAAGGAAGTGGACTTGAAATGATGAAACCCAACTCTTCTTTCAATTTACAATGTATTCTTTCTCTTTCCCTCCGACCAACTCTCAGCTATGTCTGCCGTCAATAACAGTGGGGTTTGTAGCTGTTTCAGAAAGGGTTGATAGTTGTTTGTACCCAAAATTACTTCTAGGCACTAAACACGATGATTTGATGATGATTATGTGAAATTAGGGCTAGAAAACGATAAATAAAGGAGACAAAGAATTTAACGTGGTTCGTCAAGTGTTACCTACATCCACGGAGGAATCCCATAGGGAGATATTGTATTGATATGAGGTTTACAATAATTGTGTATGGTTAGCCAACCTATGATTACATATCCTCTTAGGGTTTAGGATACATGTATTTATATAGTTTATGTAACCCTAATTCTGCTACATACTTGATGTGCAAGCAACTTGGGCATCAAGGCATGTGGAAACTTCTGGAACCTTCCTTCATGGGCTAGACGTAACAGGCTTTATTAGCGGGCCACCATCAATTTATTGATGGTACAAACAATAGTTCTTCTCGCAACCAACAAGCAGTGAAGATGGCTAGAGTTTTCAGGGGGTTTAGGTACATATTTATGGTGGTATTGAACAGATTTGAGATGCCGAAAAAGAGGAAGAAAACCAAACATTTATAGCCTGATTTCTTGAACGACTGTGTGGATTTTAGAGAGCATGTCGCAGCAACAAGAACAAGGAGATAGAGCTGATTAATTTTGTCCGAGTACACAAAATGGGAAGATGACCTGATGTTGTTTTTGCTGTGGCTGATGGACTGTGTTCATGGGGAGATTTTGTGCTGTTTTGGCAGCGAAATTGCAGTAAAGACACTAACAAGGAGAAATGGGTATTGGTGGTTATGCTTGTAGAGATAGGAGCTCGAATTTGCTGTTGGTTTTGGGGCTGAATTGGTTGTAATTTGAGTTAGAGCTCAGGTCGATGGCTAAATTAGGTGGAGTTTCAAGACATAAATGAAAAGGGGATCTGTTGCCGTGATCTGAATTGGGGTTCAATTGGTTTCGATTTGGAGGAGATATGGACAGGATACTGTTGGCTTGAACTGAAGCAAGAATGAAGATATGCTGTTGGTATGTGAGCGATGGATGGATATCAAATTTGTGAAAGATTGTGGACTACAAAGAAGCTGAAATGGAGTTTGTGCGCATCTGGGTTCGAAAACAGTGAATAGATGAGCATTGTTGCCATTGTTTTACAGGGTTTGGAGCAGGTTTTGAAGGCAATGAGGGAAGTTAACCTTGGCTGGAATCTGGAGTTACAAGGAGGTTCATAAGCTGAGCACTGACCAAGTGTTGGCAAAGCTGAAGCATAGGAGATGTTGCTGCCTTGATTAATGTGGTTCAATGGTTGTATTTGGCAGCTGGAACTCGATTCAGAAACTGAGAGCAAGCATAAGCTGGTGTTGTGGCTATGGTTCGATGGCAGTCTAAGGCTTGTACTGCTGGGGTGATTTGCGGTTGTGTTTGGAGGATTCAGGATGCTAATTAGAAGCTGAGATTAACATGGTTCATTGGTCGTGTTTGGCATTGGCTTGGACCTGATTTAGAAGCCAACAGGTATTTGTGTATGCTGTGAATGGTTGGGTCTGTTGAGGTCACGAAATTACATCTGCAGAGATATATAAGGAGGTCAGAAACAAAGCTGAAACCCTACTTTTTCATCACCGTTTTGACGCCTGCAAAGTGCTTGATGAGCTTGCATGCACCTGTTCTACACAGCAGCAACTTTGGTTTGCTGCCTGGATTTAATCTCAACTTTTCTTTCTTTTGATCTTTAAGCCATAAACCTTATTTTTGAGAACAACTATTATTATGAGTAGCTAAAACAATCTTTGATTAAGGGTGATTTCAAAGCCCGAAATATGAACTCATGTTGATATGCAATAACTCGTTTTCTCGCAAATTCCGTTATTGTTTAATTTCTACTGAGCTATTATTGTTGATGGATTGTTTCTTAATTCTCTAAGTTCGAAATTAAATCGTTGAGTCACAATCTTATTGCTAATTTTGAATTCTTCGATCCGTAATTGTCTAGAAAGATAAACACAAGTAGCAATATATGGGTATTGACGATGAGACTTTGTTAAGTACCCATATGTAGAAATTGACACTAGTAGGTGGTTCATACTTTTGAGTTTATCACTAGGAGCAACCTTATCTCATAAAACTTAGAGCACTTGTTTAAAGTAGGAAATACCACATGGTCCTAGAAATTATATATTAGAGTGAATTTGGTCCAGTTGACCTAGTCAACTGTCTGTTTGGTCCTTTTATAAAATATAAATTATTGTTTGGTCCTAGGGTGACGTCATGGATGATGTAATTGTCGTTTGTTAGTGGCAGAAATACCCTCTTAGATTATGACCATATATATAGGAAAAGTCCAGAGAAAATATCTTATTTCCAGAAATACTTTCTCTCTCTTTTTCTTTTTTCTTTTTCTGCTGTTGTTTTCAAACGATGAAGATTTTTTTCTAGGGTTTTTATGAAGATGATAAAGATTGATTGTGGAAGACAATGATTTTTGTTTATGTTGTTGTTAAAAACGATGAAGATTGATTATGAAGATTGTTTTATGAAGGTGATGAAGATTGATTTATGAAGATTTTTTTCCTGCTGTTGTTTGAAGATGATTAAACGCGTTTTTCTGCTGATGATGATGAAGACGATGATTTTTGGGTTTTTTCTTCTATGTTGCTGCTGTTGCTGTTGAATATGATGATGAAGACGATGATGTTGTTGTTCGTAGCTTGAATGTAAGTTTCAGATCTACGAAAAAACCTTTGAAATTCTTTGATTTCTTCATCGTTTTCTTCTTCTTCATCACTTGGATCTCTACTGTTGAAGATGATGAATACGATGATTTTTGATGAAGTTCATTGATTAGAATGGACTCTGTTGAAGAATGATGAAGACGACGAAGTTCATCAAACAAAATGAACTCTGTTTTTTTTTTTTTGGTTTTTTTGTGTGTGTTCATGTCAAAGAATGAACTCTGTTTTAAATCTTGAATTATTAGGTGTTCATCTTAAAGAATGAACTCTGTTATAGGTTTGAACTAGTTAGTTTTTGATAGGTGATTTTTGTTCATAATTATGAACATTTGATTGGGTGTTCATTTGAAAGAATGAACTCTGATTTTTTGTTCATAGTAATGAACTTTGATTGGGTGTTCATTTTGACGAATGAACTCTGATTTTTGTTCATAATTGTGAACTTTGATTGGGTGTTCATTCGGAAGAATGAACTCTAATTCATATAGGTTTTATTAGGTGTTCATTCGAAAGAATGAACTCTGTTTTCATATAGGGTTTATTAGGTGTTCGTTTGAAAGAATGAACTCTTGTTTTTATTCATAATAGTGAACTTTTTGTTGTGTGTTCATTTGAAAAAATGAACTCTGATTTTTTGTTCTTAATAACGAAATTTTTGTAGAATTTTAATGAAATGTAATGAAGTTCATAGAATATAATGAAGTGTAGAGTTTTCATGAAACAAAATGAACTCAAATCTACAAAAGCCTGACAGAATGAACTACTATAAGAAAATAAGTGAGAATTAACACGGAAGGGTATTTTCGACCATTTAATATTTTCAAATAATTATGGACCAAACAGGAAACGCTTTTTACTGCTTGACCAAATAGTCTTGGGACCACCTAAAAAAAGGACCAAACGATTATTTCCCCTTGTTTAAATCATACCTAGTACGCGTACCTCTAGGTAACTTGAATAAGTAGAATCTGGTAGTCGAGCGCTTCCGTATCCGGTGAACTTAGGAGACATTAACGGAATAGTTGAGCGCACTAACTATTCTAGGGTTGTTAGTAAAAAGATAATGCGAAGAACGTGGCTATATATCAATTAGGTTTATATTCTGTGGTCGAGAATGAATCCTTAATCAATTTCATCTCATATTTGAATACAATTTACAATTTTCAGAATTTCTAAAACAAAATCTTCTTTGCTAAGAATACTTTTATAACAACTTTTGCTTCATATCTCCCTTGGGATGAATCTGCTTTCATTATATTACTTGCTAGTGTAAATAAAAGTATAAAATATTATTTGCGAGTTGACACCTCGTCAACCACCTACTCCAACGACACTGCAACTGCCAAAATCTCCTGATACACAAACAAAATGCATGTATAATCTGTTAGCATATATACAAAATGCATGTGTAATCAACAATTACACATGCATCCGACTAGTGTAATCAGGAATCACACATGCATATGACTAGCATATTCAAAGGAGAAACAAGATTTACTTCTAAGAAATACAAAGACATGGACATATTAATCAACTTATATGAAAATGATTAAGTCAACAGAGGTGAGCTTTTACCTGAGCCACTGGCACCAAATAATCATAAACAACAGTGTCTTCATGTAAGCAAAATTTACCTAGAACCTGCATTAAGGCATTAAACATCTATTTGTTAAGCAGATAACATTCATATACTACTTCATAGTAATTCGAGAACTTAAGGTAAAGAAAATTATACATAGGATGATGACATGACACTTACACTACAAATCATCTTATCTTTACATTAAAGTTCTCAAGATACTACTTAAATTGAAGTTTGTATAATAATGATGAACTGGAAAAATTGGATCAAATAAGTTACCGAGATGTCCTTGCTTTGAACAATAACAAACATGAAATCAAAACGCAATTAGATTCAGAAATACAAAGTTAATTAGAAACCTGGTACAACATTCAATGCCCAGGTTGCAACTAATTCAGGCTATATGCAAACTATTAAACTGAATTACATATCATTCGGGTTCACTCAAACTTTTACATATCCAATTAGCATGTGCATCAGTTACACATCCAATCCACATAACTTGCATACTTGTAAAGTCTGAATACATCATACTACAAAAGCTAATAGTCCATAACAATGTTTAATGTTGATAATAAATACAATGAATCAATAAAAGAGACACACATGAACTTATCAAATGCACACTTTAATTGCAAAATCAAAATCATGTTACAAAGGATGTGTATCTTCGAAGTGCACAACATGAATCATGCTGTAACGTGTAACTTTAATTTACAGATGCATATGAATGCATATGGCATCTGTAACATAAAATTACACATTCAAAAGCATCTGTAAAACCAGATTACACATGTAAATGCATTTGTAATATAATATTTCTCTAACCATTTCATAAAATAAGTATCCTGAAGCTACACATGCATAAACAATGTGTAAACATAAGTTATACTTTGCATTTGTATGCATATGTAATTTTAAGCTACTCATGAACAAGACAAAAAATAAATTTACACAAGTTATATTATATATGTATCATGAAGTTACATATGCATATTCAATCTGCAAGCAGAAGTTACACTTACATATGTAACATCAGATTTTTCAATCTTATTTTTGGCATCTGTAACATGAATATAATCATCACCAACATTTACAACATCTTTTTAAACAACATATACACCGCACCCTAAAAATCATCACAATCAGTACAACGATCACCAACATATACATTGATTACAATCAAAGAAACCCTAAAACTTATGACAATCAATATAATTAGAGGATAAAAATGATCACAGATTCACACTACAACTCATGTTTAGGTCCGCCTTTGTTTGTGTTTCAAATTTACCTAGAGACATATATTTCAACAAAAAAAAAAAAACCCTATAAACACTAAAATAGATCATAATTTCAAAGGCTAATCACATTAAAAAAAAAGGTTACACATATCTTCCCTTCCTGTTCTACAAGTTTTATCCATCAATCTCATGAATCATAAAGAAGATCAAAGTAACTTATCTCATTTCACAGATTTTCTGCCGAAATCGTTGTTGAAATTGCTTGGATTAAACTGTACGCTTCCAGTTATCTTCATCGATTAAGATTTCATCTTCAAGACAGGGTACTGAATGTAGCAAATTTATATTGAACTTAAACAATCTGCCAAGAACAAAAAACATTAAAGATGAGCTCAAATCAGTTCGAAAATCAAACTAAATGAAATTCGTATCAAATAGATGGGTAAAAGAGATAATGATTCACCGATTT
The DNA here is from genome assembly GCA_023531105.1 of Papaver atlanticum. Taxonomy (NCBI): domain Eukaryota; kingdom Viridiplantae; phylum Streptophyta; class Magnoliopsida; order Ranunculales; family Papaveraceae; genus Papaver; species Papaver atlanticum. The sequence goes on along the minus strand of JAJJMB010005771.1, from coordinate 1,495,283 downwards.
CGAATATGAAAACCGATTTTTGATCGAGATAAGAGATTAAAAGATAGATCCAATTTTCTTCAAGAACCTTAGAATTTTTTTATTGAAAATTCTTTGAAAATTTTCTCTCAAGTAAATTGAGGTGAGCTTATAACAGGTCTAGCTATGATTATGATTTCAGTATCAGATTTGAGTTGAAATCAAGCTGTCAAAGTTTTCCAAATGATTTTTCAGAATATAAAAATTCGAAATCAGAGAATCAAGTCTACCGATTGTATTGAAACGTTAAAGATAAATAAACTTTTCCGTTCAATTTGATTTTCTAGGTGAATCTTCAGATTTCATTTGCTGATGATGATTGTCACTTCTTTTCCATTGATTTTCATTGAATCTCCCAAGAACAAGTGATGTTGAATTTAGGTTTAGATAATCAGGATATTTTTTCTACAACTTAGATCTAGGTTTTAAAATTGTTTTTCACTGAAAATTTTGATTAAAAAATGTCTCTTCTCTGCATGTTTCTTTAGCCTAAAGAGAGTGCAAAGAAAGAGAGAGAGAGAGGGTAGAAAAGAAAATGAAATCGAAAGCTAGTTTGGTCACATATATATACTAAAGGGCAGTCTTAGTATTACTAAAATTATTGTAAATAAATTTTTATTAACAAGCCCTGAATTATAAAGGCTTGGGCCTATGAGTAACAAAATCTTAAAAGTATGGATTCGATAGTGAAGGATCCATTTTGTGGGGTTTCTTAATGTTGAACCCATATAGTATGGGGTTCACAATAATTTTCATATCTAAAAAACTATCTAGCCCATTGTTTGTCATATGAATAATTTATCATACCCTGAAAAACTTGTGTAGCATAGAGATCCTAGCCACAACTTTAAAAGCATAGGGGGAGAAATATATGGAGTAAACAAGTGATTGTTAATCACTAGGAAAGGACAATTGTGCTTAAACGATATATCTAACGAAAGAGTAAAGCATTGACTAAAGGAGAGAAACATATCATATTGTTGAGTAGTATTTCTGACTACAAAAGGGGAATAACAAAGATGTTCGGATTGAATATTTACCTAGCTTGCCTTTAGGGGGAGTAAAAGCTTTTGTTATTCAAATGTCAACATCAACATTTATTAATTGAATATATGCAGGTTATTGTGCTGTTGAAACTTGGAATCAAGCATATGAAGAATGAGTTATTTTGTAATTCGTTTAGCTCCATATGTAAATAGAGTTTTGTCACTAAAATTGATAAAGGGGGAGATTGTTAGAGCATAGATCGGTTAAACTCATCAAGTGTTGGTATGTCAAGTTTGGTTGTCATATTTTAGTATCAAAACTCATCTAGAGTCGCTTGATTAAATACTAGAGTCAAATTCGTTTAGGTTAAACTAGCAATTCTAGGAATGTTGAGACATACAAGTATTACCCTGAAGACCTAAAGAATGAAAAAAAGTAACGAACTACAATGACGACATCATCCTTCAACTTGAGGTTAGTAATATTGACTTGAACTGTTTCATTCCTAACTTATCTTTCAAGTCGTGCTATATTGAAAACATAACTGCGAAGCTGTATATACTGTACATATTGTATATAATACTCTTGTGAGGATCATAGTATTAAGGAATTAAACTACGAAGTATAGCGCTTATCTTTTGAACTTCGTAGATATGACATCGACATAATCTTGTATATAGTTTTATGATTATGTGTATGGGTGTATGGTGAAGATTTAATCATAGGAAACAATTTTTTACATTTGCTTAAAGGAAGTACATTCGTGAACTTGTTTAATGAATCGAAAGGGAAATCAATAGGTATATTGGTCCGACTATTCATTGCAAATTCTTTAATGACCATACTCCTGATTGACTTCACTAATGCTTTTAACATGGTTGATATTGAAAAAGCGGGGGTACAACAACCACACCCAATATTTCTTTTGGCAATATGAATAGAAAAACTCCAATATACTTTCAAGAGAATAAACTAGACAGTCAGACTCAATCTAGAAAAAGTATATCAAAGAGTTTTATATCTCTATCTATCAATTCAATCTGCAATAAGCAAATAGGAATTTGCGAGCCCGATTGAATATAAGAGAAGTAACTTGAACGGTACCAAAGACCAATGTTCAAGGATCAATCAATTTCAATCAACAACAAAAGGTTGGATTTCCCAATTGATTGATTCAACGCACAACCTGTGATATTTCAATTATATAACAATAATACGGAAAAGAAATAACACAGACACAGGAATTTTGTTAACGAGGAAAACCGCAAATGCATAAAAATCCAGGGACCTAGTCCAGCTTTGAACACCACACTGTATTAAGCTGCTACAGACACTAGCCTACTACCAATGAACTTCGGACTGGACTATAGTTGAACCCTAATCAATCTCATACTGATTCAAGGTACAGTTGCGTTCCTTACGTCTCTGATCCCAGCAGGATACTACGCACTTGATTCCCTTAGCTGATCTCACCCATAACCAAGAGTTGCTACGAACCAAAGTCGAAGACTTGATAAACAAATCTGTCTCACACAGAAAAGTCTATTGGAATAGATAAATATGTCTCCCACATAAATACCAATGAGTTTTTGTTTCGTCTTTTGATAAATCAAGGTTAACATGAACCAATTGATAAACCGGTCTTATATTATCGAAGAACGGCCTAGTATTATCAATCACCTCACAATAATATTAATCGATTAACGAAACAAGATATTGTGGAATCACAAACGATGAGACGAAGGTGTTTGTGACTACTTTTCTATCTTGCCTATCGGAGATATTAATCTCAAGACAATCTTACGATTGCACTCAATCACGATAGAAACAGCAAGATCAGATCACGCAACTACAGAGAAAATAGTTGGGTCTGGCTTCACAATCCCAATGAAGTCTTTAAGTCGTTAACCTACAGGGTCTCGTGAGAAACCTAAGGTTAAAGGAGAATTGACTCTAGCTATACAACTAGTAACACACAGAAGTGTGGGGATTAGGTTTCCCAGTTGCTAGAGTTCTCCTTTATATAGTTTTCAAATCAGGGTTTGCAATCTAAGTTGCCTTGGTAACAAAGCATTCAATATTAACCGTTAGATGAAAAACCTGATTCAACCAAGCTAATATCTTTACCGTTAGATCGAACTTAGCTTGTTACACACAAATGAAAAGTACCCTCATTTAGGTTTATGTAATCGTACCTAAACGTGTACACCATGTTTCCTCAACAATAGTTAACCGAGGTTAGCCATATGATCACTCTCATATCAACCTTGTTCATCTTAACCATAACTAGTTCAAATGACTCAAATGAAAGTAGTTAAAGAGTTGTTCAATTGCTATATTCTCATAGAAGTATACAAGAACACAATTGAAGCAAAATCGGTTTGATTCACTCGAATCAATTCATGAACATTATAGCCACGGTTTGCAAAGATTTCATTCTTTATTATATAAATGTTTAAGTTCATGTGCGCAACCGATTTTAGAACTTTAACCTTCAAGTATGCAAACGGGTACCCATACTTAAAATACCCGGACCAAGATTGGGTTTCGCCAGTACACAAACGGGTAAGCGTACTTCCAATCCCAGCAGAAATATTCGGACATGAACCTTACGCCAGTACGCGAACGGGTGCGCATACTTATAGGTTCCCGGAATTCTCAAGCCAACAGGTACGCGTACGGGTACGCATAATATGGTTCCCGGACATGGATTACATATGTGCAAGAGTACACAACATGTCATATCCAATAATGGTTAAGTGTTCTAAACTCTTATTTCAATCATTGAAACTTTCTTAGAGGATGACAATAGCCGATTTCACACACTATTAGCATCAAAGCAATTTTCAAGTTATTGAAATAATCATAACGAAACATTCCAAGTCTACACCAAATGATTGTATCACACAAACCATTTAAGATATTACTCGACAATTTTCACATGATCATCTTTTGACTTGCGTTAAGAATATAAGATGAACTTGGTCGAAGCGAAAGCTTGCCAACACATATTCCGAGAAATATGTAAGCGAGTTAAACTCAACTCGAAATCTCAAATGTGTATAATAGAAAACTATATCGTAATACGACTTATGTCTCAATATAGGAGATAGAGTAGAAATAGACTTTCCAAGTGATAGATGAGTTTCAGTCTCTACATACCTTTTGTTGATGAAGTTCCACAAGCTCTCCTTAGTAGTTCTTCGTCTTCAAATGATGAACGCCATGAATTCTAAGGCTCAACTACACAATCTATGTCCCAGTCCGAGACATCTATAAGTAGACAAGAAATCAAGACTTATAGTTTTGATCACTAACTTTTAAAAACATGCTTGAGATAGCAACGCATGCAAGTTCGACCGAGTAGTGCTTTAACAATCTCCCCCTTTGTCAATTTTACTGACAAAACTATCAATACACATGGATTACAAAATAAATAAAATTTGTAGCTTCTCATCCAAATGCTTGATCTCCTTGGCATCTTCAACACGACTCGAAATCTTCGTCACTTCCAAGTACTCCATGATTCTAAATGTGTTCAACTCAGCATCATAGTTGTTGAAGATCCGTAACGATAACAATGAGAAAACAGTTGCTCTCAATCATTGTTATATAGTGTCATAGTATCATTACACAGCATCAAAGTTCAATTGTATCACAACTTTAACAACAATACTATGGTGATATGTATCACTCTCCCTTAGTCAATACTTCATCTCGACATGAAAACCACTCCCCCTTACATAATTATTCTTAAACTATATGTATTTGTAGTATGAAACTACACATTAATTCTCCCATTTTTTGTCAATATAAATTGGCAAAGGTACGAAAACTAGTGGGATCCTCATGAAATTTTCATAGAGATACTTCATGACCAAAAGAGAATAACATACCAACTTATTTAGATGCAATCATATAGCCGAAGCTAAATGCATTCATCAAGGAATTTATAAAGATACAAGATAACTCCTACAATATTCCACAGCCGCACTCCCCACAAAGATTTGGCAATTAAGCACAAGTTCAAAAAGAACTCTCCCCCATAAAATGTCATTCTCGAAAGAACAACAAGAGCGACCTTACTTTTATGAGAAAATAAGGATTTCTTTGGACATTAACTAATCACATGAAACATGAATTGTATCCAAAAATCTCACTTGAATTAACCACAAGGAAAATGATCAATTCAATTGGTCATGCTCAACATAAGAGAACTTACGGAGCAACACCGTACATACACAAAGATGTGGATCAGGGAAAGACCAATACTGCGGAATAAACAAAGATTCATTCGATTCTTCATCACTATTTGCACAATGACATATAATAGACCTAATCTTTGTAAACAAAAGTTCATCCTTTCTTCCATCAATATTTGCATAATGACATAAAAGGCTTAACTTTTGTAGTCAAAAGTTCATTCTATCTTTTATCAATACTTTCATCCCGACATATAATAGAGTTAACTTTTGAACAAATATGGGACAGTCAAGGTTCACGGACGTAAACAACATATCCCATAACAATTTGCAATATATAAAATCATAAAGATTAATACTGCAAAAATCATCTTCCAAATAAACTGTAGAATTTAAACCAATAAATCTAAAAACATTGCAAGATGAAAAACGTTGGCAATAGCTATGTGTACTCACAATAATTGCTATTCCAAGCTCTAGTAATCCTTCTTAAAACACAAGAATAAATTCTCATAAGAAGTTTCCTAGACATAAAGACAAACTCGTAATGCACATACAAGATGATTTGTCCTTAGATGGTAGAATCAATATTTTTCGCACGGATTTACACCAAGAATAGCTACCAAAGGCGTATAAAAAGATTTTCTTAACAAAGAAGAACATAAAGAGTCATTATCGACCATGCAGCATAGTTCACAAAAGATGATTGTGAACATTCAAGAATACCATAGCAATACGTACTACTGCCCATTCTTGAACTTCCTTGTCCGTGATTCACCAACAACATTCTTGTAAAATCTACAAATGATCTTAGAAGAGAATTACTCCAAGAATCCAAGTGCTCAAGTCCAAGAGAAGTTGAACAAGAGCGACGAAATGGAGCAAAACACTCAAAAACAAGAGTCGGGACAAATACCAATCTTAACTCTTCCAAATTCAGGAATTCTCATCTCCATTTTCAAGAGAATTCAAATAGGAAGAGAATGAAAAAATAATGAGATCATTCCGAGTTTGGACGAAGAAGTTACGGCAAAAATAAGTTTACCGAAAATCGACATCAACATGCCAGTATGCATACGGGTTTGCAAACGAATTTTCGTGACCTGGAGAAGTATGCAAACGGGTATGCGTACTAAAACCCCTGGAATTTGATTTTAAATGATGATATGCATACCTGGTATGTCTACCATGAAGTCCAAACATCCCGATCTACTATTTTCAAACCTAAACATTTAAGAACCTTAAACACAGATCAAGTTAGGTAGAAATGAACGATAAACAAGGTACATGGATCATTATAAGTACTCTAAGCAAATGATAAAAACACAAATCTTTCTCAAGTTTATAGACATACCTTTTAGAAGAATCCAATTGAATTCTACAGCCTTACCAAAGATTCAAAATCGTACCTAACGCAACATGTACGCCCCAATTCTCGTGCTTCCCTCACCGTATACATAGCAGGGCATTTCTTGGTGAGAATGCACTTCCAACACAATCAAGTTGTGTTGAGGTGAACAATATCTTGCTCACCATGGAACCAAGAAAGAGTTTCTTTCCACAAAATCTTACATCTTACAGTATTGAGAGAAACCCAAAGGACTGTTTTTACAAGTTTCTCAAAGAACTTAAAAAAAGCATAAGACAGTTTGTGTTCCTGATTTCTTCGTTTACAACTTGTAACCAACAGTCTTTGCAGATAATATTCAGTATTGCACAGGGAAACTCTTTTGATACGAAGAGACGTCCTCACTTTTTCATAAGGAGAAACAATACTATTATCTTGGCACGAAGTATCAGGAATTGACCAATGAATTGATTCATGCTTAGAGGTGATACAGTCAGGAGACTCAGACATAAACTCTTCATGTAAATCAATTAGTTTGCTACAACCAATTGGATTACATAGAGGAGGAGCATTGGTCTCACTGATTAGTAAATCAATGTCAACCTCAACATGAATATTATTCATCAAAACTAGATTTAGCTTATCAAGAGATTCTTGTTCTTTATGGAGGTATAACTAACATCAAGAGATAAGCTTTCAAATTTATTTTCAAGCCCTGAAAACACTTCAAGGGATTTTAAACCAGGTGGAGGTTTAGATAGAATTTCTTCTACAGATTTTATTAAATAAGTCATGGAAGAGAATTCAGAAATCCCTGGATCTGGAGGTGCGTTTATAGAGATAGCACTTTTGTCCATAGAGTCAGATTGCTACAAACGCAGACTTATGAGGTCCTAAACGTGTTTGCCTTCTCTGATACCAATTAAAAAAGCGGGGATACAACAACCACACCCAATATTTCGTTTGGAAATCTGAATAGAAAAACTCCAATATACTTTCAAGAGAATCAACTAGACAGTCAGACTCAATCTAGAAAAAGTATATCAAAGAGTTTTATATCTCTATCTCTAAATTCAATCTGCAATCAGCAAATAGGAATTTGCGAGCCCGATTGAACATAAGAGAAGTAACATGAACGGTACCAAAGACCAATGTTCAAGGATCAATCAATTTCAATCAACAACCAAAGGTTGGATTTCCCAATTGATCGATTCAACGCACAACCTGTGATATTTCAATTATATAACAATAATGCGGAAAAGGAATAACACAGACACCAGAATATTGTTAACGAGGACAACTGCAAATGCATAAAAACCCCGGGACCTAGTCCAGCTTTGAACACCACACTGTATTAAGCCGCTACAGACACTAGCCTACTACCAATGAACTTCGGACTGGACTGTAGTTGAACCTTAATCAATCTCACACTGATTCAAGGTACAGTTGCGTTCCTTACATCTCTGATCCCAGCAGGATACTACGCACTTGATTCCCTTAGCTGATCTCACCCATAACCAAGAGTTGTTACGACCCAAAGTCGAAGACTTGATAAATAAATCTGTCTCACACAGAAAAGTCTATTGGAATAGATAAATCTGTCTCCCACATAAATACCTATGAGTTTTTGTTCCGTCTTTTGATAAATCAAGGTTAACATGAACCAATTGATAAACCGGTCTTATATTATCGAAGAACGTCCTAGTATTAACAATCACCTCACAATAATATTAATCGATTAACGAAACAAGATATTGTGGAATCACAAACGATGAGACGAAGGTGTTTGTGACTACTTTTCTATCTATCCTATCGGAGATATTAATCTCAAGCAAATCTTACGATTGCACTCAATCACGATAGAAACAACAAGATCAGATCACGCAACTACAGAGAAAATAGTTGGGTTTGGCTTCACAATCCCAATGAAGTCTTTAAGTCGTTAACCTACAGGGTCTCGTGAGAAACCTAAGGTTAAAGGAGAATCGACTCTAGCTATACAACTAGTAACACACAGAAGTGTGGGGATTAGGTTTCCCAGTTGCTAGAGTTCTCCTTTATATAGTTTTCAAATCAGGGTTTGCAATCTAAGTTACCTTGGTAACAAAGCATTCAATATTCACCGTTAGATGAAAAACCTGATTCAACCAAGCTAATATCTTTCAACCGTTAGATCGAACTTAGCTTGTTAGACACAAATGAAAAGTAACCGTACCTAAACGTGTACACCATGTTGACTCAACAATAGTTAACCGAGGTTAACCATATGATCACTCTCATATTAACCTTGTTCATCTTAACCATAACTAGTTCAAATGACTCAAATGAAAGTAGTTAAAGAGTTGTTTAATTGCTATATTCTCATAGAAGTATACAAGAACATAATTGAAGCAAAATCGTTTTGATTCACTCGAATCAATTCATGAACATTATAGCCACGGTTTGCAAATATTGCATTCCTTATTATACAAATGTTTAAGTTCATGTACACAACCGATTTTAGAACTTTAACCTTCAAGTATGCAAACGGGTATGCATACTTGAAATACCCGTACCAAGATTGGGTTTGCCAGTACACAAACGGGTACGCTTACTTCCAATCCCAGCAGAAATATTCAGACATGAACCTTACGCCAGTACGCAAACGGGTACGCATTATTATAGGTTCCCGGATTTCTCAAGCCATTAGGTATGCGTACGGGTACGCATATTATGGTTCCCGGATATGGATTACATATGTGAAAAAGTACACAACATGTCATATCCAATATTGGTTAAGTGTTCTAAACTCTTATTTCAATCATTGAAACTTTCTTAGAGGATGACAATAGCCGTTTTCACACACTATTAGCATCAAAGCAATTTTCAAGTTATTGAAATAATCATAACGAAACATTCTAAGTCTACACCAAATGATTGTATCACACAAACCATGTAAGATGTTACTCGAAAATTTTCACATGATCATCTTTTGACTTGCGTCAAGAATATAAGATGAACTTGGTCAAAGCGAAAGCTTGCCAACACATACTCCGAGAAATATGTAAGCGAGTTAAACTCAGCTCGAAATCTAAAATGTGTATAATAGAAAACTATATCGTAATACGTCTTATGTCTCAATATAGGAGATAGAGTAGAAATAGACTTTCCAAGTGATAGATGAGTTTCAGTCTCCACATACCTTTTGTTGATAAAGTTCCACAAGCTCTCCTTAGTAGTTCTTCGTCTTCAAATGATGAACGCCGTGAAGTCTAAGGCTCAACTACACAATCTATGTCCTAGTCCGAGACATCTATAAGTAGACTAGAAATCAAGACTTATAGTTTTGATCACTAACATTGACAAACATGCTTGAGATAGAAACGCATGCGAGTTCGACCGAGCAGTGCTCTAACATATATGACTATTCTTATCTAAGAAGTTAGACTGCAATTCCCTGCCATTTTCAGATGGGTAGAGTTTTGTTATGCAAAACCTGCAAGATTATATTACGATAAATTCATCATGTCTTCTACTCAAGGTGTTCAGCAGGAAAACCCACTTGGTCCCCTTGTTTTTGATCTTACTTTATACCCTCTGATAAAGAAGATAGATTTGCAGTGTAAGTTGGAGTTGCATGCATGTCATCTTTTTGATGGCACCATCATTGGGGATATAGTTGAAGTGGCTAGGGCCTTGAATGTTATACTATCTGAAGGTTTACAGAGGGGCTTGCATCTTAACATCAACAAAACAGAAGTTTTTTGGCCATCTGTTGATGCTAAAAGCTATGAAGAAGGTGTGTTTTCTCACAACATTGGTATACTTATTGGTGGTGTGAAACTCCTTGGAGGTCCTGTAAGTCTTGATTTATAGTTTTCTAGTGATATGGTGCTTATTCGAGTCAACAAGACTATCCAACTAATGTCATCCATCAAGAAGCTCAAAAACCCCCAGTTTTAAGTTCTCTTGCTACGCAACTGTGCTGGTGTATCTAAGTTATATTTCACAAAGCGTACTACCATACCTTATGCTCTTCAACAAGGTATTGATTTCTTTGATAGTCAACTTCTGCAATTTTTAAGACACCTTGTGACTGGAGATGGGGCTGGTTTTGGCCCTCTGCAGTAGTGCATCTCTACTCTACCCATTAAGGATGATGGCTTTGGGATTTATAAATGTCTGACACCAGCAAATATTGCTATCTCGCTTCTCAGAGTTAGGCTAAGTCAGTGTAGAAAATTATACTCAAAAACCCATACCCAGGGTGTTGTGAGAATGGTCATTCTTACCAGCAAGCTCTACAGGCTTTTATTCAGGTTTGTGGATTGCCTTCTTCATACAATATTGAAGAAAATCCCCCCCCCCCCTCCATGCATACCTTGGCAGTTGATTATTTGATGCTATGAAGAAGCAAATCCCAAACCAATTTATCATGTCTGAGAGAGATTCTACTCTGTAGCAATCCAACATGCTCATCAAGCGTGCACAAAACTACTTGATAGACACATTTTTGTGTCTGATACGATCTCAATTGTCTATTTACTTAGTACATATTTTTGTACTTATTTTGCTATTTTGTGTATTTGTAGGTGTTTTTGGAGAAATAAACTCTTGTGGAAAAATTGGCTCGAAAAGTGATGTTTGCACCCACCGGGAAAATTACTAAAGGCACCCTAGAAAAGTGTTAAAGGTATCCGGAGATATTGATAAAGGAACCCAAGAATTGTATAGGAGCAACCCAGTTACTATATGCACCCACGTTTTGGATAGGAGCGTTCCTTCATTTTCTTTTTGAAAATGATTTTTGACGGGAATATTTCAGACATAAATTTTGGAGGATATTTGAAAGAGTAAAGACACAAATTTGTTGGTTACCATAACAAAAAATAGTTTACTTGTTTTGGAAGAAGAAAATATTTTATTTTCATATCTTGTCTCATTAAAAAAATGGAAGAATATATTACGGGAATTAAATGAGAATATATGGTTTCATTAAACAGAAAGGAAAGAATATTTCTCGGGATTTTCTGTATTATTTTTTGAAGATGTGTGTTGCTTGCAAGTGTTTTACTCTATGTAGAAATGTATTCAATGTGTTGTAAACGCGTGAGAATCAAAACAAGAGAATAAAAAGGAAATTATTCCCGAGAATTAAAGAAGATATTTCTTGGATTAATTGTCGAAGATTTTGGGTGAAGTTGAGTATATAAATAGTTGTTTGAGTCACAGAAGAGGCCATGGAGTTATTGAGAGAGACAATAGCCAACATTAAAAGTAGTTTAGAAATTTATTTATTTTCTTTTTAGTTTTCATTCTTCGTAATAATGGAGAGCTAGATCCCATTGCTGAGGTGATGGAGGAAGTTATTTTTCCAACAATCACGTGGTAATATTTATTTGATTAATTTCTGCAATTCTTTTTAATGAAACAAGATATTTCTGAAATTTATTACATTGAATCAAAATTGAAATAATGATTTTTATTAACTAGTTTTGTTTTCTCTTGATGGTGCATGCTTAGCTTCTTGATGTTCCATGCTTGCGATTAACAACTAATATTTTGAAAATCTAATATTGACAATACTTTATAATCAATTGAATATATGAGTTGCAAGAATATTGTTATTAATAGAATCACATAAAAATTGGTTAATGGTGGAATCTTTTGTCTCAGCGCTCTTTATAACTTGATATTATCTTTTTCAATTTAGTTTGCTATTTTAATATTAGAAAATAAATCTAAAATCAAATCTTCATAAGTCTAGTACAAATCTTGTTCATCACTTCTACAAACACAACACTACCTATTGGTTGTACCTGTTAGAGCACTGCTTGGTCGAACTCGCAAGCGTTGCTATCTCAAGCTTGTTTGTCAAGTTTAATTATCAAAACTATAAGTCTTGATTTCTAGTCTACTTATAGCTATGTCTCGGTTTAGGATAGAATGTGTAGTTGAGCTTTAGACTTCACGACGAAGATCTACTGAGGAGAGCTTGGAGGAACTTCATCAACAAAAGGTATGTGGAGACTAAAACTTATCTATCACTCAGAAGTCTATTCTATTCTATCTCATAATAAGACTAAGTCGTATAGCTATATATACTTTCATATTATATACATTTCATATTTCGAGCTGAGTTTATCTCGCTTATCTATTTCTCGAAATACGAGTAGAAAGCTTTTTTCTTTAGCTTCGTTCATCATTATTCTTGACGAGTTTAGTTGGAAATAATTTATTTGTTGGAAATTAAATAATGAATCAAAAGATGATCATGTGAAAATTGCCTTGAAACATCTTACATGATTTGTGTGAGACAGTCATTTGATGTCAACTCGGAAAGTTTCGTATTGATCATTCGATCACTTGAAAATTACTTATAAGCTAATGGTTTGTGTGAGACATCTATTGTCGTCTTCTAAGGATGTTTCAATGATTGAAATGGAAGTTTAGAACAATTAACCTTTGTCTGGATACATTACAGTATGCATACCAGTATGCAAACTATTTTTATATGATTCAGGACCAGAAACTTTGTTTGCATACCAGTATGCGAACGGTTTTAACTGTTAAAGTCCGGGAACCAAGTATGCATACCAGTATGCGTACGGTTTCACCTGAGTTAGGTCTGGTACGACAGTATGCATACCGGTTTGCGAACTGTGAGACAAGACCAAAGTCCGGAACTTAAGTTTGCGTACCCGTTTGCAAACTAAGGAATGCAATCTTTGCAATCCGTGGCTAAATGTTCATGAATTGATTCTTGAATAAGTACTTTGTACAATCATGAATCAAATCCGATTTTGTGTCAATTGTGTTCTTGTATACTTCTATGAGATATAAACAATTAAACAACTCTATAAGTGACACAATTAGATTCATTTGATTATCTTTCATGTTTCATTGATCATCATATTTGATCTAGAAATGTTTGATGAATGTGGTTAATACAAAAGTGTTCATATGGCTAACTTCGGTTAACTATTGTTGAACCAACTCAATATACACATTTAGGTACGGTTACCCATATCTAAATGAAGGTATATTTCATTTGTGTGTAACAAGCTAAGACCATCTAACGGTGGAGAGATATTTCTTTGGTTTTAAGCAAACTTAACTTGAATCTTAAATCAGGATTTCATCTAACGGTGAATATTGATTGCTTTGTTTCAAAGCTATTAAATCCTGATTTGAAGACTATATAAGGGATAACTCTAGCAACTTGAAAACCTAATCCCCACACCTCCTGTGTGATACTAGTTGTGACTAGAGTCGATTCTCCTTTAACCTAGGTTTTTCCAAAACCATTATAAGGCAACGACTTAAAGACTTCATTGGGATTTTGAAGCCAGACCCAACTATTTTCTCTGTAGTTGCGTGTTCTGATCTTACTTGTTCTATCGTATTGAGTACTATCTTCTCTAAGATTTTCTCGAGATTTATCTCCTATAGGTAAGATATAAAAAGTAATCACAAAGCTCTTTGTCTCATTCTTTGTGATTCCACAATAACTTGTTCTACTACCATATGGTTAAGTTATTATGAGGTGATTGATATTTCTGGGTTGTTCTTCGGGGATATAAGACCGAATTATCAATTGGTTTCGGTGCACCTTGATTTATCAAAAGACAGAACAAAAACTTTGTGGGTATTTCTGTGGGAGAAAGATTTATCTATCAGTATAAACTTTTCAGTGAGAGACATATTTGTTTATAAAGTCTTCGACTTTGAGTTATTGCAACTCTTAGTTGTGAGTGGAATCAACTAAGGGAAACAAGTGCGTAGAATCCTGCTGGGATTCAGAGGTATAAGGAACACGACTGTACCTTAATAGGTGTGAGACTTGGTTAGGGCTCAACTACATTTCAGTTCGAAGTTAATTTGTAGTAGGCTAGTATCTGTAGCGGCTTAATACAGTGTGGTGTTCAAAAATGGACTAGGTCCTGGGGGGTTTCTGCATTTGCGGTTTCCTCGTTAACAAAATTTCCGGTGTAAGTGTTATTTGTTTTCCGCATTATATTTGTTTATATAATTGAAATATCACAGGTTGTGCGTAGTTCAATCAATTGGTAAATCCAACCTTTGGTTGTTGATTGAAATTGATTGACACTTGAACATTGGTCTTTGGTACCGTTCAAGTCGTTTCTCATAATAAGCAGGCTCACGGATTTCTATCTGTTTGATTTGCTGATTACATTGAGAAACAGAGATATAACTCTTGGATATATTTCCTTGATTGAGTCTAACTGTCTAGTTGATTATCTCGGAATTATATTGGAGTTAGTCCATACAGATTGCCGAACTAAATATTGGGTGTGGTTGTTAGACCCCCGCTTTGTTAATTGGTATCAGAGCTGGAAAACACGTTAAAGTCCTTATAAGTCTATATTTGTAACAATCTGACTCTATGGACAGAAGCGCCATCTCTATAAACGTACCGCCAGTCTCCGATGGCTAAAATTAATTATGGTGGAAAATTGTTATGCGTGCCTTTCTTCAAGCACGTGATTTTCAATCATGGGTTTATTGTTTTAATGTCTATAATCCTCCAATGGTGTTAGAGTACTGCTCGGTCGAACTCGCAAGCGTTGCTATCTCAAGCTTGTTGTCAAGTTTAGCTGACAAAACTATAAGTCTTGATTTCTAGTCTACTTATAACTAAGTCTCGAATTAGGATAGAAAGTGTAGTTGAGCTTTAGACTTCACGGCGTTCATCGATTGAATACGAAGAACTACTAAGGGGAGCTTGTGGAACTTCATCAACAAAAGGTAGGTGGGGACTTGAACTCATCAATCACTCAAAAGTCTATCTACTCTATCTCCTATTTGAGACAAAAGTCGTATAGCTATATAGACTTCGATTATACACATTTGATATTTCGAGCTGAGTTTAACTCGCTTACATATTTCTCGAAATATGTGTTGGTGAGCTTTCGTTTTAACCAAGTTCATCTTATATTCTTTACGAAAGTCAAAAGATGATCATGTGAAAATCGCCTTGTAACATCTTACATGATTTGTTAGACAGTCATTTGATGTAGACTCGGAATGTTTCGTACTAATCATTCGATCACTTGAAAATTGCTTTGAAGCTAATAGTTTGTGTGAGATATCTATTGTTGTTTTCTAAGAATGTTTCAATGATTGAAATGGGAGTTTAGAACAAATAACCTTGATTGGATATAGCAGAATATGCGTACTTGTATGCTAACTGTTGCAAGATATTCCAAGTTCGGGAACCATCGTATGCATACCCGTATGTGTACTGGTTGGTTTATGGAAGTCCAGGAACTTAGTATGCATACTGGCATAAGTTTCAAGTTCCGTAAATTCAACTGATTTTTGGAAGGTATGCGTACCCATTCGCATACTTGCGAACCCAAACTTGGTCCGGCCACTTAGGTATGCGTACCCGTTCGCATACTTGAGTAAGTTATGTTCTAAAATCGGTTTGTTCATGAACTAATACATTTATATAATAAGGAATGTAATCTTCTGCAAACTGCGGCTATAATGTTCATGAATTGATTCGAGTGAATCAAAATCGATTTTGCTTTAATTGTGTCTTATATACTTCTACTAAAATATAAACAATTGAACAACTCTAGAACTAGTTTCGTTTGAGTCATTTGAACTAGTTATGGTTAAGATGAATAAGGTTGATATGAAAATGTTCATATGGCTAACTTTGGTTAACTATTGTTGAGCCAACAAGGTGCACACGTTTAGGTACGGTTACTCATATCTAAATTAAGTCACTTTTCAATTTTGTGTAACAAGTTAAGTTCGATCTAACAGTTGAAAGATATTAGCTTGAGTCTAATCAGGTTTTCATCTAACGGTGAATATCGAATGCTTTGTTACCAAGTTAACATTGATTGCAAACCCTGATTTTAAGATTATATAAGGGAGAACTCTAGCAACTGGGAAACCTAATCCCCACACCTCCTGTGTGATACTAGTTGCGACTAGAGTCGATTTTCTTTTAACCTTTGGTTTTCTCCAAAACCCTATTGGTTAACAACTTAAAGACTTCATTGGTATTGTGAAGCCAGACCCAACTATTTCTCTGTAGTTGCGTGTTCTGATCTTGCTATTTTCTATCGTGATTGAGTACTATCTTCTCTAAGATTTGCTCGAGATTTAATCTCCGATAGGCAAGATAAGAAGTAGTCACAAACATCTTCGTCTCATCGTTTGTGATTCCACAATATCTTGTTTCGCTACCATCCGATTAAGATTATTGTGAGGTGATTAATATTACTAGCCTGTTCTTCGGGAATATAAGTCTGGTGTATCAATTGGTTCCTGTTCACCTTGATTTATCAAAAGACAGAATAAAACTCTTAGGTATTTCTGTGGGAGATAAATTTATCTATTCAACAGACTTTTCTGTGTGAGACAGATTGTTTTATCAAGTCTTCGTCTTTGGGTCGTAGCAACTGTTAGTTGTGGGTAAGATCAGCTAAGGGAATCAAGTGTACAGAGTCCTGCTGGGATTCAGAGGCGTAAGGAACGTGAATGTACCCTAATCAGTGTGAGATTGGTTAGGGCTCAACTACATTCATGTCCGAAGTTAACTTTTAGTGTACTAGTGTCTGTAGCGGCTTAATACAGTGTGGTGTTCAAATATGGACTAGGTCCCGAGGTTTTCTGCATTTTCGGTTTCCTCGTTAACAAAATTTCTGGTGTCTGTGTTATTTCTTTTCCG
The DNA here is from genome assembly GCA_023531105.1 of Papaver atlanticum. Classification (NCBI taxonomy): domain Eukaryota; kingdom Viridiplantae; phylum Streptophyta; class Magnoliopsida; order Ranunculales; family Papaveraceae; genus Papaver; species Papaver atlanticum. Next base: position 1,478,038 of record JAJJMB010005771.1, on the reverse strand, counting down.
CACTATATTTTCTATATAATTGAAATTTCATAGGTTGTGCGTTAGTTCAGTCAGTTTGTAAATCCGACCCTTGGGTTGTTGATTAAATTAATTGACACTTGGATATTGGTTTTTGATACCGTCCAAGTTATTTCTTATATTCAATCAGGCTCGTAAATTCCTATTTGTTTGATTGTAGATTGAATTGAGAAATTGAGATATAACTCTTGGATATACGTTTCTTAAGATTTAGTCTGACTATCTAGTCGATTCTCTTGAAAGTATATTGGAGTTAGTCCATACAGATTGCTAAGCAAAATATTGGGTGTGGTTGTTAGACCCCCATTTTTTCAATTGGTATCAGAGCAGGCTAACACGTTTATAACCTCATAAGTCTGTGTTTGTAGCGATCAGAATCTATGGAAAGAAGTGCTATCTCAGTAAACGTACCACCAGTCTTCGATGACTCAAATTACTTATGGTGTGAAATTGCTATGCATGCCTTTCTTCAAGCACGTGATTTTCAATCATGGGTTTATGTAGTTAATGGCTATGATCCTCCAATGGTTACAGTAGACGGTGTTTCTATTGCAAAGGATATTGGTAGATATGAACCTAACGAGATTCTCGTTGCAAAGCAAAATTATGACGGTTTAAATGCTATCATTCATGCCATTACCGAGATCTTCAGCACCATGTGACTACGTGCACTCGGTCAAAAGATGCGTGGGATATCTTAGAAACTCTATTCGAAGGGAATACCTTTCAAAAGGAAGCTAGGCTTCAAAACCTAAATTATGATTGGGAAAACCTTTGTATGGCTGATGAAGATTCATTTGATGAGTTTAATCACAAAGTGTCTGAAATTGTTAGTGCATCTTTTGCATTGGGTAGGACTATTCTTTAAAAGGACATTGTGATAAAAATTCTCAGATCGTTGCCAGCCAAATACGACTCGAAGAAACATGCCATTGTTGAAGGAAATAACCTTAATACTTTATCCAGAAATACTATGGTTGTGAAGTTAAAGATCTTTGATCATGAGCATACATCCAAATCTGGAAAGGATATTGCTTTCAAAGCACAAAAGAACACAAAATTACTTTACAAAAGTAAAAGTGTTGGCAACTCTGTGGATGATCCTAGTGAGACTGATTCATCAGATGAAGATCTTGATAACTCAGTTTCTCTGATCACAAGATAGTTTAGAAATCTTCTTTTGAAGAGAAGTAAACGGTTCGTCAGATATAAGCCTAGATCATCAATTAAACCTCATGACCGTGTTCCTCCTAAAAACAGGGATACAATCGATACTGATGATGAGGATATGTCTCAGTGCTTCAAGTGTAAAGGTTTTGGTCATTTTTCCAATGGGTGTCCAAATCGTAGAATATACGCTGGGAACAAAGGTCTTACTGCAACTCTTGATGAAATGTCCGATCACTATGATTCAAATGAAGATGAAAAATCAAGTGTTGTGTTCCTTGCTGAAAATATTGATTTTTATAATTGTAGCAATACTCACATCAATCTTAATATGTTTCCTGGAGAAACTTCTTCAACTATTTTAGAGGATAAAATGGATTTTTCTCTATCTACTGGAAATCCTTTTTCTAATGTTTCATGTATCACAATTTTTCTAGCAGCTTGCTCCGCTACGGTGTCTGAACCGTCCTCCACATTGACATGTTCTTATTGTACTTTTACGGGTCATGAACTCTCTAAGTGTTACAATTACAAACACAAAATAAGATATGTCAATAAACTTCAACGCAGAGCAAATCGATTAGGAAACAAGCTTAAACTTGTTCAAAAGTCGTCTGAGGTATGTAAACTCAACTCTTCTCCGAAGAAGTTAATTTCTAAAGAAAAAGTTAGACCACTTCAGAAAAGAACACGGTCTAAACACTCTGTAAAAGAGGAATTTAGGAGCTCTTTCCAAAAGGTTCATGGTGGACAGGTTATTGTTCACCCCAACAGAACTTAATTGTGTTGGCTGTGCATCTTGTCTCAAGTGCCTGATCCCAAAGAGACAAGAGTTATGCACTTACAGGTCTTAAAAAAAATAATTTTTCTTTGTTTCTTTTTGTTTTGGTTGATCTTTTCATATCCTAGATTGGTATTGAAATGAAGTATCCATGTTGGTTCATTAAAAAGGGGTAATGTCGACAGTTCTGCCGTCTTTAGGGTTGTGGGTTGTGTGTACGTGAATCTGCTTACTTTAAAATGTTCTGTAACCCTACATTCCTTTTTCCTTCCCTGAAAAACTCTTTTTATCACAAGTTTACTTGTAGAGGTTGTTTTGTGAATTTCTCTCATAAACCCATATTTGTATGGAGACTCCAAGCATTATGACTTCTGATAGAAAAGAGGTTAATATGATTGTCAAGCCAACAATCATGAAGGAAAAAGATAAATCTCCGGTACCCTCTTCCTTGAAAAGAAAAAGGAGGAATGTTAGGAAACCAAGGACTGTTCCATCAAATCTTCAGAAGTTTTCTGGTGTTCTTGAAGAGGTTAAGGAAACAAGAAAGGAGATACAGCAAATAAAGGCTATTGTTTTTAGGAATCTTGAAATTCAGAAGGCCCTGGTGTTGATGGTGGATTTTCGACAAAGGTAAAAATCGTAAAATCATGATACTGCATGTTTCTGACCCGGCTTCATGAACGCATGTGATGATTCATATTTTTACGATCCGTGAACCATTCACGAAATCTTACTGAGTGATCGTTCCTCTCAGAGTCATGATGAACATTTTTCTCGAAATGCCTCCCCGGCTGAGCGTTCGATGCTACGCATTTCATCGTGCCCTCTATGTAGAATAATAGAATTGGGCGGTCCTATGGACATAATTGTTTGTCGGAGGGCTTAACGTCTTCAGGACGTCGGTGATACTCGTTGTTCCCCGACTACATAGAGAGACCCCCCTCTACATAGAAGAACGATTGGGCGGTTCTCTGGACATAATTGTTTGTCGTAGAGCTTAACGCCTTCAGGACGTCGGCGATACTCGCTGTTCCCTGACTATGCAGAGAGACTGTGTATAGATTCAGGCGGCTCTCTCGATATAATTGTTTACTGGAAGGCTAAACGCCTTCAGGACACCAACGCTGCACGTTGTTTCCTGACTATGCACTCATTAGAACGAGTATGATGCTTCAACTATCTCATATCTCGATTCTACAATAGATTAATTCTACTGTGACATTCACCGACTGAATTCCTAAAATATAATCTATTTTATCTCATTACTCCATTCCATGGTTATTCCCGGCTGATTCCATGGATTAGTAATAGATAACCATTTTATCTCATTACTCTGTTCCCTGAATCCTCCGACTGGATTCCTGGATTAGTAATAGATACTCAATTCATTTTATTACTCCGTTTCATGAATCATTCGCCGCTGAATTTCATGAATTAGTAATAATTACTCAATAATCAGGCATCTGGACTATCACCGAATAATCCCCAAGAAAATGGTGCAAGTGTACTTAAAGACGATGCACGAACGAGCACCCAAATGCACGAACGAGCATTCGAAAGTATGGACAAATGAGGAATCCTACAAAAAAATAGGAGAGAGAAAATAATAATAGAAATAATAAAAAAGGCGCCTAGGGACCGGGCCCACCGGCGGCCGGTCACGCCGCCATGGCCGGTCCCCCGCGCCTCCTCCTTTATTTTATTATTTTCATGAACTCATGAAGACTCCTTCATTCGAGCAACTTTCCTTGTCTAAGCAAAACTCACGGTTTCTCCATATTTTCACGGTTTCATGAAAAATAATAAAAATAGGGAAGGTGTCGTGGGACCGGGCTACCAAGCCGGACGGCCATGCCCTAGCCGTGGCCGGTCCCACACCTTGCAATCCCTTGTTTTCATAATTATTATTTCCCTCATCTCATGAAACTCCTCCGTTTGAGCAAAAATCATGGTTTCTTCATATTTTCTCAAAAATTGCTCAAACCATAAAAAAAGCCAAAAAGTCAAACGATCAACCAACTACGCTACTCACGAAAAATATAAAAATATTATTATTTTGATATTCTCGAAATTTTGATCAAATGAGCAAAGTTCTACTTGCTCATTCGAGCAAAAATCAAGAATTTCAGTCAAGATCAAACTCTTATGAAAATCCAAAATATTGCTCAAACGCACATCAGAAAATACCAAAACTCTAAGGATTGAGACACGGACATTATGGTGACACAGGCGTGCTTCCTTGACCGATCAAGGCCGGCACTAAGGCTCGTAAGGAGCCGTTCCACACATCTTCATGATTTTGACCTAATTTGCTCAATTGCTCATATTGGGTCCAAACTCTTTTCAACCAACTTGGAATTTGCTCAAACGACCAACAACTGGTCCCACGACCATCAAGGGCCGGTCTCATGCCCTCTTGGTCGGTCCCTTACTTCTCCATAATTAGGTTTTATCACCTAACGCTCGCACGAGCATTATTCTAATAAATGATCAACTCCAGCGTTTGATCATTCTTTCACCAACCAGTCAACTAAAGACCCTGGTGCACGCTCACTCGAGCACTTGGGCACCACATGGTCGTCCATCATCCCATGTGGTCGGTCTCTCCTTTACTCAGTGACCTATTTTCAGCGATTCATCAATTGACGAACAATTGATCAAAATTAGGGTTTCAAACAAACGCTCCACAAATCATCATTCTGAGAAAGTTCAAACACTAATAATTTTATGTTGAGCCAGTAATCGACATCCAGATTAATTATATAATATTTGGTAGACTACCAATATTTTAATTAATATTTTATTGGGTCACGTTACCAATAATTCATCGAATTGAGCAATACTTGCTCAGTTGTTCGAATATTGATCAATCTATCAATATTCAGTAATTTATCAATATTCAGTAATTTATCAATATTCAGTAACTCGTCGCAGTGCTTGCTCAGTTGCTCGAATATTGATCCAACTATCAATATTCAGTAATTCGTCGAATCGAGCAATACTTGCTCAGTTGCTCGAATTTACAATTTTTGCTCAGACGAGCAATATCAACATAAGAATTGTACGTCTCAATCCATGAATCACTGAGCATTCATCACTCATGCTCAATTCAACAAAACTTAGACTCACTGTTTAATAACGACTGACTAATCAAATACACGTCTTCTTTGCAGACTCCACGTTCGTGGGACATAAATCATGTCACATGGGGGATATCAGTTAGGGTTTTGGTATGGAGGCCTACAGCACGTGTGTTCATCCATGATGAGAAACATGAGTAAGTCATGCAAGCGGTTGAAGGAGTTAGCAAAGTAGTGGATGGACGATCAACCGAGTCTCCGCACGACATGGAACTGATTTTACCACGATCTCCCACTCTTTCACTCAAGAAACCGTCACACTTACTGGGATCAAGGTGTTTGTTATTCTGACAATCTAAATAGGTTCTGAATCGATGATTGAAGACAACATTCGTCACTTCTCTTGATCGAAAATTATTTACAGAACTCCACAGTTCATATACTTGAAGAAACCTTCAACACATCCACAATCCTTGATCATCATTGATCCCACAATTCTCTGCTTCCCTTCTACAAATCAACCCATCTCCCTTTTTGTGACTGAATTGATTTTGGAACGGCCATTGACTTGGTTTAGGTTGGAGTCGTACAGATTGATCTCTCGAAATCAAAGCACTCCCGTGCAGTGCATCTGTGTGAGGTTAAGCAGTTTGCTCAGTTGAGGAGTCTCGTCCGAACCGTCGTCTTTTAACTTCCCTAAAAACCAGCAAATTATTTTCCCCCATCAACACCTGGTTCGGAATCAGTCAAGAAGGTTTGTTGAAATTGACTCCTATCTTCATGAACCTTATGTTCCTATGGATATTGACGACAAGGAGTTCGGGGACGATAAAGAAATTTTCAAAGGTCTTAATGTCTAAGAAACTTCTTATGAGAATTTATTCTTGTGTTTTAAGAAGGATAACTAGGGTTTGGAATAACAATTATTGTGAGTACACAGCTATTGCCAATGTTTTTCATCTTGTAATGTTTTTAGATTTATTTATTTAAATTCTAAAGTTTATTTGGAAGATGATTTTGCAGTATTAATCTTTATTGATTTTATATATTGCAAAAATTGTTATGGGATATATGTGTTTGCGTCCGTGAACTATGATTGTCCCATATATGTCAAGAGTTAAGCCTATTATGTCATTATGCAAATATTGATGGAAGAAAAGATGAACTTTTGATTGCAAAGATCAAGTCTATTATACGTCTTTATGCAAATATTGATGAAAAATAGAATGAATCTTTGAATATTCCGCAGTATTGATCTTTCCTTGATCCACTTCTATGTGAAAGTACTGTGTGGCTCCGTAAGTTCTCTTATGATGAGCATTTCCGATTAAATTAATCATGGGTTCGCTTGTGGTTAATTTAATTGAATTTTATGGACACAAATTCATGTCTCATGTAATTTGTTAATGTCCAAAGAAATCCTTATTTTCTTGTAAAAGTAAGGTCGCTCTTGTTGTTATTTCGGGAATGACATTTAATGGGGGAGAGTTCTTAATTGAACTTGTTCTTAATTGCCAAATCTTTGTGGGGAGTGCGGATGTAGAATATTGTAGGAGTTTTCTTGTATCTTTATAAACTCCTTGATGAATACACTAAGTTTCGACTATGTGAAATCATCGAAACAAAGTTGATATGTTCTCTTTTAGTCATGAAGTATCTCTATGGTGTTCAAATATGGACTAGGTCCCGGGGTTTTTCTGCATTTGTGGTTTCCTCGTTAATAAAACTTCGGGTGTCTGTGTTATTTCTTTTCCGCATTATATTTTCTATATAATTGAAATATCACAGGTTGTGCTTAAGTTCAATCAGTTTTTGAATCCGACCCTTGGGTTGTTGATTAAATTGATTGACACTTGGATATTGGTTTTTGATACCGTGGAATATTGTAGGAGTTATCTTGTATCTTTATAAACTCCTTGATGAATGCATTTAGTTTCTATTTTAGTCATGAATAATCTCTTTGAAAATTTCATTATGATCCTGTTAGTTTTCGTACCTTTGCCAATTTATATTGACAAAAGGAGGAGAATTATTTTGTAGTTCACAATACATACATATTGTTTACGGATCATTATGTAAGGGGGAGTGGTTTTCATTGTGAGATGAAGTATTGACTAAGGGGGAGTGATACATATCACCATAGTATTATTGTCAAAGTTGTGATACAATTGAACTTTGATGTTGTGTAATAATACTATGACAATGTATAACAATATTTGAGAACAACTGTTTTCGTATTGTTATAGCTACGGATCTTCAACAACAATTATGTTGAGTTGAACACGTTCAAAATCACTGAAGTACTTGGAGTGGCGAAGAATTCAAGGAATGTTGAAGAACCAAGGAAATCAAGCATGTTAGATGAGAAGCTACAAAGTTTATTTATTTTGTAATCCATATGTATTGATAGTTTTGTCACTAAAATTGACAAAGGGGGAGATTGTTAGAGCACTGCTCGGTCGAACTCGCAAGTGTTGCTATCTCAAGCTTGTTTGTCAAGTTTAGTTGTCAAAACAATAAGTCTTGATTTCTAGTCTTCTTATAGCCATGTCTTGGATTAGGATAAAATGTGTAGTTTAGCTTTAGGCTTCACGATACTACACGACGAAGATCTACTAAGGAGAGCTTGGAGGAACTTCATCAACAAAAGGTATGTGGAGACTAAAACTTATCTATCACTCAGAAGTCTATTCTATATTATCTCCTAATGATACTAAGTCGTATAGCTATATAGACTTTCATATTATACACATTTGATATTTCGATCTAATTTTATCTCGCTTATCTATTTCTCGAAATACGAGTTGAAAGCTTTTTGCTTTAGCTACGTTCATCATTATTCTTGACGAGTTTAGTTTGAAACAAGTTATTTGTTGAAAACTAAATAATGAGCCAAAAGATGATCATGTGAAAATTTCCATGAACCATCTTACATGATTTGTGTGAGACAGTCATTTGATGTCGACTCGGAAAGTTTCGTATTGATCGTTCGATCACTTGAAAATTACTTATAAGCTAATAGTTTGTGTGAGACAGCTATTGTCGTCTTCTAAAGATGTTTCAATGATAGTATTGGGAGTTTAGAACAATTAACCTTTGTATGGTTACATTACAGTATGCATACAAGTATGCAAACTGTTTTGATATGATTTAGGACCGGAAACTTTGTTTGCATACCAGTATGCGAACGGTTTTAACTGTTAAAGACCGGGAACCAAGTATGCATACCGGTACGCGTACGGTTTCACCTGAGTTAGGTCCGGTATGACAGTATGCATACTGGTTTGCGAACTGTTGGACAAGACCAAAGTCCTGAACTTAAGTTTGCGTACCCGTTTGCAAACTGTGTTGGTTAAAGGTCTAAAATCGGTTAAGTATGATTTCATACTCATGAACAAATACATTTATAAATTAAGGAATGCAATCTTTGCAAACCGTGGCAAAATGTTCATAGATTGATTATTGAATAAGTACTTTGTACAATTATGAATCAAATTCGATTTTGTGTCAATTGTGTTCTTGTATACTTCTATGAGATATAAACAATTAAACAACTCTATGAGTGACACAATTAGATTCATTTTATTATCTTTCATGTTTGATTGATCATCATATTTTATCTAGAAGTGTTTGATGAATGTGATTAATACAAAAGTGTTCATATGGATAACTTCGGTTAACTATTGTTGAGCCAACTCAATATACACGTTTAGGTACGGTTACCCATATCTAAATGAAGGTATATTTCATTTGTGTGTAACAAGCTAAGACCATCTAACGGTGGAGAGATATTTCTTTGGTTTTAAGCAAACTTAGCTTGAATCTTAAATCAGAATTTCATCTAACAGTGAATATTGATTGCTTTGTTTCAAAACCTAATCCCCACACCTCTTGTGTGATACTAGTTGTAACTAGAGTCGATTATCCTTTAACCAAGGTTTTTCCAAAACCATTATAGTTTAACGACTTAAAGACTTCATTGGGATTTTGAAGCCAGACCCAACTATTTTCTCTGTAGTTGTGTGTTCTAATCTTATTTGTTCTATCGTATTGAGTACTATCTTCTCTAAGATTTGCTCGAGATTTATCTCCAATAGGTAAGATATAAAAAGTAATAACAAAGCTCTTCGTCTCATTATTTTGGATTCCACAATAGCTTGTTCTACTGCCATATAGTTAAGTTATTGTGTGGTGATTGATATTTCTAGGCTGTTCTTCGGGTATATAAGATCGGATTATCAATTGGTTCATGTGCACCTTGATTTATCAAAAGACGGAACAAAAACTTTATAGGTATCTCTGTGGGAGACAGATTTATCTATCATAATAAACTTTTCTGTGGGAGATAGAAACTCTTAGTTGTGGGTGAGATCAGCTAAGGGAATCAAGTGCGTAGAGTCCTGCTGGGATTCAGAGGTGCAAGGAACGCGATTGTACCTTAATCGGTGTGAGACTTGATTAGGGCTCAACTATATTCCATTCCGAAGTTAATTTGTAGTAGGCTAGTGTTTGTAATGGCTTAATACAGTGTGGTGTTCAAAACTGGACTAGGTCCCGGGGGTTTTCTGTATTTGCGGTTTCCTCGTTAACAAAATTTCTGGTATCTGTGTTATTTCCTTTCCGCAATATTTTTTTTTATATAATTAAAATATCACAGGTTGTGTGGAGTTCAATCAATTGGTAAATCCAACCTTTGGTTGTTGATTGACACATAAACATTGGTTTTTTGTACCGTTCAAGTCGTTTCTCAAAATAATCAGGCTCAAGGATTTCTATCTGTTTGATTTGTTGATTACATTGAGAAACAGAGATATAACTCTTGGCTATATTTCCTTTATTGGGTATGACTGTCTAGTTGATTCTCTCGGAATTATATTGGAGTTAGTCCATACAAATTTTTTAACGAAATATTGGGTGTGGTTGTAAGACCCCCGCTTTTTCAGTACCCATTAGTGGGCTTCATCAGTGTCTTAGGCCGAGACATTTTAGAGCTGTTTTGTGATGTTTAGTTTGATTTTTTAAATGGATGATGAAATTTCCTTTAAATCGATCGATGTATAGTTAGAATCGATTTATACAAGAACCAAATCATGAACATAATGCCACGGTTTGTAAAACTAGTTCACATACCTTATTTCATTAAAATTCTAGGGACTTTAGTTCGCAAACTGAGTTCGCAAACAAACCTGAGTTCATGAGTATGAAAATCACACTTTACCAATTTTAGAACTTTACCACTGTGTTCGCAAACTGAGTACGCGAACAAGAATTCCGTACTTTGGCTTTGTCCAGCCGTTCGCAAACAGCGTATGTGAACATCAGTTCCGGACTTGGCCTTGTCTAGTTATTCGCAAACAGGGTACGCGAACAAAAACTCCGGACCTTTTCACAAGTAAACCAGTTCACAAACAAGGTTCGCAAACAGTAGTTACGGACCTGAACTAGACTTGCACGGTTAGCATACAAAGTATACAACCTGTATTATATCCAGACATGGTAGTCATTTTAAAACTCTCATTTAATCATTGAAACATCCTTGGAAGACAACAATGGTAATCGGACACATACCACTAGCTTCAAGTAATTTTCAAGTGATTAATCGATCAATAAGAAACTTCCCAAGTTGACATAAAATGATTGTCTCACACAAATCATGTAAGATGTTCAAGGTAATTTTCATATGATCATCTTTGACTTAATATTTAGTTTCCAAAAAATAAATTGTCTCCAACTAAACTCGTCAAGAATACGATTAACTTAGCTAAAGCTAAAAGCTTCCAACACGTATTTCGAGAAATATATATATGAGTTAAACTAAGATCGAAATATCAAATGTGTATAATGTAAAAGTCTATATAGCTATACGACTTAGTCTCTTTAGAAGATAGAATAGAATAGACTTCTGAGTGATAGATAAGTTTTAGTCTCCACATACCTTTTGTTGATGAAGTTCCTCCAAGCTCTTCAGTAGATCTTCTTCTTCAATTGGTGAACGCCGTGAAGTCTAAAGATCAACTACACACTTCTATCCTAATCCGAGACTTAGCTATAAGTAGACTAGAAATCAAGTATATAGTTTTGATCAACTAAACTTAACAAACAAGCTTGGGATAGCAACGCTTACGAGTTCGACCGAGCAGTGCTATAAAAAAAACCTTAATTGAAAGATTTGTAATTTATTTCGGCACAGGATCACCTTGAGTACCAAGGAATATCTTTTTTCAATAAATGATAAGAGTTACTGCATGTGTTCAAAGTATGTTGACATCTTTTCACTGCAAATCCTTATTTCATATTTACATGGATTTGTTTCTTAGAATTGGTTCTACCATACTTCCAAACAAGTTTAAAATTGGTTTGCCAGCATTCCAAGAATTAGTCATCAAAGAATATGCAATGAATAGCCGGACCAATATACCTATTGATTTCCCTTTCAATTCATGAAACAAGTTCATGAATGTACTTCCTTTAAACAAATGTAAAACATTGTTTCCTAAGATGAAATCTTCACCATACACCCATACACATAATCATAAAACTATATAAAAGATTATATCGATTTAATATCTACAAAGTTCAAAAGATAAGCGTTATACTTCGTAGTTTAATTCCTTAATACTATGATCATACTATTATGATCATGTCTCATCACTAGAGTATTATATAGAATATGTATAGTATATACATCTTCGTAGTTATGTTTTCAATATAGCACGACTTGAAAGATAGGTTAGGAATGAAACAGTTCAAGTCAATATTACTAACCTCAAGTGGAAGGATGATGTCGTCGTTGTAGTTCGTTACTTCTTCTCATTCTTCAGGTCTTTAGAGTAATACTTGTATGTCTCAACATTCCTAGATTTTCTAGTCTAACCTAAGCGAAGTTGACTCTAGTATTTAATCAAGCTACTTTAAATGAGTTTTGATACTAAAATATGACAACCAAACTTGACATACCAACGCTTGGTGAGTTCAACCGAGCTATGCTCTGACACTTCATGTGGGTCTCCATGTCAGGGTTGTAAATTAAGATATCATCAAAGAACACTAGGATGAACTTCCTTAGGTATGCCTTGAAATGTCATTCATCGGTGCTTGAAAACTTGCAGGTGCATTAGTCAACCCAAAAGGGCATAACAAGAAACTCATAATGACCTTGGTGGGTCTTGAAGGAAGTTTTAGGAGTGTCAGGTGGGTACACCCATATCTGGTGATATCATACCCTTAAATCTATTTTAGTGAATACTCTTTCTCATTAATCTTCATATAATCCACACAGAACCTCCATCCTTCTTTTTGATCAACAAAACTTGGGATGAGAATGGACTGTGACTTGGCCTGATAATTTATGTGTTTAACATCTCCTGAACTAATTTTTCTATCACTCCTTTTTGCACATAAGGAATTCTTTAGGGTCTTTGATTTGGGGGTGTGGACAAGGGTTTGAGAGGAATGTGACGGTCATGGGATCTGATGGGTGGTAGTGAGTTAGGCACTTAAAACAAGGAGGAATAGGACTATACAATAGGTTCTAGACACTCAGGGACTTTACTTGTTGAGTCCTCAAGCATTTATGGCATATAGATGACCCATTATTCCATGTCTGTCTATATTAAAATATCTCTTGCAAGCACTTCCTGATATTAGAGAAATTTTGGCAGCTTCAGTGTTACCCAATAAGGTAACTTCCTCTCCATCCTTAGTGAAACTTATAGTTATCTGCTTGAAATCAAATTTCATAGGATTAATATTCTTTTTCTAGTCAACACCTAACACCATATCACACCCTCCTAAAGCCAACAGCCTCATATAGAAATTATACGTGTGACCCTGCATGCTCAAACTGAAGTTAGGACATTTGGCATCACTAAGTAGATTATTACCATTTGCCACAACAACTTGAAAATCTGAAGTCGGTTCAATAATAACCCCGTTATTCTTGGATGGTTCAGGGTCCACGAAGCTGTGTATACTGCCATTGTTCACCAATATAGTAATAGACCTTCTATTCCTAGTTTTGCCTTGAATCTTTATAGTGTTGCGAGAAATGTTACCTGACAGGGCATGTAATGAGATCTCTACTTCCTCCTATGTCTCTTAGATTAAGGGAGAGCTGCCTAGTGACTCCTTTTCAGACTAATTTCCTCATAAAATATGATAGTACTACTTGGTCGAATCATAGAGCTGATGTTAATCATACTTCAGTCAGACTGAATAAACCATTAGTTAATTCTATTTTGACAAATCATCGCACAACTGTGCTCATCTTCAGCATATTGCCCCTCTTGCATCAGATCATAGTCCTGTTTTGCTTCATTCTATAAAAAATATGGTTTGAATCTGTTTGTTATGTTTCTAAGTGTAGCATATGATTCTTATCAATATTGACTAGAAAATTTATAATGTCTTAAATATGTTCAGTTGTTGGCAATATTTTCTCAATTTCCATTGCTCATTTTCTCATTGAACAATGTTGTTTGGATGCCTTGAATACAAGTGTTAGTCTTGTATGGACCTGATCCTTTAACTTAGCCCATTAGTCCATTAGTCTTTTTTGTAATCTAGGTCAAATGTAAAAGGGGTCTAAGGTTTATAATAGAGAGAGAAACTTATGTTATTCTTGAGAAAGTATGAGGCACAAAGGAGGCTATGTTCTTGAGAGGGGATTTGGGAGAAATCTTGTAAACTTGTTTGATCATCATATTGGAATCATTTCGTCGTCTTTGCAAGTGGATGTAGATCATCTTGATCGAACCACTATAAATCCTTGTGTTGTGTGTGTGCTTGATTTGATTGATTTCATTTCCATTTTGCATATCTTGAATGATTGTGCTAGCTTGAGACATTGGTTCTAACAAATTGGTATCAGAGCTCCGGGTAGAAGAAATCTACAATGGCGGCAAAGTATGAGATTGAGAAGTTTGATGGAAGGAATGATTTCAATCTATGGAGGCTAAAGATGAGGGTTGTTTTGGTACAACAAGGTTTGGTGAAAACTTTTAAAGAGAAAACAGCTCTAGCAACAACATTGAAGGATGAAGAAAATGAAGAACTCATGGAGAAAGCACATGGATTAATTTTTTTGTGTTTAAGCAATGAGTTCTTGAGAGAAGTTACGACGAAATCGACTCCGGACGGGCTATGGAACAAGTTGGAGAAAAGGTATATGACTTAATCCGTGACTAATCGTCTTTATCTTAAGAAGAAATTACATACTCTTAGAATGCATGAAGGAATGTCTATTATATATCATATTGATGATTATAATAAAATTCTCTTGGATCTAAGAAATATTGATGTCAAAATTGAAGATGAAGACCAAGCATTAGGCTTGCTTTGTTCCTTACCACCATCTTATGATAACTATGTTGATACCGTAATGTATGGGAAGAATATAATTTCCATGGAAGACGTTAAAGCGGCTTTGAACTCCAAGGAGTTGAAGAAGACCGGTATTGATGAAAGCAAAAGGATGGTTTAGATAGAAGTAGATCAAAGTCAAAGTCTAAATTTAAATCGGGAAAATTCAAATGCTTTCATTATAAGCAAGTAAGGCATTTCAAGAAGGATTATCTGGAAAGGAAGAATATTGAGAAGTATACAAACCAAGGCACCGCGGCAAACGTTGAAGTAGAAAGTGATAATGGAACGGTTCTCATGGTTTATACCGAAAGCTCGGATAATAGGTGGATTCTTGATTCGGGTTGTACTTTTCATTTGTGTCCTCATAGAGGATGGTTTTCTACTTATCAAGCTCAAGAAGGTGAAAGAGTTCTTATGGGAAACAATGTCACTTGTAAAGTGGTGGGTGTAGGTACAATTAAAATTAAGATGTATGATGGTGTTGTGAGGACTTTAACCAAACTTAGGCATGTTCCGTATTTGATAAGAAATCTAATTTCTTTGGGTACACTTGATTCAAATGGTTGCAAGTATCAAGGTGAAGGTTGAGTTATTCGTGTCTCAAGAGGAAGTCTTACAATAATGAAAGTTACAAGAGTTAATGGTCTTTATACACTGCAAGGTACTACTGTAATAGGTGATACATCTGTATGTTCTTCAATTTCGGAAGATGATACTACCAAGTTATGGCATATGCGGTTAGGGCATATGTGTAATACCCTGATTTCAACAGCGGTTCGCCGATGGAATGAAATATAGGTAATGATTTGTCCTTTCTTAACACCGAGGCCTTTTCAGCATAATTGGTTCCAGAGTTGGCAGAAAACTTTGCAGTTAAGCGTGCTCAGGCGGGAGAAATCCAGAGATGGGTGACCTCCCAGGAAGTTGCTGCTAGATGACCGCAGCGATTTCCGTTGAAAATCCCACACTGCCAGATAACCGCAATGGCTAAGTGGGGATAATATCGGTGGAGGGTCGGGTCATTAAAATGGTATCAAAGCCTACGATTGGTCGTGAACTACTTGGAATTTGCTGCTGGATGACCGCAGCGATGCCCGTTGAAAACTCCACACTGCTGGATAACCGCAGTGGCTAAGTGGGGACAATATCGGTGGAGGGTCGGGTCATTACATTATTAGAAATAGAATTTCAAATATTTATAAAACCATATTAATAAACAATAAGAATCATACACATATATAAAAAATAATAAGAACCATACACATATCTCAAATTTCCAAAATACAAGGTGGTTTAATATTCCCTACCTTGCAATCGAAATATGGTTTCCATCTCATATCCTACCATAAAGTCATTGATTTTATATATTATAAATAAATTAGGGCTTTTTACCTTCTAAAATTTACGTTGTACTTGTATGTAAAGACTAGATGCATGTTGACGGAAAATTTATTCACTGAAACCGATATTATCGATATACAAGTAAAACCGATATATCGGTTTATACCAGCATGTACAACCGATAATATCGTTCCGCCTTTGTATCGCCGATATTTTCGATATCGTATAGGTATTTTCCGATACCCGATAAAAACCTGTAATATCGGAATGTACAACCGATATTGAGTACCTTGGTTGTAGATTCTACTGGTATTCGGTTTTTTATCCTTCTTTGTAGTTGCAGCTTCCGCTACTTGTGCAACCACAAGCCCTTTTTCTTGAACATTACCTTCACGTTCTTCAAGAATTCTTCTTCGTTACCTTTTTCTAGAACTTCACCATCTCTATCATCATGAATTCCATCGTCATCATCATTATTACCTCCAACAGCTGGAATTGATTGGTCTTTCAAAATCACTTTCTTCTTCCAATGTCGATGCCTGAGTCGGATCGCATTGATGGATTGTAAGTGTCGCAGGCTCCAAAAATTCCCCTGTAAGTGTTGCAGTCAAGAGTTTTTTTCCCTTTGCAAAGAGGTTTTAAAGGAGGGGTAACATGTTTCTTTCCTTGCAAGACCTTTCGGAGCTTAAAGAATAACACAATACACAAGGAATAAATTAAAAACTACAAATTCAGGAACAATGCAAATGAACTATATTATAGATCATTGTTTTGTAAGATAGTTAGTTATCACTATTTTGGTTATTACTTTCAGAGATGAAAAGTCTTCATGATACTCATTCTACGAAGATAACAACTAAAAGTAAACATGAAAAATCGCCAAGGTAGCTGAAGATATATCATGACGACCAGAAAACTGCAAATCCACCCCCTCCCCCCCCCCCCCCCCCACACACACAAAAAAAAATAAAAAATCTTACCTAATTTGACACTTAAACAACAAAATAAAGTAGTATATTGAGTTTATGCCATCACGAAGCTACCATTTAGTCCTAAGAATAATATATTATAGTTAGTTTGGTCCAGTTGACCTAGTCAACTGTCTGTTTGGTCCTTTTATAACATATATATTATTTTTTGGTCCTAGAAATAATTATTTGGTCCTAGGGTGACGTCATGAATGATGTAATTATAGTTTGGTAGTGGCAAAAATATCATTTTCGGACCATATAAAAACAGAAAGAATCATGAGAGAAGAAATTATTTTCAGATTTACTTTCTCTCTCCTCTCTATTTTCCAAATCTACTTTTTTTTTCTTCTTTTGCTGGTACACTAGATTTGTTTTCCCAGGGTTTTGTTTTACAGAGATTTTGGAGACGATTAAGATGATGTTGTTGAAGATGATGGAGACGGTGTAGATGATTTACAGAGATTTGTTTTTTCTAGGGTTTTTTAATTTTCTTTCTCTGTTGTTGTGTTTATGATGATGAAGACAATGAATATGATGAAGACGAACAAAGGTTTTGTGTTTTTTTTTTTTTTTTCTGTTGTTGCTGCTATTGAAGATGACAAAGACGATGAAGACCTGCAGTTGAAGATCTTGAATAAACCCTGATTTTTTATGGATTTTGTTTGTGTTCATATTAAAAAATGAACTATGTTTTTAGATCTTGAATTATTAAATGTTTTTTCGTTTGTTCATGTTAAAGAATGAACTCTATTTTAGATCTTGAATGAACTCTGTTTTTTTTTTTCTGTGTTCATCTTAACTATATTCTAGGTTTGAATTAGTTTGTTTTTGATAGGATTTCATTTTGACGAATGAACTCTGATTTTTGTTCATAATATTGAACTTTGATTGGATGTTCATTCGAAAGAATGAACTCTGACTTTTTATTCATAATTATGCATTTGATTAGGTTTTCATTTTGACGAATTAACTCTGATTTTTGTTCATAATTATGGTGTTCATTTTGACGAATGAACTTACCAAACACCAGATAGTTCATCAAACAGAATGAACTCCTACAAGAAAATAAGTAGGAAGTTCAGAGTTCATCAGAGAGCATGAACTCAAACAATAATGAAAATACAAAAGTACGGAAATTGATGCTAAAATAGTACAAAGGGTATTTCTATCATTTTTATATTTTTAAATAATTATGGACCAAACAGACATGCATTTTTGTCGGTGGACCAAACTGTTATGGTCCCAGCTATTAATGGACTACACGATTATGGTTTCTTCAGTCTTTTCACTCCCTATGATTTCTTTTACATCAAACTTTTTTCTTTTATTTTTATATTGTTGAATTGCCTTTCCAATTCAAGGGCCACCACTAGGTTTTCTAGTAGTTTGTCGATTCTACGTGTTTGAAAATTAATCGACGAGTATTTTTGGTTTGAAATTTTATTGGAGGCGGGTGAAGAGGGGACCGATTGAACGTTAGAAGATTAATCGACGAGTTTTTTTTTAGTTTTAAAATGATGAAAAAATTTCGAGGCGGGTGAAGAGGGGACCGATTGGTCATTAGGGTAAAGGAAGAAGGAAAAATGTAATGAAATTGATATTTCCAATGGGTTAGTTTTAATTAGAAATGGCAAGACCGCAAGAGTAGTTTCATAACTTTACCATTTTTCAACGACCCTTAATATTGCTTTCAAGTCCACTTAAATTTCAGCATACCCCAATTAATCAGGTGTGTATAATTTGACGTGAATTTGATTTTACGGCCGGAATTAATTCGGCAGGAGTTGGATTTTACGTTCTCATACTATCTCACTTGTTAGACGACTTCACTTTTTAGACACTTTTAAACTAATATTTTGAGGATACGTTCTCCTTACAAAACTGTACATACCTACCAACTACCAAAAATAAATACATTCTATAATACTAAACAATTTAAACCTTATAATCTATTAATCTTAATGTTGATAGAAACTTGAAATTTGTGTATGAAACAGTGTGAAAGTAAAAGTACGAGGGAATCCTCAGTAATTTTTAAAATACTAGTACCTTACTTAGGAAAATAGTTTACCAGAAACAAAATTTTAAAATAAATAGCTCAACTTTTAAGGAATGGAGAGTGTTATTCATATAGGGATATAATGGTAAATACAGTCAATGATCTAAGGATACAATGGTATTTTGACTCCAGCATAGTCGCACAACTAAAACACTTAGCTGGAGATATAAGCGCAAACCACTTAACCGGGTAGCGCAAACCCCTTAGCCAAGACCAGTCTTGCTCTCAAACTCTGCCCTATGCGTCTCTGACAATTCTAATGCACAAGCCCGATGGGCAATGGTTATGAAAGGGAATTCACGTAAGATTAGGAGCTCATCACGGCTGGATTTCCCTATTGACACTAATATGACCAAAATTATTAGTTAATCCGACTTGATATCCCAAAATATATATATATACTCTGTATTATACAAACCATGTCTACTCTGTTGCTTCGATGTATATTTTAAACAATGAGCTATCTAAGAGAATATCTTCATCTTTGTCGGTAGAACTATCATCATTGCTGCCATCAGAAGCACCAGTATTTATCTGTAGAACAATCCACACAAAAAAAGGCGAGTATTTATCTATGAGAATATAAACAATTGAACAACTCTAGAACTAGTTATGGTTAAGATGAATAAGGTTGATATGAAAGTGTTCATATGGCTAACTTCGGTTAACTATTGTTGAACCAACAAGGTGCACACGTTTAGGTACGGTTACTCATATCTAAATGAAGTCACTGTTCATTTGTGTGTAACAATCTAAGTTCGATCTAACAGTTGAAAGATATTAGCTTGAGTCTAATCAGGTTTTCATTTAACGGTGAATATTGAATGCTTTGTTACCAAGGTAACATTGATTGCAAACCCTGATTTTAAGATTATATAAGGGAGAACTCTAGCAACTAGGAAACCTGATCCCAACACCTCCTGGGTGTGGTTGTTAGACCCCCATTTTTTCAATTGGTATCAGAGTAGGAAAACACGTTTATGACCTCATAAGTCTGTTTTTCTAGCGATCCGACTCTATGGACAGAAGTGTTATCTCAGTAAACGTACCACCAGTCTTCGATTACTCAAATTACTTATGGTGGAAAATTGCTATGCATGCCTTTTTCCAAGCGCGTGATTTTCAATCATGGGTTTATGTAGTTAATGGCTATGATCTTCCAATGGTTACAGTAGACGGTGTTTCTATTACAAAGGATATTGGTAGATATGAACCTAACGATATTCTCGTTGCAAAGAGAAATTCTGACGGTTTAAATGCTATCATTCATGCCATTACTCCAAATCTTCAGCACCATGTGACTACGTGCACCCGGTCTAAAGATGCGTGGGATATCTTAGAAACTGTATTCGAAGGGAATACCTCTGAAAAGAAAGCTAGGCTTCAAAACCTAAATTCTGATTGGGAATACTCACATCAATCTTAATATGTTTCTTGGAGAAACTTATTCAACTATTTTGGAGGATAAAATGGATTTTCTCTATCTACTTGAAATCCTTTTTTCTAATGTTTCAGGTATCACAATTTTTCTAGCAGCTTGCTCCGCTACGGTGTCTGAACCGTCCTCCACACTGACATGTTCTTATTGTACTTTTACGGGTCATGAACTCTCTAAGTGTTATAAGGACAAACATAAAATAAGATATGTCAATAAACTTCAACGAAGAGCAAATCGATTAGCAAACAAGATTAAACTTGTTAAGAAGTCGTCTGAGGTATGTAAACTCAACTCTTCTCCGAAGAAGTTAATTTCTAAAGAAAAAGTTAGACCACTTCAGAAAAGAACATGGTCTAAACACTCTGTAAAAGAGGAATTTAGGAGCTCTTTCCAAAAGGTTCATGGTGGACAGGTTATTGTTCACCCCAACACAACTTAATTGTGTTGCCGGTGCATCTTGTCTCAAGTGCCTGATCCTAAAGAGACAAGAGTTATGCACTTACAGGTCTTAAGAAAAAGAATTTTTTTTTGTTTTGGTTTATCTTTTCATCTCCTAGATTGGTATTGAATAGAAGTATCCATGTTGGTTCATTAAAAAGGGGTAATGTCGACAATTCTGCTTTCTTTAGGGTTGTGAGTTGTGTGTACGTTAATATGCTTACTTTAAAAGGTTCTGTAACCCTACATTCGTTTTTCCTTCCCTGAAAAACTCTTTTTATCACAAGTTTGCTTGTAGAGGTTGTTTTGTGAATTTCTCTCACAAACCCATATTTGTATGGAGACTCCAAGCATTATGACTTCTGATGGAAAAGAAGTTAATATGATTGTCAAACCAGCAATCATGAAGGAAAAAGATAAATCTCCGGTACCCTCTTCCTTGAAAATAAAAAGGAGGAATGTGAGGAAACCAAGGGTTTTTTCATCAAATCTTCAAAAGTTTTCTAGCGTTCTTAAAGAGTTGAAGGAAACAAGAAAGGAGATACAACAAATAAAGGCTATTGTTTTTAGGACTCTTGAAATTCAGAAGGACCTGGTTCAGCATAAGTTAAGAAGGTTTGTAGAAATTGACTCATATCTTCATGAACCTTATATTCCTATGGCTGTTGACGACAAGGAGTTCGGGGACGATAAAGAATTTTTCAAAGGTCTTAATGTCTAGGAAACTTCTTATGAGAATTTATTCTTTTGTTTTAAGAAGGATAACTAGGGTTTGGAATAACAATTATTGTGAGTACACATAGCTAATGCCAACGTTTTTCATCTTGCAATGTTTTTATATTTATTTATTAAAATTCTAAAGTTTATTTTGAAGATGATTTTGCAGTATTAATCTTTATTGATTTTATATATTGCAAAAATTGTTATGGAATATGTATGTTTGCGTCCGTGAACTATGGTTGTCCCATATATGTCATAAGTTAAGCCTATTATGTCATTATGCAAATATTGATGGAAGATAGGATGAACTTTTGATTGCAAATATCAAGTCTATTATACGTCTTTATGCAAATATTGATGAAAAATAGAATGAATCTTTGAATATTCCGCAGTATTGATCTTTCCCTGATCCACTTCTATGTGAAAGTACTGTGTGGCTCCGTAAGTTCTCTTATGTTGAGCATTTCCGATTAAATTAATCATGGGTTCTCTTGTGGTTAATTTAATTGAGTTTTCTTGATACAAATTCATGTCTCATGTAATTTGTTAATGTCCAAAGAAATCCTTATTTTCTTGTAAAAGTAAGGTCACTCTTGTTGTTCTTTCGGGAATGACATTTAATGGGGGAAAGTTCTTAATTGAACTTGTGATTAATTGCAAAATCTTTGTGGGGAGTGCGGTTGTGAAATATTGTAGGAGTTTTCTTGTATCTTTATAAACACCTTGATGAATACACTAAGTTTCGACTATGTGAAATCATCGAAAAAAAGTTGATATGTGCTCTTTTAGTCATGAAGTATCTCTATGAGAATTTCATTATGATCCCACTAATTTTCGTACCTTTACCAATTTATATTGACAAAAAGGGGGAGAATTAATATGTAATTCACACTACAAATACATATGGTTTACGGATCATTATGTAAGGGGGGGTGGTTTTCATGTGAGATGAAGTATTTTCTAAGGGGGAGTGATACATATCACCATAGTATTGTTGTAAAAGTTGT